>JAEBUT010000036.1:64275-425578 GCA_020011035.1 Amanita subjunquillea
AGTGCTTTGTCCGATTTTACCTGAGTGCCGTTAGCTTATTCGGCGGAAAGAGCACTCTTACGAACGTCTGCCGTGCTGCGATCCAGAATGGGTGAGTTCTTCGCTCCTTATCCAATACCTCCTAACTTTCGCAGTTGTGGGGCCCAAAGGTTCTTTTATGGATTATCCTCGTTGCAGCATCCTTCTTCATTCCCAACGGCTTCTTTATCTTCTGGGGCAATTATGTCGCCCTGATTGGCGCCACAGTCTTCATCCTCCTCGGTCTCGTCTTGCTCGTTGATTTCGCGCATACCTGGTCCGAAACGTGCATAGAGAAGTGGGAAGAATCTCCAAACAACTCTAATCTATGGCAATGGATCCTCATAGGATCCACCGCCGCTACATATGTTTTCACCATCACCATGACAGGAGTTCTCTATGCCTACTTTGCAGGATCAGGTTGCGGTCTGAACCGTTTCTTCATATCGTTCAATCTTGCATTGAGTATTCTAGCGACAATAATGTGTGTGCACCCCCTGATCCAAGAACACAATCCTCGCTCTGGTTTAGCTCAATCTGGGATGGTTGCTGCTTATTGCACATACCTCATTGTGTCCGCCGTCAGTAACCACGTCCATGAATCGTCTGCATGCAATCCGCTCAGGAGTAACACGGATACTGCCGAAGGAACGCGCAAAGTTACCGTCATCTTGGGTGGAGTGTTCACTTTCTTGGCAATCGCTTACTCTACTACTCGCGCTGCTACTCAGAGCCGCGCTCTCGTTGGAAATAATAAAGGAGGCATCCAATTAAGCGGTTCTGACGATAGTAGAGACTTTACTGCAGTCACTACGCAGCCAGGTAGGACCGGGTCGCCTAGGTATCAAGCAGTGCTAGCCGCCGTGCAAGCAGGGTAATTTATTATATTTATACAAATCATGAATCATGCCTCTGACAATAATTGTAGCGCTATACCGGCGTCAGCATTGGATGAGGAAGCGTGGGATGACGAAGATGATGCTGGTGAAACTACAGATGATGAAAGGCATGGTACCCGCTACAACGTATGTGGTTTCAAATGCAGGCACGTAGATCTGCTTATTTTTTGAAGTACTCTTGGTTCCATATCATCTTCGCCCTTGGGTCTATGTATGTAGCGATGCTTCTTACAGACTGGTAAGTACACATTTTTGGACATCAACCCATTTATACATTTTTTTCAGGAATGTCGTGTCGCAGAAGACAACGTCTGGACATAATAACGTATACATCGGGAGATCAGAAGTCGCTATGTGGATGCGAGTAGTCTCCAGCTGGGTGTGCATGGTGCTATATATGTGGAGTTTGGTGGCCCCTGCTTTATTTCCTGACCGGTACGGCATTGTACGCTTTTAAAAGCTCACGGCGTTGATCCTACATTTTCAGCTTCGGAGATATTTGAAGCAGCTGAGTAGGTAGATTAATGCACCAGTGGGAGTATCAACGTACGATTCTCAGTAGGAAAAACTTGAATTGCGTTAGGTGGGAATCGAAGTGGGTTGATCGAGCAGTGCTCTTTCTTTATGCGCCTCTCCACCATCTCTCAGCTACCTGAACACCTTGTTACTGCACTCGAGCATTGTGGTATTCGGACTGACACTGATCTTCTGTTCTCTAGAACACCTATCGAAGTGTTTCATGCTCTGCCCAATGGAATGTTTTCCCTTCATGAGTTACTTCAGTACTTTGATATTGTCACTGAAACTGTGAGTGCACCAGGCACAACAGCTCTCAGTGTCCTAGCACAAGCTGAACGTCATCCTGGCATTAAAACGGGGCTGCCTGTTTTCGACAAACTTGTGGGTGAATCGAACAGACATGGAATCATTGAAGTTTCGGGACCCGTTTCGTGGGCAAGTCTGTAGGCATTTACTCCATCTAATGCATTTGACATTATCTACTTTATGAATAGAGTTTGGCACTGAATGTCGTCCTGCATTATCTAGTAGCTCATTCAGATGCGACGGCTATATGGTTCGATACCACTGGCGAATTTATGCCCGAAAGGGTTACGCCAATCCTAGAGTCACTTGGCGCTCATGTCAGTCCATTTCTATGCGTTCATCCATGGCTTGTCATTCTGAGCCAGGATGCCACGGCTATATTGGATCGCCTTCAAGTCTGTCCGTGCTTCGATACGGATAGCGTGCGCGACATTTTGGACACAGAGACAAGTTCCGACGACGCTGAGGACGTCCATCGGTTTGATCCCACCTCCACGGCTTCACTTCATTGTTTGAATCTAGACTTAGGCCGCGCTGTCAGTTTGTTGTGATAGACACGATTACGCGGCTGCTTGGGCCGAACCTCAGCGCAGTGTCTGCACAAGGTCATGCCATGATGGTACATTTCATGAGGTATTTGCGGGATAAAACCCGTGTCAATCAGCTTACAGTTTTGGTCGGTTCTCTACATGTCCCTCCACTCCATCTAATATCATGTCAGGTGGTGAACAGCTCGACACAGGTCAAGTCAGGTAATAACCCAGGGATCGACAACCCGCCCTCGGACCTTCATTCCCATTCTTGACGGATTCAACTCTGTGGCTTTCCGTGTGCAACCCAAGTGAAGACGATGGAACCTGCACGTTAAAGATAGAGGTCCTTAGGTCAAAAATGATGGTAAGTTTATTTATTTTTGCATTCCATAGAGTTGGTAACTGTCCACCGGTCACCAGCCACCTAAAACATGTAGAACATTCAAGTTGCGTATTGGCGTCGTCTGCGAGGATGATTAATGAACTACGATATTTTGATTCGGGAGTTATTTAAACTTTTATGGAATTTAGGTCACAGGAGATCAATATGCGTCCAATCTCCTCTAATATCTGCGATTTCAAAGGATCGGTGCTTGCGGCGGGTGTTTCTAGTATAGCCCGACCGGTTAGGTTGACAGGTTTCAAATTTCAACCCTAACGGTAAGTCCGCCATAAAACCCAATGTTGATAGCCTTGTTCCTTCCGATACCGCCAATCTTGGAAACGGGCGATCAGAGCCTATGCTGCGCTACATCTCCCTCTATAAATGCATGCAAACGTGCATGGTGCTTGGGAAGGATGTTGATGAGTGTTGCTATCGCTCCACAGCCGTCCGAAATAAGACCGTTCCTTGGCTTTGAAGTCAGGAGATGGAACTTCCCAATATTCCCACATAATGTCACTCTGCCGTGTAAGTTAGCGCATGAATTATATAGCCGTCCTCGTCGCTTTCCAGTTTCTGCGAGGCGACATTCCCAATTGATGAACTTTGGGAATGTGTATTACTCTTTCGGGGGCGTCTATCGGCTGTGCTCGTCTGGGAACTGGATTCATTTGCTCGGAATCTGGACCTAGGGCACAGACTCGTGTCCAGGTGACTAAAGACTGTGAAACGGGAGATAGGACGCCAGCTAAATGTTACTTAAGCAAGATGTCCCTGCCTCGTGTGCAGTCACAACACGGGGTTTTCATCTCGCGAGTGGACTGCGCCCCCCAGTTCCGCTGATAACAAGAATGGGGCTGTAATCCAATCTCGTCTGGTGTTTAACGGAGTCACGCGTATGGCTTCCTTGAGTTCATGCCGAGGTTCGCCGTTTGAGCCTTGCACCAGGATTGCGTCCCAATTTAGGCACAAATTACTAATCGACACACATTACTATTGCTAACTGCGACATCAATGGCAGGATAAAACTGAATGGTACGGTATCCGGTACAAGACCCCACGTAACCCGTCTGACCTTATTATAATATATGGTATTTAGATGAACAACGGGGCATCACAAGTTTTGAACGTATCAGCGTGGTGTTCTTCCAGAATATCCTATGGGCAGACAATCAAATTACGCTCCAGCGAAAGCCAAGAAACAATTGGTTACCTTGTACGAAGCCTTCCTGGTTTTCATTAGACAACTCTTCCAGAGATTTTCCCTTTGTTTCGGGGAGCAATAGCGTTGAGAAAATACCAGTAAGCATAAATAGAGCGAAAATTTCCAAGCTGGAGGATAAAATTAGTGTGGCTTGACCAGCTATGCTCGGAAAACTCACATGTGTTGGATGAAACGGTTTGGACCACCGATATTTTGTAGTTGAGCAAATCCGACTTGGGCTACGATAGCACCAAGCTTTCCACTTGCGGCGGCAATTCCGTGAGCCGTGGAGCGGTAACGAGTAGGGAAAGCCTCTCCCGGTATAACGAACGTCGTAGTATTCGGGCCGAAATTTTGGAAGAAATTCGCCAAGCAGTAGAGGAACACAAAGGCTTTCTTAGGACCTGCCGACGCGGTAAGCTTGTCAAAGCCGAAACCTACATAGATGTCTTAGTAAATTGTTTTCTGGTTAAGACGACATGCACCCATGATGACGAAAATGATGGTGAGCATGATGAAGCCCATGAGCTGGATGGGTTTGCGACCCCAGGAATCGATAAAGATGAAAGAGACCCAATAACCGGGGATTAAGCCAGCGACAGACAAGATGAGGTTGCCGACGGAAACGTTATACAAAGTATTATAGACGTCTGCCGTTGTTTTAATCTTGCTTATACCACCAAAACCAATCGTTGTCAAAATAATACTGGAGTTCAAACCAAGGCCATAAAAGGCAATATCCAGGGCGAACCACGAATACGCGGCACCAAACAAGACCTTGAAGTTCCTCCACTGGCCAAAATGGCGACCGAAATCGCTCCAGCTAGCTTTAGGAGCAGCGATGTGGCGGACAGTATCAGGATCATAGTCAACCTCCTGATTCCTTATGTTGTTGGAAATGTCAGCGGAGGCCTGATCAAGGTTGCGCTCGATATCTATGGTGAACCGAGGAGTTTCAGGGATTGTCAGACGGAAATACAAAGCAACGACAGCGGGAACGCATCCAAGACCGATAAGAAGACGCCACATGTAGTCGACAGACGGGAGATGAGTTACTGTCTCGCGAAGCAGCTGGTCCCTGTAGGCAGTAACAACGACGAGGGAGACAAGGGCGGCAGCTGGTTATTCCATGAGACAGGATATCCAGGCTCAACTGTTTAAAGACACATACCAAAGTTGCCCCATCCCTGAGATGCGAATACGGCAGTCATCAACCGACCACGAATGTGCGTCGACGCAAATTCGGAAGAAATAACGGCACTAAGAGGGTAGTCGCCTCCGATTCCTACACCCATCTGCACACAAATTGAAAATATGAATCAGGTGGTGGGAACTCTGGTAACTTACAATGAATCGCCAGACGACGAGAGCACCGATGATATGTACTGCGTCGGCGCTTCCTGAGAGGGCTTGCGCAAAGGTGGCGACAATGATGATCATAAGTTCAACACCATCTGAAGGAGGCAATTGAGATCAAGTAGCCAAGAGTATAACGACAACTTACACATCCGCTTGCGTCCCACATGATCTGCAAGCCAACCAAAGACAAGTTGACCTATGAGAGTGCCGACGGGAGTAGCGACTTTGACACCAAGATTCTGATTGGCAGTGAGACTACCGCCTGTGATTCAGTGAGTAAGGGAAGCAGAAGAAATAATGGCTTGAGCCAGACCTGGACCATAAACATAGCCCAACATGATCGAGGCTATGTTGATGGCGAAAATGTCGTAGCTGAACGTGTCAGGATGGCGACGGGGAGGCAAGCTAAAGACTTACGCATCGGTGAAGAAGCCTACACCTGCGACCATGCAAACTTTGAAATGGAACCAGCTGAAGATCTGATAAGTCGTGTGCTGAATAAAGGGACGAGGAGGGAGTCATACGAGAATTTGGCATTGTCGACCTCTGCCAATGCAATCCTCCGGCGTTCGTCGAGACTGTAAGTGACAGTCTGGACATTTTTTCCCACCTCGTCAGAGTTATCGCTTGCCCGCTTTTCGAGGGTCGCCATTTTGAGGGGGAAAGGATATAGAAGAAACTAGAGGTTTAAATAGAACGAAAATAAGCAAGCACGTTCGTCGGGTCATCCAATCACTGCACACTTTGGGAGGAGAGCCATGCGGGTCTGTCAAACATGGCATCCAACTCTACGCGACTGCGTGCCCTTGCTCTCTACAAGGATCTCCTGCGCCTGGCCAGAGACTACCCCGACCCCGCGTCTGTCGCCACCCTGCCCTCTCTACCCTCTCTCACATCCCCGCAGTTATGACTATCATGCCCGCATCCGCACCATGTTCCACAGTACGTCCTCCTCTTGAGCCCTCCGCCCTCTCACTCCTCCAAGACAACAGGCATCTCTCTGACAGAAACGACATAGAAAATGCCCTCAAACTTGGCGACTACATCAGGAAAGGTGTGTACTGTCCTGCCAACAGTTGTGCCATACGGACTGATGTCCGCATGACCGCAGAAACCCTGGCTTTGTATTCCCTCAGGAAATATCGTCATCTCAAGCGCATGTATCCATCTGTCTAGATCTATGCCACACACGTTCATTCCGTTGCGCACGTTCGCTCTGTTTCATTCCGTTGCCATTCCAGCCCACGTTCGTTCCATAAATCAGTTCCCATGTGCACAAGGCACAGCAGTCGTAATCCGTAGTAGTTATACATATATTACAGACTATACGAACGGCTGTTCGTCCGCGTCTGAACCCTTCTCACGCTGCTGTCAATCCCAGGGCACGCGCTCCGGCACCGACTCCTCCATCCCATCCCATAAATCTCTCAGAGTATAATTCCTTGGAAATCGACGTCTCAAACTCGTCGTCCATCCACGATCGCCCGATCCCCTTTGACCGTGCCCATACAGAGCTGAATAATATGCGCTTCAACCTCCGGTTCAGAAAAAACCAATGGGAAGACCAGAGCAATGCCCCCCGTCGTTTCATGTGTGAGTCGTCATCAGGTGAGTGCGGTACCATTTTGGCGATTCTAAACGAAGATCTCGGCGGGGGTGCCTCGTCAACGTCATAGTCGTCAAACTCAAACGCGAGTTCCTCGTCCGTCGACGACTCTTCGTCTTCGTCCGTCGGAACGTCATCCTCTTCGTCGGAAAAGTCGTGGGCATGCGGATCGGCCTCAATCTCCGGAGTATAAGAATAGACTTCGCAGTCGGATAGCCCAATGACATCGTCAATTAGCCGAAATATAGCAGGATGCGTTCCCGAGATAATGGGAGGAGGTGCAAGGGGACTGATGATGGTCCGGTTGAAAGGTGAAGTCGAGCTCGGGACGGAGTGAGGAAAGAAGTCGGCAGTGGTGGGAGGATAAGACGAATACGTGCGGGGAGCTGTCATGGTCATCCTCCCATTGGAGGCGAGGGTATTGCTCAGCGCGTTGAGAACGCTTGCACCACTCTGTTCCTTGCAGAAGTGGTTCGGTCGAACGTCCGAAAAGTCGTGATCCGGAAAGGCGACGTTGAGCGTCGCGATAAGGAGGTAAAGCGTCTTGCGTGATGCGTGCTTGTCAATAGGTCCAAACGGCGTTGTCTCCGCCTCGCGCTCTAGCGCAAGCCATGACGGTACTGGAGGCGAGTGTGAAATCTCGTCCTGATAGGCGTGCTCGAGTGATTTGAAGAGCTTCTTGTCCCGTTTAATGTTCTTGCAGCTGTATGCCTCCATGCGCGTGTACACACGGCATTCCGGGCCCTCGTGGGTAAGCGTCTCTGCGAGCCTGGAGAGTGCTGGTACTTCGATGTATTTCATGAAAAGCGGATAACGAGGGTCGTAGCCAGGATGGCTTTAAGCGTTACGGACTAGGGGTCGCAAAGCAACGTGCGCGACGAAGCGAGGCAGCTGCCTTTTCAGGACGCCTGTTTTCTTCGGTGTACACCCGACGATGCGCAGTTGCTAAATGAGGTAGCCATTATCATATGACAACTTCCACCGTCTATTATATATATTGCTGACAGTCACCGGTTCTTCTGCCCTCACCCCTCCAACCATGTCAGACGATATCAAGGTTCCAGGCTTCAAGGTCTGCCGCCATTTTCTTACCAGCATAGGCCACTAGTTAATTCTGTCTCAACCAGTCTTCTGATGTCGTTTCAGACATGCACTCTACCTTCTCGCACCTCTCAGATGCTGAAAAGAAAGACAGGATAAAAAAGGTCAGCCAACATCACAACTCTCCCTGTCCCTCTCGGAGTAATCGCCTCATAGACCAATGCTATCTTTGAGCTACAAGTCACTAATGACGACAAGGAAACCGTGACCTGGACAATCGACCTGAAAAAGACGGGCACTGTCTTCAAGGGCAGCGCAAAACCAAAGGCCGACGTTACCCTCATACTCTCCGACGCCACTCTTGTTGATCTTGCTGCCGGAAAGGTAGGCTTTGTCAGCGCATGTGCACACCTACACAAACCCACTCCTTTCTAGTTGAACGGTCAGAAGGCTTACATGACAGGAAAGCTTAAGACCAGAGGCAATCTCATGCTTGCAACAAAGTTGGACAGTCTTCTTTCAGTTCGTACGATTTACATCTCACTCGGAAATGCCCTGACAATATGTTTAGACGAAGAAAGCCAAACTATAAGCAATCGATATCATTGTACACTATCCACTCGCATAAGATAGATTGAGGTGAGATTATATGGCTCAACGCCTAAGTACATGTACGAAGGAATGGAATTTAATTGGTCTCAAAATCCAAAAAGTCCCCTATGTCTCCGAGGCACAGGCTGAGCATCGGTCCTCAATGTCGATAGACTATTCAGCTGCTTCATCACCTAAACTACTCGTCAGTATCTTTTCACCAAGAACAACAACAAAAAGGACCTCTTCTAGCTTCTCCTTTCGCTCTTGCAACTCCAGATGGCGCCTTATGGTCGGGTTTTCGCGAGCAAATGCTCCAATTTCGTTACGGTTTAAATCATATAAGAGTCGAGAATCAATTTCACGAGGGAACTGATTAAAATGAGCCAATATTCTATGACCATTCAAAGCGCGTATTCCGTACCTGGTAGAAGAACTGTTCTAGCAGCTCAATATTGATGAACATGGCTGATGTGTAAGCAAGTTTGTCTGCTACCGCGTTCAAAAACGCCTCGGGACAGAGAACTTCATTTTCTGGCCCCGCGCGACACGGTTTAGACTTGAGAGCGGCAAGCCGGAGTTTGAGCATGTGGATCCGTTCAGAATACATCATCGCCGTCCGTGCTAACATATGTAAGTGAAGAGCATAACTGGATTAGCGCAACATACCGTCAACGATCTGCGCTGGTGGGTACTTGTAAGACCCGGAAAGAGGGTCCTCGCCTGCTTCGTCAGCGGCTGAGGACGAGACTTCTGCCTTCCTCTCCCTCTCTTGCCGAGCCTTCTCCTTTTCTTCCAAACCTTTCACATAGGATACCAATCCGCCCAGCCTTCGTCCGCCGCCCACTTGCTTCCTGATGTCCGTAAGCTTCTTCTCACACATGTCCATTTCCCGCTCCATCAATTCCACCGCTCGTTCTCTCCCGCGTTCCCATTCCTGCTTATCCATCTCCACGTCATATTTGTAAGGCTTGATGCAATTCTCTACCTGATCTGCAGTCAGGCCAACCCGATCTCGCAGAATTCCATGCGAGAATTCAATAAGTCGCGTCGCCGCCAACGGATGGTGCGTGAAAGGCTCGCGTGCTGCGATGGAATCAATCAAAGATCGCAATGCGTCTGCAACGAGAAGCGTCGAATCTCGTCCGACACCAGACTTGGTTAAAAGAGAGGACGCAGCCACCAATTTGTGAGACCAATATGATGCATTATCCATATCTGTCGACATTTGACTGTCCTTCTTTGACGCTACCCCGTTACCCGATGACGCGGCAAGCGCAGCAGCGGTCGCACTATGCCAGCGTTTTCCCATGGTCGTGTCGGTGGCATATACGGAAAGTTCACTTTCCGTCCTTCTGTCTATCCAGTATAGCTGTTCCAATACGTCTAACACCTTCTCGTCCAGCATCGCCTTGAGCTGGCCTCGCACGACCGGCTTCGAAAAAGTGCGTTGGCTCTCTTTGAATTGAGCCTTCAAGGTGTCCATCGTTTCTGCAACGTAGGATTCCGCAGATATACGTCGATCATTATATTGAACTTTAAACTGGTAAGTCGCCTCTTCTAGCTCCAGTTGTACGGCATTCGTAATACCGTGTAAAGAAGAGGCCATAGACGACTCGAGAACTTCCATTAAACGACGGCGCAGGGTTGGCATTCCAACCAGGAGTGGAGCCGATGACGACGATGGCGGGGCAAACACGTCGCGATGCTGCGAAAAGTAATCATCGTTACCTTTACGCGCAACAAGAGCTGCGTTATTATGTTTGGCGGATTCATTGGATTTTGCGACAACGCCGACATATCCGAGATGAAGCGGGTATCTATTGCCAGCCAAAATTCTTGCGCCTTGCTCGGCCGGTACAAGGTCCAGCTTGGTAATGACACCTATTGTACGCAAACCCAAGGGATCGACTTTGCGGCTGGCTCGAAGAGCCGGTGAATTGGCAAGATCAACATCAGCGGCGCAAACAGCTAATATGATATTCGGTTCTCGAATATATTTTTCACAGAGCGAGGATATTTTCTCCTTCAAGGTTTCAGGCTGGTCAAGGGAAGATATTTGAATGTACCCCGGAAGATCAATCAGCGTAAGATCTGGGACATTGGGAGAATAAATGCGCAGATCTATGGGCTCGGAGGAGACTGCCTCTGTAGCGGGAACAGCAATGTTGAGGTCGGTCAAAGTGCGTTGGATATCAGCAAAGTTCGTTACTCTATGAAGGCCAAGTGTTGGGAATTCGCCATACTCTGTAGGGTGGGGATCGCTAGTGGTTGGTGGTGTATAAATTAAGGTAAGCTCAATGGGACGACGAGTGACCATGTTATTGCCCCTGTAATTTGGTTAGACAGGATCAGAAGTAAACGAGAATGCTTGCCTACTTTGGGAGAAACTTTTGTCCCACTATTGCCTCTAGTACAGAACTCTTTCCCGAACTTTGACTGCCGATGACGACTATGCTGGGTAACTTGAGAGCATCGCTCTGGTCAATACTGAGGAGCATACTGCGGATTTGGATGAGCTTCTTTGTTAAATGCACAAGGCCATTCTGCTGACGTGCATCTAACGTGTCTTGAGAAGCATTAGAATCCGAGGGAGACGCTATGGTGGCAGCAACTAGAGCTGCAATGGCGGCGGCATCTTCTTTCGGAGAACGCTTATTGGAACCGTCTGCACGGCCATGGTCACCACTATTACTGTCGCCTCCTTGTGAGCCTGTCGATTTGAAGAGATCTTTCAAAAATTCGGGTGCTTCCAGGGCTGGTAACTCAACCGCCGATACGCGGGCTGAAATTGCCTTGAGGCTGTCGGAGGCCGATTCAAGCAAGTCCTGAGCCGTTTCGCGAGCCGTATCTACCCATTCGTTTGTCTGTTTTCTAAGTTCTGCAAGATGTGATTAGTTGAGCTCGGTTAGTGGCAATCAACATCGACATACCCTCAATCTTGTAATTGGCGTATGTCAGACCTCCGACGCCAACTGTAGCTCCAGCTATAGGGACACGAAATGCGCGCGCAATGAACCGGGGAATGGAGGAATAGGAAATAGCGCGAACATGGACCTGCCGAAAAAGAGGGAGAAATCGTGAGTTGTAGCGTCTCCTCAGGGAGCTATTGGTATGAAAGGTGGTGAATTGGCGGTGGGATGGACGCTGTTGCTGAGATACACGCTTGGACGGTTGAGAAATGCCGTAGACGACACTCTTGTGCAGGCTCTGAGTGACGCGCCGGATTGCGGAGTGCATCTCACATGGACTTGAAAGAAGTTGCGTAATGTGATTTCCAACTCCGAGTATGCTTTCTTACTCTTTGACATGGGTTTCACAACTACTATACACGCCAACGGCATGCGTATCGCAGATGTTAGGACTACCTTAGAGTTTTCTATTCGAAAAAACAAATCGACTTGGGCATCGAGAATATCACGTGACTACCGGCGCTTGTACATCACCGCGTCCAGCTCATACTCGATTCCTGCCTCTGCAAGCTTGCGTTTTCGCTCTCTCTGCCGTCTTAGCAGCCGTTTTTCGGCTTTATCCTGTTCCTCCTGAGTCCTTTTCTGATTCTCCCTTTAGATTTACGTGGTAATGTTGAACTTTTGTGCGCTTACCTTGTTGTGCGCCAACCTCACTACGCGTGCTCTTGGTACAACGCGCCACTTGCGGTTCGCGCCAACCCACAGTTGTGGATGTACTTTATCTTTCGGCACAATTTTGCATTGTAGAAGATGTCCCATAATAAGATAATTGTCCATTGTCTCTGCCACTATCTTGGCTACCGATGAAGAATCAAACTCCAAGAATGCATAATGTTTAGACTTCCCCGTCTAATTACTGCTGAGTGAATGTCTAGTTAAGATATTAGGAAGACATACCTTCTTATTGCGCGATAATCTCAGACGAGTCACATTTCCAAATTGCGAGAAATAACCACGCAGTTGGTCTTCGAAAAATCCATGCGGCAAGCGGCCAATATATATCACGCCATGGTCTTCGGTCTATCCAAGGTCAATACAGAACCGAAAACCTATCAAGAAACTCACTAGCTGTCGTTTTGCTTTCTCTAGCTTCGCCTTGACCACAGCATCGTCCTTGGCAACAGTTGGTAGTTTGCCGACGTCTACAGGGTCAGGGTCAGCATCGACGCCATCATCCTCGTCCGAAGAATCTTCATCATCTGTGGTAAATCCATGTAGGCCTTCAAACTCTCCGTACTTTCTTGTGTGTTATTATCGTGCTCTTCTTCAGAGCTTTTCTCTGGTGCAGTAACCTTTGATTTCAGTCCTCTCCTCTGGGCTTTGATAGACGACGAAAAGGTTGATTTGGATGAACTTGGCATCTTTTTGTAGGAGAGTCCCCAGGAAATCAGTTCTCACGCTTTCAGGGCCAGGCGACTGCCTGTCCTGAGGTTGGCGGCTGTAACTGCTACAACCGTCTCCGTATCTACTATACGACGGGCATAGATACAGATACGCCATAGGGTAAAGGTACTTTAGGTCTCTGAGGTTGGAAATTGATGAGTGAGACCGGCAGTAGCCAAGCCACTAACAATTGTTCTTGATGCGCTCAACAACTCCGTACGCCACCCCGAATATTCCACCTTCCACCTCCCGTCCCGGTTCTATAGGCTCTTCATTCTCTTTCAATCCACAGCACCTCGTAGATTCGTATCTTGACGCAAACGCGAGCACAGTTTCGAATCCAAACACATTTGCTCTTGATCCGAATCGATCCATTCTTCCATCTTCACCGCGTCATTCTTCACCACGTCGACACAGGCGCATCAAGTCCAGTGCGAGTCGCCAGCCCCATCCATTGGCGACAGATACCACAGATGTCTTTCAGGATTCCGATGATGACCTGGAACAGAGTGGCGATCAGTCTTGGGGAATGGTTGATCGCATGCGTCTTTGGCGACATGATGCGATGATGCAGCATCTCTACGAAACTGCAGCATTCTGGGGGGATAAAATCTTGAGCTGGACGAGTGAGTCGCGCTCATCTTTGAACGTGGACGCGCCAATGACGCGTCGTTTAGACGATCCAAATGATGCTTTCTGGTTAGCTCAGACTTATTTCATGACATATCAGTATTCACGGGCAGAGCAATTGCTAACTCGCCCATTTCCTATCACACCACCCAAGCCACCGAATCATTTAAAGCCAATTGTGAATGGGCATCTTAGTTCAGCCAAGGGAAAATTCCGTGAACAAGATGAAGCGCAATTACACCCTCTCTCCTCGCATCTTCCTGCGGGTCCTGGCGGAATGATTGAAGTCCCGAAGAGTTTCAAGATCGTATTTCGAGATTAGTTGACATGAGCGTGGCTTGCCGATACCTGGCCGCACAATGTCAGGTACATTTCATCCTCACAGATTTGAATGCAATGTAAATGACATTGCAGGTCCGCCAAGGCGACTGGGCTGCCGCGACTGAAATGCTAGGCGAAGCCAATCCGTTCCGTGATTCAGGAAAGAGTGGACCGACTGTTCCAAATGCCGATGGGGGAATCAAAGTACGCTTACCTTTCCGCTCCCGCCTCAGAATGATTACGTATATCTAGGTTGAAGCCTCGATGTGCCACCTCCGAGGAGTCCTAATGCTGAAACTAAATAGAGGTGACCAGGCAAAGCAATGCTTTATGGAGGCTTTGGTTCTTGATGTTAAATGTTTTGAAGCATTCGACCAACTGGTTTCAGGCGAAATGATGACTGCGGATGAAGGTATGCTAATACGCAATGAATTGAATCGGTCTCGCAACTCTACGAACAGAATGGGAATTCGTACAAGGCCTTGCATACTCACAGCAAACCCCAGAGGATGCTGAGTTTGTTCAGCTCATTTACACGACTCGGCTACGAAAGTATAAGCATAATGTTGAACATGCCTTGACAAGACAGCGGCTAGTGGACGATTATGGCTTGGGTGACAATCCCGATGTATTATACAGTTTTGCGGACGTGCTATACGTAAATTTTCGCTGGGCGGATTGCTTCGCTATAACGTCGAGGTCGGTATCAATTGTCTAATTTTCCATCCTTTCATTCACATCAAATCGCAGGATTATGGGTCTAGTCTCTATACACAATGCTGCTATGCCCCTGCATATAGCTTGCATGTATCATCTCTCACATCTTCACTCCAAATTGTTCATATTGGCGCATGAAATGGTTGATCGTGAGCCAGAAAATCCCATCAGTTGGTATGCTGTTGGCGTTTGGTACCTCAGCGGAGGCAAGTGGACACAAGCAAGGCAGTATTTCAGGTTTGTCGTTTCTATTGATTCCATTACAGACAACGACAATTCATATCGCCTTAGCAAAACATCCCTAATGGATCCTAGGTTCGCGCCAGCCTGGATAGCATTTGGTCATACTTTTGCTCTCGAGGGTGAACATGATCATGCTGTGACGGCATACTCTACATGCGCACGCATGTTCACTGGGTAGGATCTTCCTTCCGATGGCTGTCTTTTTTATTCATTTCTCATGTTCAGCTCACATCTACCTTTGATGTTTGTTGGTGTGGAGCACATCACGCTATCAAACTATTTACTAGCAGATGAAGCCTTGAATGCGGCAAATGCTATGTGTGACGGAGATCCACTACTTCTGAATGAACGTGGAGTGATGGCCTACAATCATGGCGAGTGAGTATATTCCAGAATGCGTCGTGAACTCTTGCTCATTCTGCATAGTCATAGTGGCGCAGCCGCATTGTTCCAGGAAGCTCTGGAATTGGCCCAAGTAACGCAGACATCACGGAAGTCCTGGACCACGACTTATATCAATCTTGGCACCTGCTATAGGAAGTTGAGGTCAGTTTCAAGTGTCTGGTCTAGAGAGAGTTCTTTTGAACCAATACGTGATGTAGGCGCTTGGAGGATGCAAAGGCAACATACCAGAAAGTGTTAGAACTGGACCCACACCATCCGATTGCCCTTGGATTCCTCGGCATGGTATTCCACTTACTTGGAGATTTAGATAAAGCTATTATCAAGTATCACGAGGTCAGCTATATTTCAACATCATTCATAGTTTAGTAAGGTTATTATAATAACAGGCGCTTAGTATGGATCCCATTAACGCACATATACTCGAGCTCCTCAATATCGCGCTTGAGGCAACAGCTACGGTCCTACCGAAAACTGGTGACACAGACTTCAAGCAAATGGTGCAGAAATTAAGAAACAAATATGGTTGGAGCTCGGGAAAGGACAAAAGTGATTTAATGGACGTTTCAGGTGATGCTGCAGGCGAAACGGAAGCAAAAGATGACATGAGTGTCGGATGATGAGCAACAGGATAATATCGACTGTACACTGTAGCTAAAAGCAAGCAGGTTCCCTTGTTACGACATGTTTTCCAAGATGATCACAATCGTACCAAAACCATCAGACGAGTGTGGACGTTTCGGACATAACAGTGAAGTCGTCTATGTACGCAAGGTCATTGCGCACTATGTTGGATATTCGATAGCTGATTTGGGATTCAGTAGGAGAGTTCCTTCGCCTGACATACAAGATCCTAGCCGTGTTGAAAATTCCGCTCAACTTGGACAGACGAAGACCTACATTCGACAAACCTATGAAGATAAATGATCAAATCAAACAAGTTGGATTCTTTTCGGACACTTACCACGATATTGCATAATACTAAAGGAACCGGTAGCAAAAACCCTCCTGAGAATAGCGAAGTGTTGTGGCTAACCAGAGTGTAAGGTAGTCTTCCTGCATTGATTAATTCAAGTTGGTTACCTGATTGACATTATTGCTGATCCCAAGTGCACCGCTGCGAGCAAGAGAAAGGCGGAAAAACCTTTGTTGAATTGAATAACTTTACCTCAGGTAAAATCAAACGCAGAATCACCTTGAACAAGGAAGATTTTGCCCAACGAACCCTGAGTACTGCGAATGTTCAGACAATGCTATCGTGCAAGCGAGTGAACTGAGAGTCTGAGACTGCTCTCGCAGTAACAGCGTCACCTACCAGCCAAGTTGCGATCATGCAGGAAAGGTCGACCCCGCACGCGAGGACGAACAAAATCTGAACAAGATCCGCCTGCATTTAGTCCGGTCAATGAAGGATATCTATACGCGCACCGCAGTTCTAGTAGCCACTTTCAGGTCGTTCTTTCCTCCGCCTCTGAAGCATCCGGCGCCATTAACATACGTGTTCAGGGCTTGTGATTTAGCTGCAATGTATCAGAAAGTTGCATTGGGACTCGGGTGGCATGGACTGACTCTCTCGCACATTTGAGACGAAAACCCATATTTCAGTCGCTGCGAGCGCTATGTATAGGGAACCCAATCCCGCTGCCACGGATATTCTTCGTCCTGTAAATGCCCAAGATCTGAGAACCATTACAACTAGAGAAATATCAATAATTTCGTCTGGAGTGACTGATTTTGCCATACGCTGCGATAGAAGTGGCTACGAAAGCCTTTTGTCAGGATACCCATAATCCTACACCGACGACGTAGACTTACATATGGTATAAAAAGAACATAAAGCAAACAAGTGATATTACCACACGTATCAGGATTGTGGTCGGCCAAGAAGCACCACATTATTATTGGCCATGTTACCAACGGATAATATCTGCAACCAAGGTACAGACACTTCGCAAAATTCCGTCGAGCGCTGATGATCTTCAGGAACGTCGTGATGAGCTTCACGGCCGGCGGCGACAGCGACTAATCTTACGAGTTCGTATTCGTCCCCAAGTCTTAAAAAGGAGTCACGCAATCGAAACACCAAAGTTCCTTTGACACTCACAGGCCCAGCCATTCATGCACTTGTATGACGTCTAACAGCAGAGCTATCAGCTTAGCACATGCCCTATATCCGGAAAATACTTGCACAGGGCTAGACAGTTCGCCATTAGCGAGAATGTCAAGGCAAGGCAATCAAATTCTCACCCAGAATAATTGAACGACCTCTGCGGAGGCCTGAGTAGGACACGTCGTAAAGCAGGAATGACTTACGTCCATGCGTTCCGAGCTACCTCGATGATTGAAAAAAGATGAGACATGCAAAGGCAGGAGGGGGCTCGAAGGATATCGGACGCCCTCCGTCCCAGGCGTATTCAACCGGGTCCGTCGTGCTATAAATGTCGAACCCCGGTAAAGCCATCAATTCGCTGCATGGATTTTTGACGTTCACTAGACCTGATTTCACATGTTGATTGCCGGTGAAGCACGATAAGATCTAAACAATCTCAAAGTCATCAATTATCGATTGAAATAATATCTCAAGCCTTGAACCTCGAACCTCCAAAAGTGTTCAATAGATAGGTCATTTGTAGATGAAATATCTGTATAAACACCACTGACATCAATTACTACATCCTTGTGATGAACTAAAACAAGATCTTCAGGCTGTCGCGAATAAATAAAAGTTCGCCAGACACCACTGTTCGCGAAAGAATTATGGGCCTACTGCAGTGGTCTTGACGGGTTAGTTGAGGTCATAACAGGCACATTAGGAGGGGTGTAGAAATGTTTGAACCTGTCAATGGTTCAGCAATAAGATAAAGCTTTCAGATACAACTCACATATTCATCGTAGTGATGCAGTACCTCACGCAATTGCTTCCTTGAAATTTCGGCGCTGTATAATATTTCGTCGTCGGTTCTCTTCCCGTCAAAATACTGGTTTAGCCTGCCTTGTATGAGGTTCATGATGTCATGTTATACGTGTCAACTACGCACACTGCGAATCTTTTGGCAATTTGCGGATCCTTACCCTCCGACATGGCCGATAACCATCGACGCTGTAACGGAGTTGCCCTGCCGGGATCTTCTATCACTGTAGGCACCAAGCTATCTTCCGATGATTCCCAGCCAGAATCTCCACCATCCAAGCTTGAACAGCCGTCTTCGTCTTCGTCGTCAAAAAACGCCTGATCTCGAAATCTGCCCCTTAGTCTGTTCTCAATTTCAAGAGTAGTCGGTTCCCTTCTGTTCTCAGTGGACGAAAGTCGTCTGGGAGATATGTATCTCTTTCCCGATTTGGGGGATAGGGATAACCAAGGAAAACTCGAAGTCGGTTGTGCGATCATGTATGTCGTATCAAGATCCAACTCTTCCAATCGCTGAGGGTCTGTCCCGTAACCTTTTTTTGTCCAGCCAGATTTCCTCATTAGGGCCTCTTGACGTCGATGTCGCACGCGAGTCTTCAATTCTCGAGTAGCCACTAGACGTATTCGGAGATGCAGTGTAATGATTAGATCACGTTCGAGCATCCAGTGCACGATATCATAGTACATGGGAATCAATTCCTTTGACTTCACTACAGATGCAAAAAAGTGACTATCCGACTTGGATATGGCCGCAAGAATATTCGGTAGAGAAGGAACAGATGGTTGCGGAAATTGCGTTTCAAAATCGGCCATGAGCAGTGGAAGTCTAGTGAGAAAATATCAAATTCATTGGTAAAAATTTGCTGCGAGGCCAACATACGGTTGACTGAATTTGGGAGGAAGCGCGAATATGGTCTTCAAGCCAGGATGGACAACGTCTACTACTTTCGCCCAGCGACGTTGCACAAGCCAGCGAACTGAAGGGTAAATATGTGTTTCGAGATCCCAATCCAGCAAGCTCGCTATGTCCGTCAATCTAACATGATGGTTGGATAACGGAAATTGGAGGGCAGTAAAATATGGCGTACGAAAGTGTGATATTAATTGTTCTTATGAATCGAATCAAGCTTTCAGCTACAGGGCGATCCTGAGGCAGGAGTTGTGCCCCATTGAATTGAAGGTACGACTCCAGTAATTCTTGTCCACGCAGGAGTAAAAGGCTCTTCCAAGGCATCAGGGAGGGGAGTCGCCAGCCATGGCACATTTCCTGACCCCAGTTACTCATTTCATCATCGTCAGGGCTCTGAATGGAGTCATCTTCCTCTTGATGGCATGATAACTGATCAAGATAAGGAGGGAGCTGGAGTTCCAGTGGAATTTCGTGCAATGTGATGTAAGCAATGGACGAAGACTTGATTGCTTCATACAAAGTTCGCATGGCACGTGCGATAGAAGATTGTTCAATGGCCTTGGCTGCATAGTTGGAGAATTGTTCCCCTTGAGAACAACCGTCAGGGGAAAGGACACGCGATGAGGACACACTAACCTTTTGATATACACGACTCCTTCAGCGTCCCTAACACGTCGCATTCTGCTTCAACAAAATTAGACTGCACTTGCTCTTGAAATAACACAGCCGTAATAACAAACGCAATTTGTTCGTAAATGATATCAAAGTATCTCAGCACATTGCCTGACGCAGATGAAGAGGGTTCAGGCAGATCCAGGATGAATACTAAATGAAAGGTCCGCAACCAAGTAGAGTCACAGTATGAGAGCCTTTCCATTTGCAGTGGCCTATCTGGGCTCGTGGATGATGTTATATCATACTCGCGCGGGGAATGACTATTCATAGAATTCCTGCCTCGCGCATTCTTCTCGGATTGGAACCGCCACACTCCATCAAGATCAGCGCAGACAGGATGTCCTAAGAAGGCCAACTCGTCAACTATCAGTTCGTATTTTTGATGGCACATTGGAGGTCGGGGACACAGGAGATTTCCCAAGTACTCCGACGAATATCCGAATAAGATATCATATTGCTCACTGGCAACAGCATGCTCAATACCGAACGGGATGGATTTAGCTGGTGAATTCATCCTAGATGAAGTATGATGGTGGTGGTCATGGTCCGAGGAGTGGTGTCCCTTCGATGGGCGTTGCCAATAATCGTCAGATATATCATATGCGGGTCCGTTATCTGAGGCGTCGGTCGTGTCACCATGTGAATGAGATGCTCGCCAAGAATTGTCCAAGTAAGATGGCCAAGAATAATCCGGCGGCCTGGCACGACAGAGCCTTGGGGACGATGAGGGCGAGGGCGGCCACCAAAAGGCGAGCGAATTGCCCTTGGCCGAGGAGGTGACCAGTGCGATGGCTGAGAGTGTTTTTGCCATCGCGGTACCGCTCAAACAGCACCAAATAACCTTTATCGATTCACCACCACCATGCCCAAGGTGCGTCTCCCCTACTCGTACGACCACAGCTTACCTCGCAATTCAGAACAAAGGAAAGGTGTGTGTCCTTCAGCCCTCGTCACATTCCAGCAAATTCATATATCCAGGGCGGTAAAAACAGGAGACGAGGGAAAAACGAGAATGACGATGATAAGAGAGAACTCGTTTTTAAGGAAGACGGACAAGAATATGCACAGGTCACCAAGATGCTCGGAAATGGTCGTTTAGAAGCCCTTTGTTTCGATGGCGAGAAGAGGTTGGCCCACATTCGGGGGAAAATGAGGAAGAAGGTAGTGCATCGCCTTCGGCTCCGCAAACGGAGTCATGCTCACTATTCTAGGTTTGGATCAATCAAGGAGACATTGTTCTCCTCTCTCTACGAGATTTCCAAGATGGCAAGGCAGATGTTATTGTGAAATACACAGCAGATGAAGCTCGTAACTGTGAGGGTTTCGGTTCTGACACAAAATATTCTACTTATGTCATCGTCCAGTAAAAGCATACGGCGAGTTACCAGAGAATGCCAAGATCAATGAGACAGACGCATTTGGCGAGGAAGATGGCGAATGTACATTTGAGTTTGGTGACGAAGGCGAGGTGGATATTGATGATATTTAACTTTTTTTTCGTTCATTACTAGATTCATCTGCTATGGTTTCTGCATCGCATTCGCATTCTGTCTCGATACCTATTCGATGTATGCCTAGTTTTGATTACTTCTGTCACTGTACCGGTAGTCTTTTACAGCATACGTGATATTTCCAGCAATGTTTGCATATCAGGAATGATCCCTTTTTCCTGAGTGAGATACTCGGCAATGTCGTGCGCATTACACTTCACAGCCGTCTTCAGCATCTGTGTGCTTGCAACAATCCTATCTTCAAGCTTCCGCCGCTTTCCCTTGGTATCATTCTTATCATCCCGCTCTATAAGCATCTTGACAAGGGCAAGGTTCTTTTGTCGAATAGCGAGGAATATACATTGTCCATTCTTGTAGCGAGGCGAGGCGTCGTGTTCAAGTAAAAACTGGATTAATGGCTCGTGACAAGCGCAGACGGCTTTCTTGAGGGCATAACCCTCATGAGAGTTCGGGTCGGGACGTAGCCCGGATATATTATACAGGTATTCAAGAAAAGGTAGCGGTTCATCGTTTTTCTCGAATGGCCCGGGTTTCGATTTCAAAACTCGAAACAATCGTTTTGGAAGTTCGCAATCTTTTTGCGGTGCGTTCCCGCGCAATACACGTCGATACAATATATCAACAACATCCGTCTTGCAAATGGGAAACCTGAGAGCAAGAGTGAAAAAGAGAGGCATTATTTCCGTTTTTCGTGCACGAATGCTGTGCATGATATACTGTGCATTGTACGACGCGGGCGCGGTCTTGAAGATCTGGTATATACGCTTTGATGTACGAGGGAAAGCGGGTGAAAGCGCAAATAACTGCACTTCATAGAGGAGCTTACCAAGCGTTATCGCAAGTAATGCATGTAACATCTATGTAGCTCACCTCGACCGGCAATCTCTCCATGAACTTTTGTCGTTACGTAAGATTGGGACCGCATCATATTGCTTTGTCGATAACGGTCTAAAGGTGTTGCTCACAGACATACATGGTCGACCAAGAGTAGAGTTTCCGGAATGAGAGCGCCGGGCTTCCCCGAAGAATTATGACGGCCGACAGCCACATAATACTCACAGAACGTCGTGTTTAGCCCAGGTACAATCGAATCATTGGAACTTGATGCCGCAATACTCTCTGGCTGTTCAACGTTCAACGTTCAATGCGCATTCATGTCGTCCACAGCTCAACTAAACTGCTTGCATCAGCGAACATGCCAAGGAGTTGGCCCCGATCGCAATGGTCAGCCACCGCTATATGTTACGCGCCCAGCCTGCTCCTGCTCTTCACCTAAAACTGCTACCATCCCACTGTGACATCCGCGATATCACATAACCATATCCTATTCTGACATTTGACACGATGAACACCATCATTATCCATCCTAATAATCGTGTTGCGCGCACCTGCCCTGTCTCCCGCTGGTATCGCAAGCCGACGCCATGATGGGTTGACGGCTTTGAAGAGGTAAGCCTTCGCCCCATTGTAGAGGCTGACGAAATTGTAGAGGAAGTTGGGGAGACCGATGGGCAAGAAGAGTCTCGGAAATTATGTGCACAGGTACGACACTGTCGGCGCGAATCAATTTTTTCAATGACCGAAACGGAGACACCCCGGAACACCAAGGGCATAGGAGCAAAGCTCTGGCAAAGCTCGGTTCTGCCAGCAGTGGGCTGGATTGCGTGACGGGAGCGGATATGACCTTGTCTTTCAACTCCCTGATGATCTAGCGGTGCAGTTGTAGAGCGTGACATAGGCTGTGGCTCGGCCCACGCTCTTTCCTTGGGTGACGCAGACCATCAGTTTATTCAATGGTATGTGTGCTCTTGGGCGTGTTTTCAGTTTCTCAACCACTTCAGGCATATCAGTTTCGCGGTTCGCTCCACAATGCCTTTGAACGAGCTTGGTTCGCTTTTTCTCTCGTGTCTTTCTGTTACTCGCGTCTCCTTTTGCTAACCTTTTCTGGGCGGCAATGTGTCTTCTCTTGCTCTCTCTTGGTGCTCTTGCGGTAGTTCTGTTGAACTCTTTGTCTGGCATTCCTTGCTGTGCCTTTGCTGTACTGTCGACCTTTCTGGACCTCTGGCGACTGGCGCGTGTACTGGCGGTTCTAGGACCATTATTATTTGCTAGTTTTGGGCACTGGCAACGGGCGACCGTAGATAGTGAGTCCTTCCGATTCATTTCTCCCCCATTTCCCGGCTCCTTCACTTAGATCAAACGACCGGTACTCTTGGTGCTCCCTATGAGTTTTTCACGAGCGATCTTGGAGAACTCGACAATGTAACTTATTGGTACGTGAATCACTGGCGCTACCCTTGAATGGGATCTAATACTCCGATTAGCCTTTTTCATGTGAATACGGGGGGAAACTCGTGGCTAGTGGAGAATCGGATGGACATGCTCTGGTCAAGCAGTCACCTGATGCTCTTTACGACGCCACGGGGCCGGGAGTAGAGGGCATAAACTCTGACCAAGTTTATGTTGCTCGCTCCTTGGCACGCATTCATCGCAACTCGGCCCGAGTCTGCTTACATTCCCTTCTCTGTCCTTTGAAAATGCGACGGCGGGGCCCGAATATAACTAAAAACAAGACGAAAAAAATTAAAAACGAAAAAAAACAAAAACAAAAACATAGAGCGCGCTGGCGTATTTTCCCATTTTTCCTGGCATTTATTATTCTTATTTTCGTTTCTTTTCCGGGCGCAGGGTGGGATAAATCCTAGGATACCCAGTCCTATCCCCGGTCCAAAAATGCATGAAAAAAATATCAAAATTGCATAAACTCGGAAAGACAAAAAAGAACAACGAAAAAAGGCAAAAAGCCCAATGGATTTATTCTCCGGACTCGTTTGCGTTCTCTACCTACGACGTGATTGATTTTTTCAGATTTCCTGTTGGTTTATTTCGCGAAGAGGCGGCGGCGAGTGTAGTCTGATGTCGAAGAGATTGAGAACTCGGATGTTGAAAATGACAATCCATCTTGGCGTTAAGCCTGTTTTTTCCTTCATTGACGCTCTCTAGACCCCCACGTAGATGAAGGCGGAGGGTACAAACCGTTTGAAGACGTGGTTTGAAGCCTTCATCGAGACAAACAAGATCTGCGCTTCCCATTCTCTCTGATGTATTTTTTTGCCCGCTTCAGGCTGGCTAACTCGGACCTAATCAATGCAATCGTCAGCGCTTACATCAGGAGCGGCGCAATACATGAAGCCGTGCGTGACAACGAACCGTTCTACCCCATGGCACGACACTTCCGGTCTTTTGGACAATAAGAATGTTCGGCATGAGCCCTGGCCAGGCCCATCGTCCGAACGGGGGATGATTGGGATCGTTGAGCATCAGTCCTGGCCAGACTGGCGCTCAGTGATTCCTTGACCCTTGGATCTCGTACACTTTACGATACCAGGAGGTAGTTCCCAGGGAAGGTGGAGAGGCGGTTTAGCCTCTTTTCCTCGTGCTCCCTTGCCGTGGGCTCTGGGCTTAGACCTCGCGGTCGACCAAACGCACGTTAAAATCAATTGATGCTATATTTCCTTATTCTAGACAGTGCCTTGTTTACAACCATCTGGACGACGCAGAGAAGACGAAGACCCTCAGAATCTCAAGCTCTTACCCTCTGCGGATTTCCATTGACTGAATAGCAACCCCTCTGATGACTTATACATCCTGACAAAAAATACCCGTCCGTGCGGGCACTTTCAGGTTAGCTTTTGATCTTGATCTTTTTGTTTCTTGAATATTGTCAGAATGCGTATTCAAGTCCTTCCTTGAAAGATCCCACCTGAGCGCCTTTGGACTTTCTGCCTCAGTTTTGCGCTTGAACGGCTAGTATCCACATTTCTAACACGTTCTTCAAAGTCAGAGGCTCGTCATCCGAGAGTAGCCATTGTTTATCTCTTGAGGGGGCAACCATTACGAATGAAGTTTTGCGTCACGGTGAGAAACATAGTCACGTCACGGCCAACTGGCCAGCGCCACCACAACTTGGACATTGGCGTGAGCAGCGCAACCAATATCAACGTCTCAGGCATGGTGACCAATGTTATCGCGCCTCGTCCATACAGCGTTGGGGCATATGCCGCCTTCAGCAGACTTCGAGTGCCAGATTTGGGATTTGAACCTGTTCTCGCGGAGTCATGTCATGTGCAGGCAAAACGACTTCAAGCTTCTAGCCAAGTTCCTTAAAGACAGCCCCACGCATCGATGCATAACTTTTGACAACGGTTTGTGTATTACTTGAGTTCCAACTTTCAGTCTTCTTTCATTGCTTTGGCGTCGGTTCCATAACCAATACATGCGCGGGCATTCAACGTCTCTTAGAATTAGGTCTACTTCATGCGTAGCGGCGTCATGCCTCTCTCCATGCCCGGAAAAACAAGTGATAAATCGATCAGTAATTTCATGTCACATTAACCAATACATCATTGAATATTGAACGTCGAAGCTGAGCATGAGTAGTTGACTTGAAGAGCGATAGTGACAACTTCGATGAGATGCTATCCTGCGCAAACATTGTGACATCAATAGATCCTGTGTCCATAAATCTACCTCTCCTGATGATTACGCGCTTCGAATGCCACGACTATCAAATTCACTCTACAGATATACACAATACAATGAAAAGTACTACAACGACTCTTGCTGTGGCGGGAAATATTCGGGGATCAAAGATCTGTACAAGCCATATACATAAGCTCTGGAACATAAAGAGAACTAGACATACCTGTAGACCTTGTCATCGTTTTCGGCGAAAACTGTGAATATAATCCTGTCAAGCTACGTAACCTTGTCAGGAATAGCCCACTGTTGTCCGTATTTGTCTATTACCTTTGCACCTGCTTCGGATTCACAAAACTGGCGCGCTTCATTCAGGGCAATGCGAGTCGCATCTTCTATCGGATAACCATACACTCCAGTTGAAATGGCCGGGAAAGCCTAATAATCATGAACGAGTGAAGGGTGGTAACTTAGGTATTGGCACCTACAATGTGCCGTTGATCGGTCTCAGATGCAAGTTGCATACTGGACCTATAGCATGATGCCAATAACTCTGCGCATTCATCTTTCTCGGAGCCATTGTACACAGGACCCACGGTGTGTATAACATGGCGTCTGTCCCCAATCCGATTCATTTTCTGTATATTATCCACGCATAACAACGTACGCCGGTAGATCATAGCCTCTTGTTATCTTAGCTTGGCCTGTGGCACAACCGTTCAGTCGGCGACCTAAGAAAACGACGCGTTAGGACTTAGAAATGATATTTCATTCAGCGCACACATTCACTGAGCAGGCCTGGACCTGCAGCTCTATGAATCGCTCCATCCACTAGTTTAATTGTCCATCAGGTTTTCAATCGAGTCCCGGCATGAATTTATGCAAAATACCTCCACCTCCACCTAAAAGAACAGTTAGGATGGCTGTAATCCTCTTTGGCTGATGACGAACCTAACAAACTTTTGTTTGCAGCATTGACGATGGCGTCGACTTCAAGGTTGGTGATGTCCCCATTGCTGAGATCTCGTATCAAGATGAACCATGCTTGTCGGATGAACCCTTTGCTTACTACAACGAGATTTTGTCAAGTAGGGCGGCATTGTGCTTATACTTATTCGATATGGCGGCACGAAGAACAGATCTACTATATAACAGCGCAAGCGTCGGGATTTGGTCAAGTCGAATGAGTGTCATGGCCGTTAATCGATAATCCCACGGCCCTGCAGTAAACCTATGTTCTACTCAACTCCATTGTAAGATTGCATGTATCATATTACGTTAAATATAAGGTATCAAACTTAGCTACAATACAATTAGATTCCAAAATCAACGCTACCGGAGCCATCCAAAATAAAAAAGAAATCGAAGTATCTGTACTTGCAAGAAGAAAACGAGTCCTCGATATGCCGTGATGCTACATGGTTTCGTAAATGCTATTGAGAGACGTGGCACCAAAAAGAAAAAGTAGTTGTCATCGAATGACATACCAAACTATTATGAATGATTACAACTTGTGGAGTGAGGGGATATGCGATGATAATCTTCGCTGTCGCTGGATGGCGTCCCAGCTTGCGAGCGTTCGGCGTAAGTCGCGTTCAGTATCAAAGTTCCAGCAACAGACTGAACAAGAGTCTGTTCGCTCCTTTGCAGAGATCCTACAGGTCGGTTGTGTGGATAATACGGCAAATTTTTCGACTTCGAATAGTCGTATACAGTGTATCTGCCCAATGTCAGCAAAAGAATAAATAAATTGCCGAATATAACACGTACTCTTCTTCAATTTGTCTAAACTCTGGTTTCATTTTTTCCAAGTCGCGATTCGCTTTGCGTTTGGAATGTGTCAATGGTTTCTCAACCAGAAGGAACTCGTCCAGTTCATGTGCTATATCAAAATTGGCTTCTTGCGACTGTCATATGTCGGCATCAGAAAAGAAACTTTTATGCTCTCACGCTCACGTACGTCTGGAATGAAGGAAGACGGCAGTGTTTTACTTTCCAACTTGTCCCAATCAATAGTTGAGAACCATGAATGATTCTTAATGTCTTCGATATCCCTTCTTCGTTTGCATCCTAATCTGCTCAGAGGATCGCGTTCAAGTAGCTGCCAAAAATATTAAAATCATGCTCTCAGAGTGTAGCTTAAACGGATACATACTCCTTGCAAGACGGACAAACATGCTTGGCTGCACTGATCAGCGGCATTGTCTGGAAAAGTCAAAGGATCGTTCAGAATAGAGAGTTGCAATTTGTCTGCAGTTGGACCTTCGAAGGGTCTTTTGTTGAACAGAAGCTCATATGCAGTAACTCCGAGGCTCCACCAGTCGATTTGCCAGGAGTATCCTCGTCGTCCGATTACTTGGGGTGCCATATAAGCTATGCTGCCTGCCACGCTACTATGTAGTCTTCGATCGGAATAATGAATGGCGACATTAAAGTCAGTAATATGCGCATGGCCGTCAGAATCCAGCAGAATGTTGTCAGGTTTTATGTCACTAAATCACGGATAAACATACGTAAGTTGAACATTGAGGTTATTTACGTACCGGTGGAGTATTCGCTGTTCATGAAGATACTGTACTGCGCACGATAGTTCTGCAACCCATAATCTAACGGCCTCTTCCTTGAAGGGACCTCCCTTTTTCAGGTGGACTTGGAAAAGTTCAGCAGAGTTCAACATAGTTACTATCAACACGTACAGCGCAGGTCGCCACCCAACATGAGGTCCAGCACACAGAAGCAGTTTTCATCGTCTTGGAATGCATAACGCAAATTGACCACAAAAGGATGGTCAACCTTACAAACGTTAGGTTCATGCACCGCTCGAAATAGATATCCCTACCTCCTCCAGCATCCTTCGCTCTTGTATGATATTAGCGACAGCCTTCTGCCTTATGCAGCGCGACTTGTCGATGTACTTGAGTGCATATAGCTTCTTGGTCTGCTTGTGCTCGACGACTCTCACCTGACAATGTGTCAGGAACTGAGGTCGGGAACAATGAACGTGAAACGTGTACTTTGCCAAAGGCGCCCTTGCCCACGGCACGGTGGAGTTCAAAATGGTAGAGGTTCACCTCAGCATTGAAGTCGACGGGCTCGGAGAAACAGCAACCCATCGTGAACGAGAAGGAGGCGTTGAGTTGAGAAGAACGAAAATACAAGGGCTTCAAATAGGAGGATAGAAGCTTTGTCCCGATCAGTCAAACGGAGCCGCTTCGACAGCATTGAACCCTGTTTGGGATTATTATAGAGGCTATTGGATAGCCATAGACAATAAGGCTCTTCATGTCCTTACCGGTGACGCAGGGGGTGCCGCACAGAGCACTACACGCTGATGCGTCATGAGATTGCAAAGACAAAAAGACATCAGACCCCCGCATCGACTAACCTCTTCTTGTTTAGCGATCCTCTCAGGGCTGCGTGGTGTTTATTATTGTCCGTTCTCACACTACACAGAACGGCATTGGTGCTGCGCTGCCACCACTCTTGCATGGACCTAGAAATTCCCCTGCTGGCGCCTTCTCCAGAGCACCTGGCTGCTGTGAAAGTTTTTCCACTGATTCCTGCTCTGAGAAAGGACGTGGAAGTGAGTGTCCTCGTGACTTCTCAATATGGTTAACGTTTGACATATGCCAATTGTTCTAGATAACAATAGGTACGTTTATGGTATTATAACATGCCTAAGTATATTGACTTTTCACCCAGATAGTGCCTTGAGTTGGGAGTTAGTGCCTTTCGATACTACTAATTCATCATCTCACAACGTTCGAAAAGTCAACTAACTGCATCGGATGTAAATTTTGCCGTCGTAAGACCCGTTGTCGCCAAGTATGCCCGTCTCAAGAACCTATCTGTCGTATATGCGTGCCTCGTCGTACGCTCTTACTATCTAGGCCAAGTCGACCTAGACCTTGCTTATGCAGGCGTTATGCAAACCAGAGGAATGCTTTGTGAAATCATGGCTATGAAGTTGTTGACGCGTTTCGCCTCCAACGGTATACAACTCGTCGCCGTTTTGACGACATGTTGGAATCCTCTAGCTGGTGCTCCTCCAGATACAGTAGAGGAAGTTAGACTTTCATTGGGTGATGACAACCTCGATTACCCCCAAAGCGCGCTCGAGGTCTGACCTGTTCTGTATGTTTGTACACATGGTTGATTAGCAGCATAGATGGCTATTTCCACTAGCGCCAAGTCGTTCATTTCTGCGCCGCTTTGTCAGAAGGTGATCAACCAGATCTACTCGGGTGATGTTGTGTTCTCCATAGCAGCAATACGATCCATCCTTGCCGATAATTATAAACCTCGTTCAATCAAACTGTATGATCCTCGCGAAGCGCCGTTTCTGGATCATTACAGGTTTGTATAGGAACCGAAGCCCCCCGTATATATTGACAAACCTAGGCTCCGCGTTCCGAAATATGGCTCCATACTGGAGTTTATCAATTTCGCCTTACTTCTGTTGACGTTTATCCTGTGTCTTTTCAGTAAGACAGTTGGCCTCGCTCATTTGCTATTCTAATGCACGGCGTCAGACCGTGATGTCAGCAGATTGACTCTATGGGAAATTGTTTTTATAATCTTCGCGGTTGCCTTTACCTTGGACGAATATACAGTCGCAAATGAGCATGGCTGGATCAGTAAGTGTTCGTTCCACACTCCAAGTTTTCTCACTTAAGGTTATTTACAGTCTACATAGCAAACGTAAGTTCGCGTGCGCCAGATACCTTGTCTTTTTCAGGACTTATGTAACCCAGATGTGGAATGCATTTGATTTTTCGTTCACTATCATATTTATCGCTTACCTTGTTCTGAGATTGCGAGGGCTCAACAACGACAATGGTACGTTTTCTCATGTCATGTGAAATGAACGGCCGGCCCATCCCCAATAGTCGAAATGTCCAACCTGGCTTTTGATATTCTTGCGTGCGGCGGTTGTATCCTATTTCCTAGGTTGGTCGTCCCAATAACCCCACGGTGATTCTCTAACGAGGTACTTTTAGACTGGCGTTCTTTGCAGTCTCTAACAATGTAGTTATCCTGTACGATTTTTGACATTAGACTGTGTTTGCGGGTTCATCTTCACTTTAGATCACTGCGTGCAATGATGGTCCAGTTTGTTTTCTTCATTTGCATAGCTGCGATAAGCTTTTCTGGCATACTGTTTGCTCTGTGGACGTTAGGTATGTTAGTTGAAATGTGATTAACCGTAACTCAATTGGTTAATCAGCTCAGGATGACCAAGTGGCTCGTGGACGATGGAGCATCAGGGCGATAGCCTGGTTGATGGTAGAGATTTGGTTTGGCAATACTTACCTGAGCTTCGCCCAAGCTTCTAGTTTCCATCCCGTGTTTGGACCTATTCTGATGACTGGATTCGCTGCTCTGTCCAACACGTTGCTACTGACAAGTAAGGTTCTTCTTGCTCCGTGATCGCGCATTCCTATTTGATTACTTTCCAGTCATGATATCTACCCTATCAAATACGGCTGCAACAATCAATAACGTGCGTTTATTCTGCGTCGTCATAGCGTCATTCAACTCAACTTCTTCCACAGAACGCTACTCAGGAGGTGAACACCGAGGTATATATTGAGTGTCGAAGGCTGATTAACGCGTTGGCAGTACTTGTTCCAATTCGCAATCAAAACTATGGAAAGGTGATTACAATCACCCTCTATGAGCCATTCTTATGTATCAATTTATTCAGAGTCAAGTCAGATGCACTCTTCTCGTATCAACCACCGTTCAACATCCTTGCATTCCTCCTTCTCAAGCCTGCCAGCTGGTTTCTGAGTCCACGAGCGTTACATTCTTTCAACGTCTTTCTGATCCGACTTACCAGTCTTCCTATCCTCGTCATCCTCAGGACCTACGAATGCTATTTGACTGATGGTCAGATTATGCGAGAAACGGGGAGAGATGCTGCACATTCGCTATTCAACAAACTTCCTCGGCGGCTCAAGTCAATGCCACTTGTTGAAGCACTCGTCGGCTCTACGGCTAGTGATCTATACGATGCCATTTTTGACGCGAACACTACTGAAGACCCAGAGTTATTTGAGGGCTTAGATGACGAGCACCCCCAATCACCACAGGAGGGTACAACGTCGAGCCCAATACTGCCTCAAAAAGCTAGGCAGAAACAACGCGCGCCTAGTGCCGAACGCGCATCCGCAACAGGCGCCATGGAACGTTCGGCGGGTCCTCGTTTGCGCATTCAGAGTATGATGGGTGCTGATCTTATGAGAGACAAAAGACACAGTCCTCTGACAAGATTTTTCACTGGTAAATTACCTGCGGATGCTCAGATACCTGAAGGGACCCTGAAAAGAGTTGAGGCGCTGTTGGACGACGTTAGCAAGCTGCCAGTTCAACGCCTCAATGACGAGATTAAAGAATTGCAGGTATGTGACGATGCTATGAGATGCGCTATTCTGACAGTTGGACAGGGCCGTCAGGCCCGCATTGAAAACCTCTTACTCACGTTGACTCGTGGCATGAGAAACGATACACCCACATCTTCAAAGTCATGATGAACCTGATGTTATTCGTAGTACTACTTTGTGATGATGGCCCACACATTGTACATATAAATGCATTCATGACAAACACGAACTTTCACATTTACAATCTGGTGACACTCCAGATCAGCCAATAAAATGGTGCCTCAAGGCTATAATTCAAAACAACTCCGTCGGCCTCCTTCAGGGCTACTTCAACGCGGACGGTACCCTTGGCGAAAACCTGTCCATCCCAAAGTTCTCGCCATGACTGCGGAGAGTGGCAGAACATGGTTGTCTTCGTTGCAGGCATATACTCATGCCTATATCCCTTGACAGGGTACGCTCCATGACTACCAAAGATGACAGATCCGGGAGCCGGAGACAGTAGTGTGGCGAGTTGGCGTGCCAGTTGGAGCTGTTCTCCTTCGTCGAACAGGTGGAAAAGGGAGGACGCATGGATAGCGGAGACATGGCCTTGAAGAGGGGTGAGGGAAGTTAGAGAAAGGAGCTTGGGACGCGGCGTGTCTGGCATTTCATAAAATGGTTCCCGGGGCGTTATCACAGATGGATCCAATAAGTTTCCGGCCATGAAAGCGGCAGGATACGTCTTTGGAGTGGTTTTGAACAAGTCATGACCACAATTCCAAAAAGCTTTGAATCTTCGTTAGTACAAAATAGATTTTCAACATCGCGAGAGGTACTTACACGAACGCAGGTCAGAGCCAATGACGTTTTCCACAGGCCAGCCATCCGACACAGCCTTTCTGAGGTCATTTCCGACTGACCCTCAATTAGCGAGTTGCGCAAAACGCATATACAATGACAAGACTTACAACAACAGCCAACGTCTAACAAAATGGCATCCTTGCGATGACGACTGAGTTCAAGGACATCCGGATATGCAGGCAACCGAGAAATCTTAAGCCTATGACGTTGAGCCCAGAAAGTCGCCGGGTATCAGAATAAACGGCGTACTTGGTGAAGGCAAAACTACGGATGCATGGATATGGGCAAACCTGCAATAGCCAGTCAGAAAAAAACAGACGACAAGTGACTGCGGACGGCGTGATACTTTGTACGCTTCAGCTTGGACCGCCATAATGTGCTTCCTGAGCGTATCATCGTCCGTAATTTTCGTCTCTGCCTTGAAAAAAGCAAGCTCCTCGCTGTCTGGCGAGTACAAGCTCTCATCCAGAGAAGTGAGAATGGTCATTGTGGTAGAATGCAGAGTTCGACCGGAACTAGAGGCGCACCGGAGCTTGCTCGAAGCCCCTAAATCACGTTGTCGTTTGCCGAAATTGGTAAACAAGGGTCAGAACCGGCCATGCCTCGGTTGTCCGACCTTGTCCCATCTCCTGCGGAGAGGAAGCCGCTGACGGGAGAGTCTTTCTTGCAAGAACTCTTGCCCGTGATCGTCCTGTACTATGTTACCGCGTTTCTTGTGGTCACACGTGGCACTCTGGCCATCCGCGTCGCCCTGCTGCCAGTAACGCTGTGGGCCGCATTCCGCGCTGCGACAGGTCTGCGCGTCGACGCAGGCAACCCACGACTTGTCTATTGGAATCAAGCCCTTGTGGTGAGTCTGTTTCGATTGTTTTGTGTGTTGCGTGACAGTGATCGGACCAGCTCGCGATGACAACTCTTGGTATGCGCGTCATAATATGGACTTGCCAACCGGAACACTACGTCCGACACACATCTCAGACAAGCTGTGATCACAAACCATCCGCTAACCGTCGTATTTGGGATGCGCTCGATTTGTGCGGCAACGTTCGTGGTATCGGTTGGAACTGGTCAAATGGTCTCCATCTCCCAAAAGAAACACGATCCATCTCCCGCGCTGCTTTCGCATCTACAACAGCGTTGCAATGCGTTTGTTGGGTCATCGCCTTTGATTTCGTCCATTTCTCTGTTCAATTTTTTGATCCTGGCTTTGCATTACCCACAGGTGCATCTATTTATGACATGTCACTACCCCCTATACCCCGATACCTACGGTCCAGTATGATTTGTTTCTTGGCAGGCCTAACGTTCTGGAGTGCAATCCAAATGTTATATCACGTCGGTACTCTCGTTGGCATTTTGGTCTTACAGCAACACCCATCTCAATGGCCACCTGTCTTTGGAAACCCGTTGCTAGCGGATTCGTTATCAGATTATTGGGCGAAACGCTGGCACCAGCTGTTTAGGCAGTGTTTTGTGTCCCTTGGATTCAAGCCATTATCATTTTTTGCAGGTCGTGCAGGCGGGGTCCTGGGCGCGTTCTTCATTTCTGGAATGCTTCATGATTTTGCATTGTGGGGCATGGGTAGAGGATCGGAGCCCTCGAGCATGTACACATATTTCTTGATGATGGGCGTTGGCGTAGTTTTGGAGGGCTTTTGGAAGTACGTGACCGGTTATAGAGTCGGTGGGATTCTAGGCAGGATATGGGGGGTGGTCTGGCTTACTGGTTGGTCACATCTATTCATTGACGCTTATTGTCGGAAGGGAGTTGTGGCGAGCATTTTCTTCCCAGACGCATACAGACCATCACTCGTCCTCTTACGTTTTGTTCGACGTATGCTGATGCTTTAGTTACTACGGTGGATTCGGCCCGAAATGAGAAACTCCATGCTGGTAGATTTGCCCACTGGTGTTTCTCTTGAGATCGAACTCTTGCAACCTTTGCAGCTGCAGAATGGAACGAGAAATAAGCTAGCGGTGCTTGTCCATCCCTGGTCATGGCTGGGCGGCCAAATGCATGTCCCGTAAGCCGGCTACTCTTATATCGTCATTAGCTATCGACTACGGTAGGGTCCTTGGGATGCTGACCAAGTCCTTGGGGAATAAGGGGTTCCATACGGTGCGCTTTAACTCGAGAGGAGTTGGGTCGTCCACCGGGCGGGCGACGTTCACAGGAATGGAGGAGGGAAAGGACCTGGAGGCAGTGGTGCAGTGGGCGATTAGCCGTGTAACGGACGTGGAGCGGTTGGTTCTCATTGTAGGATGAATCACTCGGTTTTGAACTTTGAAGATACGCTCAACACATTTTCATTTTTACAGGGCTATTCACATGGGGGGCTGATTGTCTCATTGCATCCAATACTTGCACACGTCAAAACCTCACATGTGTTGCTGTCATATCCCCTGTCTCCACGGGGGTGGATTACGATGTTCCACGGCAGTGCATACCAGAACAAGCTAGAGATGCTTGTGCGGGACGAGAGGTCGGATGTGCTGGTGATTCACGGAGACGCGGATGAATTTACGTCTAAGAACAAGTATGGGGAATGGAGCGGACAGCTTGGGGGCGGGCGAGTGGTTGAGATTGCGGGAGGGACGCATTTCTGGCTGGGGTCAGCAGGTGAAGAGATGCAGCAGTTCGTGGTCGGTTACGTACAGCCCATTTAGCTTGCACTTTCCTCATTCCTTTACTTCCAAATGTACGTTTCCTCCTCCACTTTGTACGCTACTCACTGTATACAACAGGCCTCTTCCAGACGAGCGTCCTCGTCAGAGTGTTGCAAACCTCATAGGCCGCTTCGAAAACCAAAACAAGCGCCCGCCCCTGCGCAGCCCAACCGTCGTTTCTCAAAATACTGGCGACTCCCTCGACCACGAACCGAAAGAGAAGCGTGAATGGCCTCCCAGATCTATTAGCGAGCGCATCGCTTCGCTCGAGTCCTCTACTCCGCGCCCTCGCCCTACCCTACCTCCCTCACCCCAACCAAGTACACCCCCAATGATCCTTGAGCCAATCGCCCCGCCTGCAGATGATCCGATCCCAGTCATCGAGACCAAATCAACGGTCGAAAACCAGGCTGATGACGACAAGGTCGCTGTGCCTGTCGCTGTGCCTGTCGCTGTGTCTCCTCCCGTTCCCTCCCCCTCCCCACCTCGCTCCCCACCAACCATTGCCAAACAAACAGTGATCAAAGGCTCCCCCTCAAAGTCTGTCACCCGAACTACTAATAAATCTACAACGGCTAGACACTCGTCAGGGGCGCCTATAATACCACCGCTCAAGCCTCAACATACCGGCCTTTCCACAGCGTCTACTGCTTCCACAAGAAAACTAGCTACCAGTCCCATACCCACCAGATCTCCGATCCGACCTGCCTCCGCTGCTGCCGCGCGTCCAAAGACTCCCTCTTCCGGTCTTCACGCGCCGACCGCGGCATCCCTCGCCAGGTCTCGTAACGCTCCAGCTGCTTCAACCTCTACAATTCCAGTCAAGAAGTCTACGTTTACAGCTAGCGCATCTGATCGCCTCAATAAGCACACAGCGGCGTCTCTATTAAGGACGCGGATACCTGCGCCCCCTGCGGCGCACTCCTCTCGCCCCAATACGAGATCCGTGGCTACTCCAGCAAAGGTCACCATAAAACCTAAGGCCGCCAGTTCTCTGCCCAGGAAATCATCTCCGGTTAAGAAGCCAGCTACCGCTGCGGATACAGATATCGACACGGGCGCCCCTACTGCTTCTGATAATGTGCAGTCAGAAGCGGTTGATCACAACGAACCTATTAATGATCATTCCCCAGAGGGGCATGTTGAAGATGCTTCTCCTTCAGAACAAGCGGCCGAGCAGGTCAAGGAGCACACAGAAAGTGATGTACACGAGGTCATGAAGGTAAATGCAGAGAAGGGGGCGGATGTCCATCCTGAGTCAGATGTCGATGCCGCGAACGAGGGCACCCCCACGGAGGTAGAGCCTGCCCCTTCAGTTAGCATCGTTGGGGCGAGCCAGAATTTTGAACAAGATTTCAAGATTGATCAAGATGACGACATTGAGTTTATGGTCAAAATCCTAGAGTCTGTCACTATTCCCGTTCGGCCTGTTAGCATCGCTACCATTCCAGACGAGGTCCACGAGATACCCGACGAAGAGTAGCTAATCGTTGTTCAAGTTATCCATTCCATCGGTTTGCTTCCGACCATGATGTCGCTTCTTAACCTACAATGTACATAACGAATTGGTCGGTCAAACTTGGTTGCACTGCTCAGTTCATACACTAACATGTTATTCAGCATTGACTGCCTTCGCTCTTTTAGTTGCTACATCTCATTCATCTGCTTCTGTTCATTCAATACATTCCCTACTGATTGCACGACTTGCTCTTATTACTTGGGAACTTATCCACTTATGCTTCATACCCTTTCATTAAAAATCGACGACGCGCGAATTCCTTCGCCTCCGAGTCCTCATTAACTTGCAGGAACCTAGCTGTTCTAATAATGTATCTGCGTCCGTTCTAACAATATCTCAGACGATTGGTACGAGTTGCTCGAACTTGAATTTTACTCTGGCTCTCGAGCTCAAGCAGCTACAGAGACTTGATCTTACTCTCAAGCCCGTCGCGTGACAAGTGACAAAGCCTAGCGTCACACGCTCAGTGATATTGGACGCGTGGACAGAGCAGCCATCTAACAATGTCGTCCTCATCCTCCGCGCAAAAACCAGACGAAACTGACGCTGCGGAGCAGCAGAAACAAGAGGTCCCACAGCTTGGGTTCTCGAGGAAGACGATGAGTTTGAGGAGTTCCCCGTTGCAGGTTCCTATTCAACTTTTTCTTCTATCTTTCACGCTGTTCTTGACTCGTATTCCTCAGATTGGGATGACTCTGAAACGGACCTCGCACACATCGGCGGGGCTGCCCCAGGAGCTGCGAAATCTGGAGGCGACAAATTGTGGGAGGATAATTGGGACGACGATGACATTGAAGACGAGTTCAGCGTGCAACTGAGGTCTGGACGGTGTTACACTCTATTCGTCATATTTTTTCTCAGACTTCAACAGGAATGAGCTGGCAAAGACAAAGAGCACGACCTCTGGCGGCGATGCTATGGAACAGTAACATTACATTGTACATGGCATGACCAAGTGACATTCTCCAGTAGATGTGTATTTTCTAAGCTATGTCTTTCTTCTCCTCGTCCCAGGCAGTGTCGGCAGCTACGGTATCATCAAGGCCCATTTGCGACGTATCATAACCATGCTGTTCAAGGTATTCGCGGAACTACACACTTCTCAGCTACAATGCATGACGAGGGCTGCATATCCATACCTTGCGATCTTCTTCTGCCATGCCGTCTTGAGTCAACGGCTTGATGAAGAAGAAAACGATGATTGCACTTAGAATGGACAGTCCTGTCGAAGAGGTGAGTTCGATTAAACACAATCGAGGTGATCAATACCGCTGCCAATCCAGAAAGGACCCGTGTTGCCGCGCGCTGTCTTGGTTCCACCAAAGTCTGTGAAAAGAATTAGACGTCATATTCTGTTATCCAATCCATCTGCGCACCATTGATTATGGTTCGGAACGCTTGGGAAATATGAGTGCAACAATACAGACGCCCATGCTATCCACATACCCCAAGTGCCCGCAAATGCTCCAATCTTCCCAAACGCAGCAACGAAGCCATAGTATTGGCCACGTACCGCAGTTGGCCCTGTCTTGCTAGCCAAAAGACCTAAACAATTACCGGGACCTGCGGCCCACCTCAGATACAAATATTTGACAGATCCAAGGGATACACTGACCGACTTCGCCAAAGCTCAGGAAAATGCCGTACACGACCTGTCGCACGGGTGAGACCACTCCAAGGGGATTGCGACTGTCAGCCTACCGCGAATGCTGCGATGTGATTTGTAAGACTGAAAACGACGCTCAGTCACCGCATCCATGGTCTAAATCTCTGTGACATACTGCTTATAAAGCCCACTCATGAGGAATCCAACCACGGCCTGGCACAGCAGACCGGCAATCTGCAAAGCCAAGTTACAGTGATTCCGACACAATTCGCTGACAGCGTTATTACCATCGTGTATTTTGGCCCCAGATAGTCAACGATAAAGGCACCAATAATTGTGCCTAGAGAAGTATAAGCCATGATGTGGGTATACTTGTTTATTGCGTACCGGGCATATAGAACAAGCTAGATGGCGTCCAAAATCAGAATAATGAAATCATTGTCCGCTGAACTACATACTTGATAACAACATTCCATCCAAGAATAACAGACAGGGCAGTTGAACTCGCGGTTATACTATTGTTTGTCAATGCCCTGCTCGACGCTGTATGGCTTTCTCACTCACTCGCTTACAATCACGGAGGAGTACAGACCGAACTATGCCTTGTCAAACAGCATGTACCCTTGAGGAGACTGCACTTACAGGGTACCTGTGCAACATTTACGAATTGAATTCAAGTGGCTTTTGAAGCGGACGCACGTGATAAAATCATAGATGAACCTACTCCATGTTAACCCTTCTAGAGTCAGAGCAAGAGCCATCAAGTAACGCACCAAGCTATAGCCAGCGCTCCCATTGATACTCCGTATCTGCGGATGACTAACAAATACGGAATACGAGCGCGTTTCATGGAGTCCTTGCGGTACCGAACAGGCTCTTCCATGTTGAACCGCCACAGGAAGACACCTAAAGCAGGAACAACCCCAAGACCGAGCGATAACCTCCATACGGCTCGAAGATGGTGGGGACCAAATCTTACATTTTCATGAGCCAGGATAAATGGGGAAGTGCGAATACGCACATCCAATACAGAACCAATGGGACAAATGCCGCCACGACGAAGCCCAGATCGATCATCGTATCTGCGAGTTGCTCAGTCACGTTTATACAGTCACTTGTGATCACACAAACTTGTCGCCAATGCAAACCAACGATGTTGTGCGTGCTTGCTAATAGATGATTCTTCAGACTGTTCTGATGCAGAAACAGATCCACTAGGATATTCAGCACCCAGGCCAACGCCGAGAAAGAAACTAATGAAGCACAACCGATGAAGGAGAGGGTATTATCAAAATAATCTCGGCTCACCGCATCGCAATAAGCATGGAGAGCATGCCATCAAGACTTCCATGAGCACCTTTGGCAGCCGCTGACAAACCAGAAAAGAGGATGATAATGCTAATTGCGGTCATCTAAGTTTGAAGTTACGATGAATGAGCCAGAGTACATGGTTGCAATCATACCATGCCAAATTTTCTGCCAACCTTGTCCGATAGATATCCTGTTAGATAAATTTCATGTTCACCGTCGACTTGAAGTATAGTATCCCGTACCAAAAGTTAGCATCCCAACTATCATGCCAACAAATCCCATGCTGTTGAGGAGGATAGAATAGTCATGTCTCTTCAGGACATCTGGTCCATAGATATAGGTCAAGACTGTGAAGAAGGAGGTAAGTGTGTTTTCCAGCAAGGGCAGTGAAGAGTGGTTACTTGTGTTTACTAGATAATCGTCCTGTGAGTTGCTCCTACAGATGATAGTGGAGTGCGGACGAACCGTTTCCTATAACACTATTCGAATATCCTTGAATGTCCTGTTAACAAAACGTCGATGAAAAGATCGTATGTATACCATCAGAGAACAGGGCAGTCCCGCAACTATGACGATGTTAATAAGTGTTACGATCAAGTAAAGGGATGAAGGGATGAGACTGACGCGAAGATGAGAGATACACCTCTAATGCGTTCTCGAAGCGACATGGTCCACTATTACGCAAGCGGAGGTTGAGCGGACTAGACGGACGTCGAAATCACAATGCATGCTTTAAGTACTTGAGCCATCCCATAGTGGCATACACGTTTGGTGGCGCTGCACTAAGATCGATTCGGGCGTCCATATGGATAATCCCTGCTTTTGGTTCCAACGCACGTTTGTTCAACAAAATGTCCAAGACCCGAACCGGAGGCGAGGCAGATTGAGATTGATACCATTACATAACTAGTAAAGTTGCAGTAACCGGTGATGCGAGCTGTCAAGGACACTTGAAACTTCGAGGTGTACGACCGAATCCGGCTGCATGTGAAGGAACTGCTTGTACTTATCTGTGCTCCATATAGAAGGGATGTCGAGGTCCTAAGTTGTCGTCTCCGAGAGCACTGGCTGATAACGTGGGCTGCGCCGGGCCAAGTCGACAGTGAACTGCCGGCATGGGATTACCATGTGATTGACATTAAGCGACCCGGTTTTCCCTCTTCATCGACTTGCTGTCATGGGTAGACCATTGGATGCACCGTCCGAGCAGGCCAACTCGCTCACGGTGCGCGACAACCGTACCGGTAAACTATACACAATTCCGTGCGTGCAATACTCACTTGTGCATTTCATGACTTACCTTCGTCTTAGTATCAAGGACAACAGCATCCAGGCCACGGCTTTCAAAGCTATAAATGCACCTTTGAGCCCAACTGAAAGGGAGGAAAATGAAACAGAGAAGGGCTTGCGTGTCGCGGACAAAGGATACTTGAACACTGCTGTTATATGGAGTGAGATAACATACATCAACGGGGAAGCCGGAGGTATGTCAAAAATCTACACTATAACTGTATTGCCTTAATTTCTTCAGTCCTACGCTACAGGTATGGTACACTTGGTTTCCGACCCATCACTTCTCATGCAAGCAGAGGCTATCCAATTGAACAATTAGCCGAGCGTTCTAATCATTTGGAAACCGGTAAATAACATCCATTTCAGCGGAGGGAGTAGTCTTGACGTCATTCAGCATATCTGTTGATCTATGGGTCATTGCCTTCAAGAGAGCAGTTCGAAATATTTGAACAAGAGGTCCTGAATCATGGCGTCGTACATTCAGAAGCTGAGCAGTTCTTCAGGTCTTTCCGGTGTGTTTATGTTTTAGTGGAATTATTAGTCTCCGTTGACATCGAGTTCAGATATGACGCACACCCGATGGCCATGCTGACAAGTGCATTTGCCTACCTTGGATCCTATTATAGTGAAGCGAATCCATCTCTGCAAGGTTTGAGTCACATTATCGTTCGGGCACCCTGGTACGATGAGTTCGTTAGGACAAACGCTCTACACAAAAGGCGATGCGGCTTCTCTCGCCGCTATAGACAAACAGATCTATCGGCTCATTGGAAAAGCAACAACACTTGCTGCGTGAGTCTACATCAAGATAAACTGCGTTTTACTCATTTCAATCAGAATGGCTTATCGTGTCCGCCAAGGTCGCGCGTTCGTAATACCGCCGAAAGGACTCAGTTACACTGGCTCGTGCGTGCACAACCTTTACCAATGCATTTTATCGTAGAAGTTAGCCCGCAGGTTTCTGTACATGATGGATCACTTGGGGGAAACCAATTATTTTCCCAATCCTATCCTTGAGAAAGCTCTGGACGTACTGTTCCTTTTGCATGCAGACCATGAACTCAATGCTTCAGCAACAACGGTCCTGCAAACGGGTAGTTCGTTAGTCGACCCTTTCTCTGCCATTGCGTGAGTCTTGTTTGACTTGGTCACGATGTGGGCCACATTGATTGGTTGATAGGGCTGGCTGCGCATCTTTATAGTAAGGCATTCTTGTTTGCAATTGATTTTGCTGCTAACAGGTCGCATAGCGGACCATTGCACGGTACATTTTTGGCAACGAGGAGGTGCTTTGGTTTAATCTGATTTCCACAGGTGGTGCCAACGAGGCTGTCATACGCATGCTTATTTCCATTGGAAAGTGAGTAACATCACAGAAAAGGTATCTGGTGTTCTCACCATTACCTTAAGGCCTGAGAACGTGCCCACTTTCATTGAATCTGTCAAGAAACGCGAGAAAGTTTTGTCGGGCTTTGGACATCGGTATGACGTTATGCTTCAGACTTTTCAGTCTTGCTGAGTAAATGGTATGCTAGTGTTTACAGGACTGTGAGATGGATGTACTGTCTAAGGGAAAAAATCCTCATTTAGAAGGCATAGTCAGATCCTCGGTCCTTTATTGTGCGCAAGACGGCAGATGAAGTCTTCAAAGTGTACGTGCTTCACAAGAGCCTATGCACAGTTTGTGTTATAATCAAGATCATAGAACAGGAAAGGATGAGCTGTTGGAGACAGCAATGTCACTCCACGACGCAGCCATGAAAGACGAGTATTTCATTAAACGAAAGTTGGCTCCCAACGTTGATTTCTGGTTCGTATTTCAATCTAGAACCTGATTGATACTAAAACTTGAGTCCGTTCAGGAGGTAACTGTCGCGTGTAGAGGCAAACGCAAGTCGCTAAACTATTATTTTACAGTGGTCTGATATATAGGGCAATGGGTAAGTTGTTCATAATTGCACCGTCGCGTGGGACAATGTCATGAATATTCACTGCCCAAAGGCTTTCCGCTTGATTTCTTCCCAGTGCTATTCGCCGTTCCACGAGTGGTAGGCTGGCTGGCACATTGGCGGCAGGTACGGTGATTGATGCGAAACTTGTGTTGACGGATGACTTCATTGCGACCAGATGATGTTACAGCAAGGCGGTGTGAAGATTTGGCGGCCGCGTCAGGTATGACGGTCACAATTAGGCTATTTCATTAAAGGTTAACGTGAATCAGATTTACGTAGGATCAGGCAAGCGAGACTATGTCCGTGTTGAGGAAAGAGTGGCGGTGGAGGGGGCGCGAAAGACGCCCGCGCCTGTCGTGCACTCTGGGTGAGTAGCTAGGCATGAGAGAGACAGCGATGGTGACCATGGAGACAGGATCACAAAGAGGACGATGCTGGCAGCATACAAACGGCAAGCGAAACTCTAGATGTAAACAGAGCCAAATACGAGGGTTGATAGACGGCTGGCATTTTTTTTATTCTCCATCCCCTTTCCTCGTGTTCTCGCCTTTTTAACTGCCTGCTCATCTTATCTGTACTGCCATGTACTCTACACTCTTTTCTCATGCACTCTTTGCTGCCACCGCTGTCTCGGGCGTTCTCGCCACTTTCTCCATAGAAACACCCAATTTAACTCAAGTAATGCGCCTTCTTTCAATTTACACCGTCTGCTATGCTAACGTCCGACAAAGTGTCAGGGCGCCACTATCTCTTGGTCGCCAGGCGTCCCACCATACTATGTGGTCGTTGTGAATCCAAACGACCCCTGTGGCGAACCCATGTATGTCGGGTTATATCGCTATTCTGATCATATCCATAACATTTTTATAGGCTTGACCTCGGTACATTCAGCGTCACTTCATTCACCTGGAATGTCGCAGTGCCCAGCGGTACATTGATGGAGCTGTATGTCGAAGACTCTGGAGACAACGATGCATGGGGTGGTCGCGTACGTCATACTCGTTTCTTTTTACTAAACCGTTTGACGCCTTGGACAGGTTACCGTCTCGAAGAGCGACGACTCGTCGTGCTTGTCTCAAGCCGCACTCTCGTCGCCTACGCCTACACCCTCCACGAGCCCAAGTTCTGACCATGACAAAGACCACGACTCGACGTATGTTCCGTATACTCTTACGACACATAAACACATTCCTTCGTCTAGTCCTTCGCCTAACCCTTCACCGTCCGACCCTCCCACCGGTCTTGTTCCGGTCGGTGCCGCGAACGCAGGCACTAACCCCCTATCCTCCGGAGCTTCCTCAATGCACCGAGCTGGCGCTCCGATCGCGACTATCTTTGCCACATTTGTGGCCGCTATTGCCCTTGCCCTATAAGCAATATTTGTGCCGTGCGCGAATATTTGGCCTTCCTGTTAGAGATTTGTATTGTCTATTTATTCCTTAGATTTCGGAGAATTTGGTTCCGGAACCACTGGGTCCCGAAGGAGACCTTTTTGTGCATAGATTGTACCCGATGCCATGGCAGTTGGAGCTGGCCCGTTTGACATGGCCCAGCTTGCTCCAGGAGCAAGATGGTGCATTTTCAAGTATTTATTTCAATTATTTGTGTACATACCCTCGTGATAGATCTGTTGATATGATGTAATCATATCTTTTTCCTTCTCAACTTGGTCATGTCAGAATGGCATAAAGTGTGAGATGGACTTTAACATTCCACTTGCTCGAAAATTATTTTTTGATCCTAGCACCATTGAGATACCTTTTGCCTCGCCAAAGCATGCCCTGATTGCGAAACAAGTTATCGAGGTCGATCCTGAGTTGCAACCGCAAGCAGTCAGGCGCGAATTAACAGTCGAGGGCGAGAAACTTGTAGCGTACGTGTACGCTTAGATCGGACCTTTCTTCATCGGCTGATGGCGATACAGTACTTTCAGCACACTAACAGTGCGTCTAGCGCGGCTGACCGCTAACGCATTCTTGGAAAACGTCGACCTGGTGGTGCGGACGATACAGGAGTTCGGTGAGGAGGCAGAGAAGCCACTTAGATCATGAACCGGCCATTACACTTACACAAGAAGATTTTTCAAAATTTTGGTTTCTACTTGCTAGGAGTAGAGAATTGATTACTGTCCGCACTACTTTCATTCATCCGCATCTACTCCTCCTTTTCCTCTTCTTCCTCTTCCGCTTTCTTCGCAGCTTTCTTCTTGCTCTTCTTGCTCTCCCGCAAGTTGCGAGAAATGAGCGTCTTTAGCTCTTCATCTTCGAGCTCCTTTTCAGTCTTGATAAGCTCAGGCTTGAACCAAATCGGTGGATGCGTGATTAGCGTCGGTCCTCCAGGTAGCAGAGCGATGGTAAAATGGAACCCGGCCACAAAGGTGTTTGAAGGGGTGTACCTGTTACAAATAAGCTTGGATTCATCTCTAATGCCGGATAGGAAATAACTCACAATACTTCATACGGTTTCACTAGGCTATGTTGAACCGCTTCCTGCAGACCCATACGCGACCTCTTCTCGTCCTCGAGGTACCGGATGTTGAACGGAAAAGAGCCAGCTTTCTTTTGCACCTCGGAAAAGACGGCACGCGAGTTTTTCATTTTGAGCTGATAGGTAATTGTAGAGTCCCGCTGATAAATCGTAGTGCGAGACTCCTCTACGCGAGCCTGCGAGATCCGGATCAGGCATACGGTAGAATCGCAGATGCGAGCCTACCTTGCCATCCTCACCGGAGGAGATGAGGATATCAATCCCGTACACCTCGTTCTCTGCAAAGGTAGCGGTTTCAAAATCGCGTTTTTGCGCTTCGGCCGGGTTGAGAACGATCCGCTTCTTGCCGTCAATGACGTTTTGCGTCTGCTGACACGACAGCATACCTAACAAAATACCGCCGCAATTGGTCGACCGCTCATTATTATACAGATTCTGAAAAGAGTTACCTTCAACAGGTTTGCAGTCCCATGCAGTAACGGCGCGGCTTACGCCGTCCGTGACAGCCCAGTTCTTGTTTCCAACCTTGACGAGACGCTTGGTAACTTCAGCTGCAGTCCAGGCCGCCTTGATTACGTCTGCGCGGCGACCCGTCACTGGGTTGTCAGGGGAAGCGCCAATGACGATGGTCTCAGCAGAGACAGAGGCAAACCCATCAATATGAGCTCCCAACTGTACCTTCACCACGTCATCTTTTGCGAGGACTTGCGACGATTGGGGATCCGATCTGAACGCCAGCGCCGCAAGAAGCAGGCAAGAGATAACGATTAAGAGCGATCAGGGACGATGCGATGGAATGATTAGTTGAGTGACTTACGCGAGAGGAGAAAAATGCGCGACGGCGTTGTTGACGGAGATAGACGTTGGGAAGGCGATACCTGGTGAAGATTCGTGCAGAAGAGAGAATGGTACCGTCGCGCACACGGTCGGAAAGAGATCCTGTGTTATGTTGGCGAGCACACACACCCTTGGTTACTTTTACGCCTTTGATCGGCTTGTTAAACACCGATGCTAATCCCTGCTCGATGAGCTTGTCTCCTTCGATGCAGAGATCTATAATTTTGGCATTCTCGATGCATAAATCAATAAGTTTCTTCATCACTTGGTTGACGATGTCTCCCGCCGTCTTGTCATGATCATTAGTAGTTTCTCAACTTACGACCGGGATGGGCATACCTTGTACTTTGTGAGATCATTATCGAAGGTGGATATTGGCGTGCCTGCAGCCTCTGGCGCCTTTTCAGAATCGGACATGGTGGAATGGTAGGAAAAAAATTGAATGTTACAAGGAGTGTCTGAAGTTGTCCAGCTGATTTCCTTATCTGGTCGTACCCTTTCTACAGTATATAAACTACGCTTTCCAGGCTACAAATGCGCGAATGGATCTACAGAGGTCTAGATTGATATTGGTCTCAAAGTCAAGGTCTTCCCGCCATATTTTCCGGTCGGTTTTGTCCCCCGGAGGCTCTGGCCAAGATTGTGATAATGTCAGACATCTTCGCATCCCAATCCTGTCGTCCATGTCGCTGTAATAATATGTCAATGTCCTGTATTCAGAATCATAGCAGCCTTACTTGAGCCAGGTTTTCCATTCCAACTCAAAAACGTCTCTAAGGGAATGCGCTACATCCACACCGACAGAATGCAACCTGCTCGTGGCACAAAGAGTGACATATTCTTTCCAGATGGCGACTTTGTATCCCTTGATAGTGTTGACTGTTCTCGCGAGGTGCATGGCGTTTGAAGAAGGTGTTGTGGCTTTCAATATCTTGCACTCTCTCTCAGTAGACGAAGAAAGTGCACTTAGACGGAAAAGCGAATCGGGCACTACATATTTTGTAGGCCATTCAACCCGAGATATTCCGCGATTGTCGTCGATTGAATTGATCTTATATCTGGGGTGGGTACGTCCTGAAGTTGGTGGTAATGGAATGTTCAGCTGGGGGTGACTTTGTATCTTAACGAATGATGTAGACAAGTAAAAAGGAAGGACAGATAAGAGGTTAGTCGGCAGGAATCTATTCGATAGCAATGCCTCCCAGGCAAGCTTCAAATTCGAGTGATTTTTTAATTGAGAAGGTTCGCCGTTGCTTTCGTCGATAGAAAAGGCTTGAGTAGACAAACTGTCTGTCGATCGGCCACCTTGCCATGCGTCCGACATGATAGTTTTACGACGGGAACCGAGACGAAACCTCTTAGCTATTGAGTCGATGGTTTTTTGGGCGTAAGCGAGTTTTGTGGTTCGAGACGGCAGAGTTTCGTTGCTTTTATATCCGGACAAAAGTGCAGTTCGTAATGGAGCACTCGGAAGCGAAGATGACGAATTCCTAGACTGTGATGGAGGTCGGAAACCGGGAAATATGGGATCCTCTTCAATTATCTATGTCAAGTCAACCCACTGATCGGTGTATTTGGCATCATGACCCACTTCAATGATCGCACCCGGCTTCATTACCCGAGAAACCTCCTGAACAGATAGAGAATGAAAGGAAATTTCAAAATAAGAAAGCACAAACTTCTAAAAGCGATTGCCACTGAAATTGGATTAATACGATGTAGCCATACCTGGACTTGACCTTACCTCATTCTCAGGCACACCCAAGCCTATCCATGATATATGCACAAAGTCAAAACGATCAGGTAGAAAGGGCAAGCCTTGGAAGCTATATGCGGATATCAGCCATATGTTTGAAACTGTTGATCAAGACGGACAAGTCTCCGTGAACCCATCCGACTCTATGCGCGATATTTTTGTAAGCATGTGAGTTATCAAGATCAGGTTGTATGCGAAGCATATCATAGCCCACGACCAAGCTATTCTGTAAAAAGATCAGGGTAGTCCGCGGAGTGAGCACGACAACGGACCGGCCATCGCCTGGCCGCTTCGATAGTCCAGTACCCACTCCCACAGCCCAGGTCTAAGATGGATGTGGGAGCTTTATCCAACTGACGAACTGTCAAACCCTGGAAACAGTGCACCAGGAAGAGATGGTCCCAGACATCACTGGCATGATTCAGATCACATTGGAATAACAAAAATGCCAGACTTACAAGTTGACATCTTCGCTGGAGGGCGCGTTTGGAGACGATAAGACCTGGCCTGACCTTCGGGTCATCGTAGGAACAGTCAGGGAACATGTTCTGGAAATCTGGCACAGACGACAGTAAAGACCAAAACATGGACCACGTGGCTGTTCCGGGGTCCTGGTGCATTTTCTTTGCGCCAGCTGGCACCGCTATCCAACAATGAGCCCCGTCATCGCCCGGCGCGTCGCCGCCGTGCACGCGCTCGCCCGTCGTCCCGCCGTCCTGTCCTTGCTGCCTGCGTCTGTAAGGTCATATGCCTCTCCTGCAGAGGAGCCCGATCCTCAGCTGGCTGGCTACCCGCAGCTGCCATGGGTGTCAAGGCAGACGCTACCGCCGAAAGGCTGGCAGGATGAACAAATGAGACGCAACTTTGGAGAGACTGTGCGCATGATTTTGCATGTGGTTATGCCTGGCTGATGAAAGTGCCAGCTTCACGAACAAGAGGAAGTGTTATCGATGTGGGGGCCAGACCCCGCGCCGCTCCCGCCGCAGAAAGCGCTGAAGCAATTTCTGCTTGCAGCTGCCGGCTTTGTGGGTGTGGGATACTTCATCAAGGAGAAAGGTGTTCCAGAGATTCCCGCGGTGCGCCGCGAATATCCGTATGAGGGGCTGGTGGTGGAACTTGGAGGGCAGCAGGTGCGTGGTATGCAAGATATTGGGGGCGAGCGCTGACGGAAGGCAGGCGCGAGCAGAGTTGAGGAAATGAGGGATTAGCGTACTGTAGTTGATATTGATATTGAATACTGATATAGCTGAAAGTGCTGATGTCTGCGTCTTGCGAGTGCTGATCTCCACCATGCCTCAGCCTGCACCAGGCCCCTCCCATTCCCGCTCCCCTTCCTTTTTTTCCTTCAAAAAATCACATCCCACAACTCCTTCAGAGCCCTCCTCTTCGCCTCCTCTCGCTCACCAGTCCTCCCCTGAGGCCATCACTAGTCAACCCTCACGCCCTTCCCATGCCGATTTTTCGCATTCTAGACACCCTTCGACGACCGCTGCCCCCCAGCTGCATTCCGAAATTCGTTCATTGGTCCAGCTTAATGTTGCCCACGCTTACAAGATCTACTATTCCGGTCCTCTGGTCCGCAGAATCGAACGACTGCCAGATGGACAGAAGCCGACCAAAGACGAGGGATGGACGGATATATGGGCACAATTAGGTGGAACCACCCTGAGTATATGGGATATGAAACAGGTCCAGGAAGCAAGCAAGCTAGGCCGCGAGGTGCCACCCACCTATGTTAACATGACCGATGCAGTACGTGCCTCAAAGTTGTCACGGTGCCGCATTATACTCACTTGTTCTAGTTCATCAAGGTACTTGGTGCCGTAACCGAACCAGAGTCGCCGACCGCACCCGCTAGGCGATATACAGATATTCTCGCCGTAAACACAGCCGGCTCCAATCTCATCTTTTTCTCCTGTCCCTCACGAGAGGCCCTCATGGCCTGGGTCGCTGCCTTGCGTCTGTCATCATGGGAAAAGTCGCGCCTGGAAGAGATCTATACTGCACATTTGATCAGGGTAACCCAACAGGGCAAGTTTCTTTGTTTTCATTTTGGACTATTAATTACTTATGTTGCAGCCCGAGATATACCCAGCACATTGATACGCGGAAGGATGGAAGGATGGGTTCAGATACGAATTGCTGGTCAGACGGACTGGAAACGTTTATGGATGGTGGTCCAGGCTAGGCCAGATGGCGACCGACCAACATCTGCCGGTTTCGATAGCCCATCCAGTGCTCCACGGAAGCGACGTGTGTCCAGTTTGTTTTCTAGAGACTACAGTCCGTCGCGTACAGGCTTTTCTAAACCTGTCATCGCCTTCTACTCGTCCCAAAAACCAAGGGATAAAAAGAAGCCGCTGTTGACAATGCAAAACGTGTCCCAGGCTTTCGCCGTATACCCTGAACGCCCAGAATTGATAAACCGGAGCAGCTTGATCAAAGTGGAGGGCCATTTTGCAAACGAGGAACTCGCCAAAGACATGACAAACCGTGAGGGGTGGGTATTAGTAATGCCAGACTTGGAGGGTGGTCAAAATCAGGTCGGAGAAATGTTGAAATGGGTAATAGGTAAGATAAAAGCTTGTTGCTCGAGAAGCTTCATCAATAAATTCGTCTTGATAGCTCTGCATGATGCATTTGGTCTGTACGGACGACCGCATGCTTGGACATGGGATCCCAGGGATCGAGCATCCATGATGTTCGGCTACCCAGTGGGTCCTCAGAAGGAGGTTAGTATTAATGCTATTATGGTTTGATGTTCTCATGAGTTTCTTTTCTAGTCCTTATTTCTCGACCGCGAAGCCGCAGAGGCGTTGGATCCAAGGGATGATCGGACGCCGGCTATACGCTCAAATCTGCAAAAAATATTATTTAACAAAATGCAGAATGCAGGAATGAGAGCCGTGTCTCCTGAGCGCCAACCCCCATCGGAACAACAACTAGCTGTCCAGCAGCAAGTAATCCAACAACAACAGGTGCAGGTGCATGCCAATACAAACCTCGGTCTCAGTCCTCAGCTGCCTCCACTCACTTTCGGTGACGTCAGTTTACAGCAAAGGACACCACTTGCTCCTGTTGCTGAAGCCAGTGGTGGAAATACTCCTGAGACACAAACTTTATCCGTTGACGTCCCTCTCAACACAACACTCCCCTCTGTAGGGACCATGCCGCCGCCTTCTGTAAGGTCCGTCGCTACCGGTCATGCACATCACAGACAGCCTTCTGTGACCTCACAAGCACCATCAAGTGATAACGTCTCCTCTTCACAACCACCACTCGTAACAAGTACTAAAAGGAATACCCAGGATAGTATCAGTGGTTTGTCTTTATCTTCACCCCGTAGCCAACCACTGGCACCATCCACCTCTCAATCTACCTCGGATGATCATCCTCTCACCCCTACTTCCTTTCTGACATCACCATACTCCCCAGAGAAGGCTGATTCAACATCTGCTATTTCGAAAATTCTTATACCAGATACAGCGCCACCTCTCACTTCGCCTTATTCGCCAGGGTCTCGTCGTCGAGAGATACCACCTCAGGGCCCTCCTCCAGATAGGTCTCTGCCAAGTGCACCATTAAACGATGACCACGCCTTGTTCAGCCAGGCAGGGGCTTTGTATTATGTAAACAACATTGACGGAAGCCCACCCAAAGAGCAGCCTGCTGGTCGCATACCCACCACTATTTCAGAACGAGACAACGGTTCATCAGACTCTGACTTACAGACTAGCGCCGATTTGAGTTTACCCGCCACATCCTCTCCCCTTGGACAAACAGCTGCAAAGAACAATATTTCGAAACCCTTGCCTACGGCGTTGGAACGGCCTCGGCCGGCTGCCCGATCAGGGTTAGGACGCAAACCTTCTGGCGCACGTGAGTTGGGAACTAGCCGGCCCAACAACACTGGCAGTCTTTCCTCATCCCCCAAACCCCTCGCCAAGGAAGATTCAGACAGCGACGACAGTATGGACGCATCTCAGCAAGCGTACAATGTTAAGAATGTGCCTCACTTACCTGCTGAAGATTCCAACCTCGATGTCTTGGCGGCACTGTCTTACTTGGATGTCAGCAGCGAACAGCCGCCATCGGAACAGCCGCCATCGCAGCCCGTAGGCCAAAAAGTCGAGCCTCTCAATATTCGAAACCAGGAAAGGAGCCTACCTTCATCCCCTCTCCCAGATTCGTCGTCAGCCACCCTTCCTCCTCCTTCCTCGAGTGAAGTCATGCAGGGTACTCAGTACAAGTCATCATTTGCGCTATCTAAACAGGCTGTCGAACGCAAGGCAAAGGTTCAAGCCCAACAGATTGCCCATCATGCTGCAGTTCACAAGCCTGGAAGGTTGAATGGAAAACGGAAATCAAAGATGGGCGGTGCCTGGGGTGAAAGCAGTGAGGAAGAAGAAGAAGAAGAAGAGGAGGAGGAGGAAGATGACGAGGCCGACTCTGATGATGATGGTCCAGCATCCAGTAAACCTTCAGGAAATGCTTCATCCAACACGTCCATCAAGCCTCCCCAAAATCAAAATGCATCCGTTCAACCGGCAGATGCTGCCGAGTACGGTGGTAATCCAGGTTCGCGCACCCTCCGGACTTTACCTCAAGTGCCAGGTGGCCGGCCACATGGTGAGTTTTTTTTTTCCAATCTTTTACGCGGCAAAGTTCAACCCAATTAACTAGGCGATGAACATCCTCCTCAATCGCGACGGATGGTTCCGGAGCAGTTACCCGATGTCAACAGACGTCCCCTAGCCGACGACGTTCCTCAGATACGTTCTCAATCTGAGTTTCCTCATCCAGGTGCTGCACAAAAGACGTTGTGGAGCCAAGTCTGGAGCCAGGTCGTGCTCCTGGTCAATTTCCTGACCAACACCAACCTCGTGATACGTTCATTCAACTGGAGCATCCGTCTGAGACGATGACAAAGGCTTTCTCACCGCAAGGGCTTCTTTCGGCTGGTCTTCAGGATAAGCAGGATAGGTCTGCAAAACGCCAGGAGGAACTTGCCCGGGAAATGGGCGCATCTTTGGTCAACGTTCCAAACAACCTCCTCCTCCTCAGACTGGTCTATTGGGTGCGATCACGGCCCATGAACGGGAACGGAAACGTGAAGGTGGAATGGGTGCTGCATTGACGGAACGTGAACGCGAAAAGCGGATTGCTGAGGAGAGACAACGCCGTTTTGACGAACAACAGCGACAACAACTCGAACAGATGCAACAAGGTGGTTCCATGTATGGCCAGTACCCTGGTTTTAACCCGATGGTGAATCCCATGATGATGGGCATGATGGGCATGAATCCCATGATGACTGGCATGAATCCCATGTTGACGGGTGGCATGGCCCCAATGATGACCGGTTATCCTAGCATGATGCCTGGCATCAATCCTCAGCAAATGTTCGCGCAACAGGCTGCCGCTCAGGCTTACCAGCAAGCTATGATGACATATTCTAATGTTGGTTCTCATCCCGTCGGTGGAGAGAATGGGAGCGGAGCTCAACCAATGGTTCCAAATATGACGGGTATGGGTTACATGGGCGGTTATGATCCTCGTATGTCCATGATGAGTATGGGCATGATGGCGCCACAGATGAGCATGCCTCTCGGAATGCAAATGACTGGGATGTCTACTTTTGACACGAGATTCCCATCGATGACTGGGGTCAACGGAGGTGGACACATGAACGACATGGGTTTACAGCCCCCTAATGTGTTTGGCGCGCAAAATCCGGCATCCCGCAGCAGCTCTCCTGCCCGTCATTCTCCGGCTACTCGTCCACCAGAACTACAGCTGGATTTAAAAAGTTCTCGTCCTACTAGCCCCAAACCATAGATCATACGCATCACGTTTTTTCGTTTGGATGGACATTCATTTTGGACCTTGTCGGTTGGAAAATGCACCTAATGACGTTGTTTATGATTACCTGCTTGTCTTCTTACTTTCCGCATTAATCGAAGGTGTCGTACTTTATCTGGCACGGAATCCGACGTGCCAACTTTGGCGAATTGAGCACTTGAAGCGGGGGACAGGGAGCGACACGCTTTGCGTTCCAACAGCCAGCCGTACCCATGTCACGTGACCACTGCATTACCCAGATAGAGAGTCACTGATCCGTTGGCATGGCCGATTTCACGCCTCTTTTCTGCACGTCGTAATGGGAGTCAAGTCGCTATGGAGTCTTTTGGCCCCAGTGGGACGCCCAATACTGTACGTTCTGGCAGCAGTAGCCGATTCGTGCTCATATGTCCGACATATCAGGTTAGAGACTTTCGAAGGAAAGGCCATGGCCATCGACTCTAGCATCTGGATATACCAATTCCAAGCAACAATGCGCGATAAAGATGGACGAGCATTGGTCAATGCACATGTGCTGGGTTTCCTTCGAAGGATCGCAAAACTATTGTTTTATGGTATCAAGCCTGTCTTTGTATTCGATGGAGGAGCGCCTGCGTTGAAATTGAATACCCTCGCATGTTCGCTCGCTTGGCTCGTATGTGCTAATCAGGTTAACCTGGTTACAGAATGCGCGCAAGAGGAAAAAGAGTGGTGCTGCCACCAGTCATATCAAGATAGCTGAAAAGTTGCTTGCGGCTCGACTAAGGAAAGAAGCACTGGATCGTACTCAAGGTGAACCGTATGGACGAATTCACCATTCCATGTATCTGCTACCCGGTTAACGCGTACTTTTCTATAGCAACCAAGGCAAAAAGAAGGCCAGTGACGAAGACAGAATTGTGTACCTAGAAGACGTTGATCCTACTGTGCCCAAAGCACCCCCACGTATAGGCGCACCCGACAGAACGACGAGTTCTAGCACTAACCCTGCAAAGAAAAAGAGCAAATTCTATGATCATGATCCATACCGTCTCCCCGACCTTGATCTACAGGCTGCCGTCTCCAAAGCTACCAGCTCTGCTGCACCGGATCCTAGATTGGCAACAGAAGAAGAATTGCGTGCGTTCATTGATGAAATGCGACCCGAGAACTTTGATGTCACATCCCCTGAATTTCGACAACTACCGACAGAGGTACAATATGAGATCGTTGGTGACCTGCGCCTCAAGTCGAGACAAACGTCCCACGCCCGGTTGGAGAAGATGCTTCGGAAGTCACGGACTCCGATGGACTTTTCGAAGGCCCAAATACAGAATCTTCGACAAAGAAATGTACTGACGCAGCAGTTGCTGGTCACGACGGATAGCATCGGAAAGGCGCACATCTCTATTCCTGTCAGAATAGCCAGCGAAAGGAACAAAGAATACGTCTTGGTCAAGAATGAAAGCGAAGCAAAGGGTTGGATTCTTGGAATCAGGGATCATGGAACGCGGGAAAAGCCCATTACGATTGACCAGGCCGATGTAGGCGCAAGCAGCGATGAAGTCATGGAGGAAGTAGAAGTGTGAGTCGGCTGAATCATGATGAGCGTGTCGTCTCATTTGGCGTTATCAGCCCAACGTCCGGGCCAATGGATAGAGATTTACGCCGATTCCAGAGTGAAATGGCGCTGCAAGCTATCGTCGGACGTAAAGATTCAACGGGTCTCGCGTCTTTGAAAACACACAAGTCGCCAGCGAAGAAGTCGACGCCATTATTCGATCTAGATGATGACGATGACGACAATATTCTTGTCATGCCTCCTCGTGTAGATGATTCAGAGGGTGAAAATGAAGCTCTGTCGTTTGCAATCCAAGCCTCCCTTGATGACGCCCGCTCCAAAGCAGGAGATAACGTACAGGACCTGATGGCTACATCCGACACTGTTGGCTTGGGAGCAGCTGATCCTATTCGTAGCCTCGGTAATTTCGAGTCTACTCCTTCGCGCCTGAAAACAGTTCTATCATTTGCCAATATCAGCCCATCGGGTTCAAAGATAAACAGGAGAACTTCAATGTTCGGCCCCTCCTCACCTGTATCAAACTTTACCTCTGACGAGGCGGATGCTGCTGCTGAATCGGATGCTCATGATGATGGCTTAGATGATGCATATCTTGATATTGATGATGATACTAACCCTGTCGTAGCGCGGGTAGAGCCCGGAGTGACTCTCGCGGAGCGTTACGGCCACCAGGAGGACGCAAAACTAAGCATTATGCAGCCTAGAACGGAACTGAACACTGTCATCGAAACTGTTACTGATGAAACAATACCTAAATCCGTCGATAGTGATTCGGATGAAGACATGGAAGAAGTGATGCTCGAGCCAGCCATTACTCCGCAAGTCTTAGATGAAAACTCTGAGTTAGGTCTTTTTGTATCATCAGATTCTCAGCAAGTTGCGCCTGGATCACAAACTCCTTTACCAACAAGTCTTCCAGCACAGGAAGAGATACCTCCAGATGAGGAAGATAGCGAGTCGATTTCCTGGTCGCGGTCGCATTCCCCCGAGGAGGCAGTGGGTCATGAAGGGATATTAAGTCAGGTTGCTGACGAAACTTGGGATGCTGCTCAAGAAATGGATCCACGTGCTGAAGAGGGCGAGTTTGCAAGATTCATCTCGCAAGTCAAAGGCAGAGACATCGCGCAAGTTCGGCGTGAGATTGAAGATGAGATTGAATCCCTCAATCAACAACGAAAAGCTGCCATGCGCGACTCTGAGGATATCACTCAACAAACGATCGCTCAGATCATGGTTAGTTCTGTCACCTTCAGGCAAATTGCAATAACCATTCTGACACCAGACAATGCTTCGTCTGTTTGGCATCCCTTACATCACGGCGCCAATGGAGGCAGAAGCTCAGTGTGCCGAGCTGGTCTCACTAGGATTGGTTGACGGCGTAATAACGGACGACTCTGATGTGTTCCTCTTCGGAGCAGAACGCGTGTTCAAGAATATGTTCAACCAGTCCAAAACTGTCGAGTGTTTCATGCTTTCCGACCTGAGCCGTGAGCTGGGATTAGATAGAGATACACTCGTCAGACTGGCATATTTACTCGGAAGCGACTATGTTGAGGGGCTCCCAGGAATTGGACCTGTTGTCGCAATGGAATTGCTGAAAGAGTTCCCTGGGATGGACGGTTTGCATAAGTTCAAGGATTGGTGGACGAGAGTGCAAAATGGCAGGGACACTGCGGGTGACACTCAGTCAAAGTTTAGAAAGCGTTTCGTAAGTCTGTTAGATATACAATTAACGTCTATTCTGACACACTTGATAGAAGAAGAAATTCAAAAATCTTTATCTGGACAAGGATTGGCCAACTCCAGTCGTCGTAGATATATTTTCCCGTTAAAACTTGATGAAACTCATGGACTAAATTTCAGAGAGACGCGTACTACCACCCTGCCGTGGACAGGTCGGAGGAGCCATTCAAATGGGGAATGCCAGACCTGGATGGTCTTCGACAGTAAGACATACCTTCTACCGACCCAAATGTGCCCGAGTTGATATGACATAGATTTTTCCAACAAGAGTTGGGTTGGGAACAAACTAGGGTTGATGAGCTTTTATTGCCTATTATCCAGAAAATGAACAAGCGTGGACATGTTACGCCTAGCATTTGGTTTAGATGGACGCTTGCTGATTGCGATTTAGGCTGCTGCAATGAATAAGCAGAGCAACTTGACAGAGTATTTTGACGTTTCTGCTGGAATGGGTACTTATGCACCAAGAAAGCGGCAGGCATATACCAGCAAAAGATTGCAAGATGTTGTGGCGGATTTCCGAAAGCGACAACGTTCCGATTCCTCAATACCTGGATCTAAACCTTTGGAAGGCTCTCGTCAAACAGAGACAAATGAAGATAGCACAGACGACAATAATGAAGATACGGACCGGAAGAGAAGAAAGACAGGGAGAGGAAAGCGTAAAACACGCGCATCAGTAGGGATCAAAGGAAGGAAAATAAAGTCCTCCAAGAAACAGAAAAAGGCCGAGACCGAAGATGAGGATGAAGAAGAAAGCGATGGGGGCGGGGAAGATATAAGCACTCCATCGACGGTTCAGTTGCGACCCAGACCCAGACCTACTTACCAGGGTGCGAAATCGGCCACGGGTGAGGACGATGACTCTAGTTAACATTACAGAGTACATTGTTATATTTTAAGGATATCTAATTAATGCATAGACGCCTAGGGTATGATCAAGGCTCTCTAGATGGTTTACTCGATGATTGATGTGAACGGGCTTCAACTTTGGGCAAATTTTCGTAGGCGTCGAAGCCTAGAGACTTTTGCACGACTTCTTCATCTGCATCTGGTTCGAGATGTCCTTTAACATTCCGCCGCGCCCTGTCAACACATTATCAGACGCCTGTCACTGAAGAGTAGGGAGTCTTACCGGAAGAACGTATAAGAAAGTACGACGTCGTCAACGTTACGGCACGCAGGATCGTCAAGAATGTCTTTGTCGATGAAAAAGAGCAAGGGCATGTCGACTTCTTCCCCGGCTAGAAGTTTTTGTTCTTCGAAGCAGAAGCATTCTACTTTTGAGAAATAAGGTGCTACCTGGAACGTCGTCAGCAATATGACACGTGTAAATCTTGTCGAGCACGTACCCGATCTGGCGTAACGTTGTACGTCGCAATGCCAATGATGTCTTTCTTGGAATTATTTTTTGCCTTGTAGAAAGCCAAACTGGACTCTCCCGGTAGGACGCTGACGTACTTTTGTTGTGGTGTAAATGTCCAAGGAAGTTGTTCAGAGCGGTCTGCATTGAAGTGGATTTTGAATCTTCGCGCATTCTCAATGGGCACCAGTCGCTCAGGTTCAAATCTACCTGTCCCGACCTTTGGAGTCCCAGCAAAGCCAGTGGCGGCACAAAACATGCGATACAGCGGAACTGCTGCATATGTTGCCCCGAGAGCAAATACAATCTAGGGTCTAGTTAGTAGGTTTATGGAAAAGATGAGAATGAGTAGACATACGACTGCAGAAGAGTACATTAGCAAGGCCCTGTTTTTTGCAGCATAAGATCGCTCTCTGTTACTTCGTGAGTGCCATGGCTGAAATGTCGAGAAGGTGGGTCTTCGCAGCGGTCGCAGGACCGGCGAACGGAGGAAAGGCATTCCCGGCGTTGCTAAAAGCGGATCCGTGCGAACGGCGCAGGACAACCATCATGTCCGCCAAAACGCCTAGCGTCACGGAATCAGCCCCGTCATCCAGTAATGCACCTGCAAAATCCATGGATGATGACCTCGAGAAACTGTTGAGTCGTGAGGCTTCGGCTTTTCAACGAGAGGTTGAGGTGGAACGTATTCTCAAAGCCTTCAAACTCAAGTACGTAGATGTATTATTTCTATGTCGTTATGCCACCCACGAACCCGTATCCAGCCCATATGACATCCTCGACATCAACGAGTCTGCTACAACTGAGGAGATCAAGAAGAAGTACAAACATATTTCTCTATGTGGGTCACTAGGCCTCCCATGCATCGTAACGTTCCGGCTCATTTGATTCCTAGTCATTCATCCCGATAAATGTCCACATCCTAAGGCCCCAGAGGCATTCGACCTCCTTAAGAAGGTGATTCTACGCTGCCTTTAACAACAGCTTCCTAATGACATGGTTTAGGCGGAGTCCGACGTTTCGGATAAAGCGAAGCGCGAGGAACTTGATGCTGTCATCAACCAAGCGCGCACTTTGGTTCTCAAAGTTCTGGAGCTCCCACCTTCTACTCTTGACTCAGATCCCAAGCTTAGGGGCCTTGACCCTTCTTTCGTGTGAGAATACGGGCACAGTCAAAGGAGCTACTAATCGAGGAAGAGCTTAGAAGACGGAAGTATGTGATCTTCTTCAATGACTTTCTGTTCACTGATGGTATTTGAAGGGCAATAAAAATGAATTTGGCCAATGAGGGTCTAGAGGCGAAAAAGAAGGATGAGGAAGTTGCTGCGAAGAAGCGAAAAGCAGAAGACGATAAGTTGTGGGAAGGTTGGTATGACACCTTTGAATTCCCGGGCATCGCTTATATATCCATCCACAGAAACCAGGGAACAGCGTGTTGGTAGCTGGCGTACTTTCGCTAATCAGAGTTCGAAGAAGAAGAAGAAGGGCAAGGCCGCTCTCCTTGGTTGAGCAACTCGATGGCCATGATTTCGTAATACCACGACATCGGATTTGTACGATTTACGTTGTATGTACATCAACTGTTCTTTGCGTGTTTTTGACGGCGAATAGAACATATAATTTGTCCTCCAAGGGTATATTCCTACAAGACTACAAATGCAAAGTACAATGGTGCTACTCGTCTGAATCAGATAAATCAATGACATCCCGCACAGGTTGACCGCCTCGCTTGGATATGTTTCCATCATCTGTGCGCTGACGCACATGACGCGTTGCCACGGGTATATTCTCCTTATCCTCGCAGTCATCATCATCGTCATCCGCGAGTTCTATGACATCGGAATTTGCGTGCCTACTGATACCGTTGCTAAATGGTGTAGATAACGTTCTGGCTGATGGAGGGATAGGCGTTGGTTCGTTGCTTGTACGCAGTGCTTCCATTTCAGCACGATCCAAGGATTCTAGGAGTGCTTGGTCCAAAAAGATGCTTTCGTCAAACTCGTCTTCATCGATGACGTTAATGCCCTTTCCCTTGGTATCTGCACTGCGTCCGTTTCCTTGTTTCCCGTCTCTTGTGCGCGTTGCTTCCTCAACGCGACGCGAATTGACAATTCGCTGTTGTGCATTATGGTGAGTGGGATTAGGCTTGTCTATGTCGTCTTGTGTCATGTCAATGATAGAACCTTGCGCAAATAACGGTCTTGATATTTTACGATTTTGCGTTCCAAGCTGTGAGGCGGAGGGGAAATAAGGCGATCTCGTCGATGTCGTGGTAGCCCGCGCGCTGGCATACGCGGCACGGGATGAGGAAGCAATTGGCCTGTTTTTGACTTGGGTAGGTGCGACATGTGGATCGGTCACGGTTATGGAGACCGGTGGGATGCGTCGCTTGCGATTCTCGAGGATTTCATCGTCGTTGTAAAACGGTTCCGGATGTGGAGGAGGGGGGATGTCTCGCAAAGGTGAGCGTGATGATGTAGGTGAGGGATAGGTTCCAGAGGAAATCTGCTAATTAGGTCAAAATAATTCATATATCCAGATTTACTCTTACCCCATTCGCTCTCGCAAACCCCGCGCAAAATCGAGTTTCTGATTTTCATCCCGGTCTTTGTTAGAATATCCTTTTAGTACGACTGTCTCAGGTTCTAACCAAGCTATGCCATTACGAATCTTGACGTTCTTAAGGTGCATCTAGGATAATTTGAGTGCCATGGCCGTCGGGACATGTAAAAATCTCACCTTGCATCCGAGAGGCGTAAGATCGAGGACGACACCGGGAAGGGGTCGATACTCTATCGCCGGAAGACTGATTGCGCCGTCTGTAAGTTCGAATTTAAGCATGCCTCGAGGATACTTGGGTGGGGGCCCTTGGTCGACGTCAATATCGCCTTCCTCAGTGTCGATGTCGTCTGTTGTGTTACCGGCGCGCATACGTTCTTCCCTTGCGACGCGGATCTGTTCCAAGTTAAACGCACTGTGTGCAATCTCCGTCATTGCCGCGATCTCGACGAGAACTGGGGGACCGGTGAGGATAGTATTGGTGTCTGGACGAGCAGCGTGTGTTGGCAGGCCTGTTCCATGTAACATTGAGTCGCGCAGATCAGATGAAAGGAGCTGGGCCTCGAAAGTCGCGATAAAGGCGTGAAAGTTAGAATCTGGCGAGAGTCCATGGTCAGCCCGAAGCCAATCTGAGCAGTCCTTCAGCCAGTCAGGGTCGATTTGAGGCTTTGGGTAGTTTAGCTGGAGCCATTGGAGGAGGCGAGGATGGACGTGCTGAGCCATGTTGACCTGTCGCCGTTTTGTCCACCGCATGCCTGCCCCCGCCCTCCCCCGTCTCCCCGTCCCAGTCCTCCGCCATACCCTTGACAGATACCTTGCCTCTCTAGAACCCCTCCTCCTTCACGACGACGCCACCGGTGGCACCCCATATGCTTCTGCCTATGCTCTGCGAGCAAACTGGGCAGACCAATTTGAAAATGGCATCGGAAAACTCCTGCAGGACCGCCTCCATGGTTCGTCATCCCTTTCTGCTCCATTTAACCGACCGACCCGTGTGCCAGCCTTGGACAAGGCTTCCCCGAATAACTGGTTAAATGATAACTTTTGGACTGAGAAAGCCTACCTCGAATGGCGGGCCCCGCTTCTCGTCAACTCTAATTGGTGGCTCGCATTCCACGACGACAATCTCATACCCGAGAGCGCCCGCGTAGGCGAGTCAAGCGACAGTAGAGGCGGAACCACCCTATGGCAGATTCGACGTGCTGCATGGCTGCTCTACCGAGTAATGGAGTTCAAGGATAAATTAGACTCGTACGTATTTATCGAGTTCACAACCATGTACTAACTAACGTTCGTCTATGCAGTCAAGAACTGCATAACGACACTACTCGAACTGGTAAGCATACTTTTCTTTTTTTTACGCGTCGATAGAGTTAATGCGACTCGCAGGGATATGGCTTCGAGAAAACGCGGAAAAAATGTTCAACATTGGACGCAGTCCTCAACCGTACTGCGACGTCCTTTCCGAACCCGCTGACTGTTGCACTAATCCATCAGCCCGCAAGGTTCTCGTCATGCTCCACAACTGGTTTTACACAATTACAGTCTACCACCCACCAAATCCAACGTCTCTGCGCCCTCAGTGTTTAGCTCCACGTGAAATTGCATCCCAATTATGCGCTGTAGTCATGGACGTGGAGCAACGTTTGGCTGATGGTGAGAGAGCCGTACCTATTGGAATTTTAAGTGCAGATGATCGCAACCGCTGGACGAAGGTATGCCAAGTTCCATGAATGACTTGACAGGTTTACTTACTTTGGTCAAGAACCTTATATATCTCTTATCCTTATCTCCGAAGAATAGGGAAGTACACCAAACATTGCTGCAGTGCCTCATGGGCCTGAGTCTCGAGCATGCTACCTACGTTCTTCCACCCACGTCGTCTTCCAACACTGAACAGCGAGTCCTTGACGCACACCTGCATACTATCAGGGGATCTCTATTGAATGCTGCAAACCGGTTCTATGACAAGCCCTTTACGATCATCGTTGATCCCTCGACTCGCGCAGGCGCTACCGGAGAACATTCTCCGTGCGACGCTCTGGTTCCAAGTATTGTTGCCGAGTACGGTATAGTGGAGGGGGTGGACATGAATGCCTTTGACACTGCTTATCCATCCGACAACGTCACGGGTTGGGAAAGATTAGAATGGGTGACGGATGACGAGATACTAAAGGAATGTAAGGCTGCTAGTGAACGTGCAAAGAAGATTATGGACGACTCTGACGACAGTGTTTTGTGGTTCAAGGAGTATGGGTCAGACTGGATCAAAGGCGTTGGTGAGTACAATGACTACTTAATGATTTTAAGTACTTATGGCCTTCGGTAGCCGGCTTTCCTCCAGACGCTTACATCCAGATGTGTCTCCAACTGGCATGGTACTCCACGCGCGGGGACTTCACTGCAACGTACGAGACTGTTCTAACGCGCATGTTCAAACATGGCCGTACAGAAACTCTACGGAGCTTGACGCGCGAAAGCAGGGAATGGGTTCTCTCAATGCGCAACCCACACCATTCAGTACGTGTCTATCAGATTGAGCAATAATGATATTGAAACTTTATGCAGCCATCGATGCGATACGAACTCCTCCAACGCGCCGTTAACAAGCACACAAGACTCACTCGTGAGGCCGCGACGGGCCGTGGCATAGACCGACACTTACTTGGCTTACATCAAATGCTGCGACCGTTGAACGGTGAACGTGCTTTGCTTTTCGAGGATGAGCTCTTCACACGTAGCGCACGCTGGGCGCTCAGCACAAGTGGTCTTAGTGCCGGTCATCTATTCCGAGGGACTGGCTTTGGTGCGGCTTATGAGGATGGCTATGGAATCAACTGTAAGGAACTCATCAATGCATAAGTTCGCGATTAAATGACATAGACCTGGCTGCACCTGAGATGATAAAATTTGGGATAGAGTCCAAGTTTTCGTCTCCTTTGACTTCTACAGCAGGTTTTGTGGATGCCATGACAGATTCACTTCAGGAGACAAGGGAGCTTTGCCTAGAAGTCATGATAGATAAATCTCATAAGAATATCACAAGTCACTTATAATCTTTTGGGGCATATGATCATATGGGTTCATATATTACATGTAGTCCATAGTCTTAGACATCTGAGCATAATTGGCAATAGCCTTGGTGAGTAGCTCAGTGTCCAAGTAGATTTTCAGTGACAGTTAGTCATCTGACCATCTCTATGGGCAATGATCTACTCACCAAGGTTTTGCACAACAGAATAAAGGAAAAGAGAAAATGACAGGAAGAGAAGAAAAAATCAAGTCAAGAATGCACCAGTCTCAATTTCTGCCACATCAAGCCAGGCTGCAGGGTCTGCAGCCTTTGCCATCTCTCCCACAAGTGACTCGGCCCCTGGCCCTGCCAAAAACTTCTGACTGGAAACAATGAACATGCCTTTTTTGCACCTTGTCAACATGACATTGGTTCTCCTAAGGTTCTTCAGGAATCCAGTTTGAAGAGACCTGACTACAGAGATGATAATGTAGTCATCCTCATTTCCTATACAAGAAATTGTTAGCACAACAATTTACAGGAAAATAGAGCAAGACCTTGGAATGAATCAACACTAAAACACTTATCCCCCCACAGCAAGTCTGGAACCAATTTCATTTGGTCTTCAACTAACTGCCTCTGAGCAGTGTAAGGTGTGATAATGCGATAGGATTTATCAAGCTCTTGGAGCTTGACAGCAAGTTTGATTGTGATTTCACATTCTGTATGATTCTGGATTACAATAAGCAAGAGAAATTGAGCACATGACATTCATACCTGATAAGAACCATTCAATTTAGATTCTTTTCCATTAGCATCAATGAATCTACAAGCTATGATATCATCCTGGATTGGATGAAGTGGATTGGACCTGAGTTTGCCTTCATATACTGCCTTAGAGATGAATTGGCCAATCTGAGGTGGCATTCTGTCTAAACATGAATCAGATAAGTGAATTGAATAAAGGAGACAATAAATCCACTCACATTGGGTGTCCAGGAAGATGACTTTATCAGCTTTATTCAAGTGAGGCAGTTCAAAGATGCTCTGAAGGTCCTCAATATTCTCTTGGCCATGTGGTGGTACTGTCAAACTGTGTCAGGAAGGAGCAAAGCATAAGTCATGGCCTACATTGTTTATTGTCCCCAATAAAGCATACTTTCCTCAATGTTGACCCAAACTGGTTGAATGTGGTAATATAATTTCCAACTTCAATTTGACTAGCTTCATCAACAACAAGAGTGTTCATAGGAACCTTCCTCATGAAAAGAGATTTGATCATGTCATTGGAAAGCATGCTGAGGGTACATAGAATGACTGAGACATTCTGAAGCTCAGACCTGGCATATTTGAACCCATCAGATCTGATGAGGTTCTTCTTAACCTTCTGATAGATATGTTCGTGCCTAAAATGACTTGAACAATTACAATGTTTCAACAACAAAGCACTAACCAGACATAATGAAAGTCTGTTGAAACTAGCAGCTTCCAGTCAAAGAATCCAACCTTCATCAACTTCTCAGCAATGTTCTTGACAGCTACATTGGACTGTGCAACTAGCCAGATACCAGTCTTGCCAAGAGCAAGAGACCACTGCACAAAGGCAGCAATGACAGACGTCTTGCCCGTTCCCGGAGGGCCTTGTACCAGCATGATGTGATGAGAGTCTGAAGAGGATAGCATGGTATTCACAGCCTTTTGTTGAGATGGGTTTAATAGTAGCTGAGATGGGTTTACAACTGGGGACGAGACAGCCTTTCGTGATGGCAATTCTGGCTTAGACCAATCCTCTGGCCACAACATCTCATTACCATCTTCAGGTATCCAGATGTTTTTGATCCAAGGATTATCAGTCAGCAGTTCAAATGAACCTTGGAGAATGCGAAGAACAGTTGCCGCTCGATGAGCTTCAGCCGTAGTCGGATCATCACGACCAATAGACATCACTTTTGCAGTAGTAGCACCACCGAGAGAACGAGAAGTCTCAAGAACTGTTTTACTGCCGCGCCCTTTCCCGACGCTACCGTGAACACGGTAATTAACCGGACCATTGCCCTCGACTCGAACATTCTGATTCATTCAACCATTAATAGGTGAAGGGATTATGATAGAAACGTTAATCTACCTTGTAGCGACGAACCCTATTATCATATGATAAGGATTGAAGTTGTGACATCTGTGTCTGTGGGTCGGTGGATAGATTTACCGTGTGAACGACCTGCGTCGGCTTTTGATTGTCAAGATGAAGTGCATCCGTTGACATCTTCGCAATCATCCGAAGCATCTGTCCATTTGTTAATGAATCATCACCGAAGGAGTGAAGAGCACCATTTACCTGATCACCCATCTCTTTTGTATTGATTGGACGAACTTGGTCAAGCACCTCTTGACCATTCTCAAACGTGGCTAGAAATTGTGATACCCATGCTCGCGCAGCAAGGTCAATAGAATGGTGGCGATTACCAGGATCAAAAATGGGTTCTCGGAAAACCCTCTCAAAGTTATCGGCCATGATGGGGGCGCTATCACCCACCAGCTTATTGATCGCAGTCAGTGGCTTGCGATCGACAGCTGAGAAACCGCTCTGTATGTCTATAGCACGAATTACACGAAGATCGAGTTGAGAGTAGAGTAACATTGTGAGGGGACCCATGTCGAAGGCGAAAAGATTGCCAGCCGCACGACAGAGAATTTTGTCCTGGAGGATGGCCAAATCACCAGATTTTCTAGCACTCCCAGAACCTGACTGGAACATGACAATGCGACAATTCTGGTCATCCGCAATTGCTAAAGCAGAGAGTCCTTTGGTGGAGTAGCCTGGAGATATGCCAAGAGGACGGCTGTGGTCGAACACATCAAAAGAGGATGTGGATAGCTGACTACTGTCCAGAAACTCTGTGGGGACCTTGGCAGCACCGTACATGCCACCAATGAGGTTCTGGGTCAAACAGAAGTTGCGAGGTTTGGCCATGTGAAGATACGTCGAAATGGTTGAGGGATGAGGGTATATATGCTGCGCAATGAGAAGCGCTGCCTCGAGGCAGCAGCCAGCGATCGTATCGCCCAATCAGACGCACAGGCAAGACGCGTTCTGTCGAGTAAGTGGTCGCTAAATAGCCCAAGCCCCAAGGTCCTTGTGACGCTCTGTCACATTCTATTTCTCCTGCATGTCCACGCCAATCCTTATTGGTGTAGGTGCTCTTGCGGCTGCAATTGCAGGCAGGGCTCTCGTCAAAAGAGGCTTCTTGGTCGGAAAAGCTGCCTCAGAACAATGGGTCAAGGGTGGGTTTCGGGCAAAAATGGACAGGACGGAAGCTATCGCTATTCTGGGGCTCAAGTGCGCCCTTTGACCTTTGTACTCTTTTACTATGCTGATTGAGATGAAAGGGATGGTCCTAAACTCCGGTCCAACTTGAAGGATGCTCACAGACATATCATGTTGGCGAACCATCCCGACCGTGGCGGTTCGCCTTACCTCGCCAGCAAAATTAACGAAGCGAAGGATTTGCTAGAGAAGACGGACGGAAAGGCGGGGGCGCGGTGAGCATTGCACATAGTATGTCCCTTCTCTTCATCTATTAAGCGGAATGCTGACCTGGCATGACAAAGCCTTGGAGAAGTAATGTATCATACCTTGTACTTATGTCTAATCGAGCACCTTAATCTCCCCACTCCGAATTCGCAACTCTGAAAGCTATAATTCCATCTGCTAGTACTCACCCATTATCGATTTACCATTCAAGGTGCAGTGCACCCTCCCACTCACATCCTGCTCGCTCGCTTACCCAATTCCGCCAACCCGAAGTTTGCAGTAGACCCCAACAGACCAGTCGAGATACGCAACCCGAGAACCCAAAGAAGGTCCATACTTCCCTTTCCCCCCTTGTTCCTAACGCATTCTTGTTAGACGCGATTCGTACGTAAATATATGCGCCTGTTGCCTCGCCGTTGAGACCATGGGCTCGTTTTTTGTTCTCTTTAACCATTTAATTTGTTTTTAGGTGCACACCGTTCATTCTCATCGCATCCTCACCTCCTCAAGGGTGTCCCAGCTATGAAACCATACGCTCGTACGAACGGAGACTAGGGTGAGCGAGGTGCGCATTTTTCTGATTTGCCATTCCATAGTACTAGTTAGCTACGTATGACTTAAGTGTGCTAAGCAGAGTATTGTAACAGGTAAAGCAAGTAAGAACAAGTTGCCGCCCACAGAAAGCGGAGCTAGCCTAGCGTGTCTGAGCTCGGCGTCAGCGCCGTTTCATCGTCCCGTCCCCAATCAAGAGTCTCCACTCCCAGGCCTTCTCCATTGAGACATGCGGCAAAAATATGACGAGTTGTCAGTGATCACACGGGAAGCGCTGGCAATGAGGCGGATGCCGGTAGTAAACATGGAACGGCACGGACTGCTGGATGCTGAGAAAATGGAGTCAAAAAATGCAAATTAATCTTTTATCATTTCTTTACTTTGCACAAGAGGGTAGTTTGCGGCGGGACAATGCAAAAAGGAATGAAATCGTAAATGAGATGGCTGATACAGTAGCGCATTATGCTTTCGAGCATCTCGACGTAATTAAATTTGGAGACGACGGCGCATGTCATATGGTATCAAAGACTGAGAACGAGTGAAAAGCAATGGGGACGTTACCCACTGCAGCGAAAATGATGAAGTCTCACTCAGTCTGAGCGCATCAAATAATGATTAGCGACTCAAATTCAAGACGAGGCCATAGATATCTGCGAAAGTATCAACACTTGTCGGCTTAGCGCAGCATGCGACTTACGATACAATGGCAGCTCCAATTGCGACATCCCCCTGGTCTGAACCGACTATGCTCCCATGGCAGGAGCTGGCGAATGGCCGCGAGCCAGGCGTGACGGCGCTAACACAGTGCTCTCTTCCCTGGACGAATTTATTGCAATGCTTGGGTATATAAATTATATTGTTTTCTCTTCTTCGCGCGAGTGCCGTGAGGAAGTTAGCCGCATTGAACTTAGATTCCTTAATCAGTACTTCAGTACCTGGCTCGCGCTATTCCAGAGCACCTGAACAATTCTATGAACAATTCTAAAGGATCATTCGAACTCGGTCCTGTTATCGGAACAATATAACCTGGGCTGTATGAAGGAATTGAAGTCGCCAATTTGAAGATCGACGCAGCTTACTAAGCTATATCCAATGAGCTCTGAACTCCAGCCTTCAAAACTTGGTACGAAAGAATAGTGAGTGATCTGACAACCTTGACTCCTATACATTAAAATCAAGCAGCTGGGACAATGTTTATGAGGAAGAACTGGTAAACTTTGAGGAACTCGGCGATGAGGGCGAAATTTGGTACTGCCGACGACTCATCAATATGATTACTATCTGAACAAAATTTCCTAGGTTTGGAATCGAGACCGTCGAGAAAATGGTTGATTGGACTCGGACCAGCACCCCGCATTCATGCCGGCCCTCCATCATCGAGATCGGCAGTGGAAATGGGACATTGCTGTTTGCGCTTGCTGAAGCCGGTTACCCTCCATCAACACTGACGGGCATAGATTACAGCGCAGATGCTGTAAACCTAGCGAAGGCGATATCGAGAGAGAGAGACATTAAAGGGATTACCTTCATGGAAAATGATTTCCTGAAAGATGACCTGCATTTACATAACACCTGGGATATTGTATTGGACAAGGGGACGTATGATGCTATCGCTTTGGGTCCAAAGGACGAACATGGCCATTCCCCAGCTGCCTTCTATCCAACTCGACTTGTAAAGCTTCTAAAGCCAGGCTCATACTTTCTCATAACATGTACGTGTGTTCTTGGAAATAGGACCATCTTTCTAAGTCAAGAAGCATGTAATTTCACCGAGGATGAATTGAAGTCGACATTTGTAACTGCTGAGACAGGTTTGGAGTATCAGTAAGTCAGACATGCTATTTCATCAAGCAGCAATTGACTCAATGACGAATAGCTCTCGAATTCAACATGCAGCATATACGTTTGGCGGCAGAAGCGGAAGTATATGCGCTAGTGTAGCGTTCCGAAAGGCCTAGACGACGTGGTTATATCGTTGGCACAATGTCTAATTCCGTGCGCAATGTAACTTTTGCAACCCCGATGGCCCATCTCACCAGCTTTGTGAGCTCCTCATCTTGGCTGGAGAAGTCACGGAAGATATCCGTCATAATGTAAACAAGGCCCATCGCGAGTTCTTCAACCCGTGTAGCTTTGATGAAGATTTCTTCCACGGCGGCTCGATTTCTGGTAGTAGAAAGATTTCTGGTGTCTGAAGATATTAATGGCGAAGTCATTTGGCTACTGAGGAAAATATTAATCAGCAGGTCTTGCAGGAATTCCCTCCCCTGTGATTTTAACGCCAGAAAGTCGACAGGCTATCAAACGGCATTATTGACCATACAAACGGTAATCATAAAGTAACAAACCTTAAGTATCATAATAGTTACGCTGTCTTTAGCTATCCACCAACCGTACGCCCTGGCCAAATTTCTAAGCCGGACTTTTGATATACTTTTAAGGCCAAATCGATCATCGTCCTCTTGTACGTTTTTCATGATTTCAGCACCGCCGACTTTTGTTTCACCGAGATCACGCAAGAAGTCCCAGAGACAATATTGGAGTGTAATCTGGTAGGCGCGAGTCGTCTGACAAAGGTGATGGCACACTAATGTATAGTAAGGGTTATAGGTTTTCTCCTGAACTTGCGGTCAGGATTGTATAAATCATGTCATCAACGAACCCACGTTTCCGCAACAATGTAATAGCACCCTAACAATCTCTCGCTGTTGAACTCCAGAAAGTTTCAACTGCGATAGTCGCTCGCAAGCATCAACGTAGTCCTTGAAAATGAAGAGGCTGGAAGTCGGCTATGATGTGACAAAGACCCAGAACTCACATCGCTACTCATAATCACAAGAAAAACGCTTCGCCTGATATCCGTGTTCATCCCTTGATTCTTTGCAAGCTTGAGCAACTCTTCTCCTGCACTGTCCTGAACGGAATCGTCGGCCGTGTGCATATCCGTCCGCTTATCGACCAATGGATTCCCGGTCCAAGCAGCACCGACGAGCCACCACTTCCCCTTGCTTTCTGCATTCCGTAAATCATCCAACGAGACCCGGAGAGCATCACGTGCATGGACTGATGAATGAGTGGGTTGAAATATCCACATAAATTACAACTCACGATGCCGTTTCTTGCCTAGGCCAGTTAAGAACTTCTCCATCATCTCCACAGCCCCACTACCCTGATGTTGAGTTGCATTACGTTGCTTGTTATTCTTCAGATTCACCAATGTCTCAAGCATGAATCTTGTCCGGGAACTAGATTTGAAAGGAGTCAATAAACTGGTAAACCTAATACGTTGCTATCATGCCTCAGGTTTCCCTCCTTGGCAGAAACTTTGCTCTGGACAATAGTAATAATATCTTTCAGGGCAGATGGATCATCCTGCCGTAACCTTTGACCAGAATCTGTGGCACTAGCGTCGCAATCACCATTCAATACGAGAGAGCAATGGCACGCACTACGAAGGAGCTTTAACAACAGCTCGACGTTAAATTCGGTCAATTCGTCGTGCAAGAGGCTGCGGATAACATCATAAATCAATACCGCAGAGACCACCTGGAAATTGTAGAGCTCGGAAAGCAAGACAATAAGATTTGAGCATTCCTTTCCTATATTTCCGGCCAGCGTGTCAACATCCTGAGCCCTGGCCGCTGCATAATGACGGTCATAATCAGATATTGCGCTTTGCACGAAGAAAGCAGCTTGGTTAAATTAGTCATATTATAACATGGCCAAGACTTCGGTGACATACCGAATTCTACGCCATTTAGTCGATGCAGACTGGAAACGAATGCAGCATGTAGCACGACAAAAGAATCCAGAAGGGAGGAATGGCTCGTGATGCCATTTATAATCAGTCTCGTTAGTGTTGACGTAACATCTGAACTAATATTTAACACCCAATACAATCACGAGTATGGAAACGGACCATGTCTTCCGTAAGCACGGTATATTTCTTCAACACCATCTAAGATGGTCGCTAAGTTTTGTTCACTCATCCTGGAACGATGAGATCAAGCCCATATTCCAAATGACGATGGCGCATGATTACCTGTTCAAGAGACCTTTAAGTCTTTTGGTTAACTTAATATCCAGCTCCGGACTTTGATGTGTTCTCAATTGAGGCGACGCATATCGTATCATACCTATACGCGAATGGTTAACGACGAACAGTTAAAAATAAATTGGACAAACCTGCAGTACTCGGTTCTGCATTCGGTTGTGCAAGAGCAAGACTTCTCTCGGAATGGTTGTGGATAGAGTCGTCTATGCCATTCCATTCTTCCTCGTTGAATTCCAACCTGCCCTCATCTCCCGTTCCTTCAATTGCAGCAGCATCATCTTCATTATCTTCACTGCTGTTAAATTCACCGCTACCCTCGCTACCCTCGTCGGATACGTTGTTGTCGTCTCTACCTTCAACTTCACTAGCTGGTTTTGACGAACTTGAACCAGCAGGACCATCGCCGACAAGGACAGAATCTGCAAAGTTCAGTAGGTCTCCAAGAACGTGAGTAACAGCTTGCAATGTTAGGAATCAAGACCTACCACTCAGGCCGTCATCTTCTGACCTCCGTTTTTTCGTGCTACGGCTCGAATAGCCTAATTTCGACTCCAAGTGTGCAATATATGCTTCTTCTTCTTCCTCTGCTCGTGATTTGGCCTTTGGAACATGAGCAGGCCGTATGATCTTGTTTGAATCTCCAGAATTTGGTGTTGTCTTCTCATGTAATTTGGAAGGCATAGAAGTAGTCGATGTCTTGTTATCAGGTTGATATCCCTCCTGCTTAGCTCTTTTGCGCTGCGGGGATTCGGATTGTTCCTCGCGTGCTGGACGTTTCTTCGCACCATAAAACTGCCCCTTTCTCATTTTCCGGTCAAGTCGCTGCTGTTTGCGCATCTCCTTCCGCGACGCGTACGGTCGACGCCGGTCACGTTTGCCTGCTATTGATTGGCGGGTTAACCCAAATATGCAGGAAAAACAGACACAGACCATCTGTTGCCTTGATTTCTTGAAGCAAGGACTCGGGGAGACGCATGGACAGAAAAAGGGCCGATTTGAAATCATTTTACAAAAAGGAGGGCCTCACTAGGAATTGAACCCGTGCATTCACAACCTTTGTGGAGGCGAAATCCGCATAAGTAAGCAAATTCAGTTAAAGATGTATTAAGGCATTGATGGTGTAGCGGTAACATTGGGTCTTCCCATGGCCTAGCTCCGGGTTCGACTCCCGGTCAATGCATTTTTTTCCGCTCTAAACAAATTACACATTGTACACAAGATCAACTTAATATGTCCGATAACCATGATGCCAAGAAACACAGATAATGTGGATATAGAAGCGAAGCAAAAATTACATTAAATCCTCCACAGAAAACCTTCTTAAGGTGCTTGGCAATTGGGAATCGTGATGGCTTTGAGCGTTCGACTACGTTGCAATCAGTGAAGCGCAGCGAGGTATACGCATCCCGACTTACTCTGAACTGAACAAGCCCCACCAACCCTATGATAGAGCGTAATGGTGTTAACAAGGTTAGAGAAATAAATGCATTCAAGACAACGAACCTCTACGCCACCGAATTGTTCATCCTAAGGCAACAGGTGAGCGTGTTGAATGCATTTAAAACGGCTGGCAAATTACCTTCCATTTTTCGTCAAAGAGCTAGATCGCAAAGATTAAATTAAAGGCAGACAAATACAACCAGCCACTCACTTCAAAGTAGAAATATGGAACCCCTGCTTGATTTGCTTGACAGATGAACGTGTCAAGGAATTTCTGCCGTGACGCGCTCAATACACCACACCCCAACTTTATAGAAAGTGCGTACCTGAAGATTTTCCACCGATGCATCCGAGGGTCCATCAGTTTTAGTAGCAGGATCGGAGGAATCCTGAAAAAATTCAGACTTTTCAGAGATACAACATTGCCGTAACAAGGATCGGAAATCACCGTAGGCCAGCCTAGTTGAATCCTTGAGAAACGGCAGATTCACGTCGTAACGAAGACTTACCGGTCTCAGCAATCGACATTACAGGCTTGTTCGGAAGCTGATCGGCAGGTTGCACGTCTTGGTTTTGGAAGAATGTCATGGTCCACTGTGCCGCATCGTCTATCGCAACACCCCCGAACCATGGATGTACGTTCGCCATCTATTGTCCGACATGTCATATATACCAATAATAACATGGAAATGGAACCTACCCCGTAGTCTATCGCGGCCAAAACCTTATTGTTAAAATAAGCTCCGGCATCGGCGTTGCCAACAAGTATATTCTTGTCCAGATTCATGCCTTGGAGCATCGTTCGCGTATCCTCGATATTCGGGACAAGTAGCGCTGCGCCTTGATCACCAGCAGGACCGTTCGCCGGTCCACCGCCATTTTGGAGGATATAACTAAACGTAGATATGAGCAAAAATTTATGGCTGAGCGCATAACCTCGTACTTGAGGATGTATTCATTGCCGACAGTCACGCCGGCAATGTTGCCAGTGCCATAAGTCTCGATGACTTGCTGTATTTCTTGCTTTTGTCGGTTATATGAAGCGTCATCGTCGGTCGCCACATTGTAATTTCCAAGATAAACTTGCATGTCTACTTTTGTCTGTTTGATGGCTTCAAGCTTAAACGGACATGAACTCGCAACGAACGATAATCATGGGACTCAAACTTACGACCAATGCCGACTGATTGCAATCTGAACCATAGAGACGAACGCGCTAAAATCGTGTCAAGCAGAGAAAAGTTTCCAAATCATAATGATCTACCTTGGTCAATTGCGACATCAACTGTGTAAACAACGACTTAGCCTGAGATACCGCCAAAAATACATGACAAACCTGAATATCCTGAATAACAGCATCTGCGTGGCAACATGAACAAATGAATCCCTTCCAAAGTTGAAAGTCACCGACCTAAATTATTGCCGCAGTTGGGAAGTTGGGAACCAACTGGGGTGTACGCCATGCCGTAGAATGACTGGTGAAGATTCGGATTCTTGGGAAATACACTAGGATCTTGGCCGGAAGATGCAGGTGAGTTTTTACTGCTTGCACCGTCGCCCGAAGACCCCGAGCCACTGCCCGCAGAAAAGTCCTTGTTAACATTCTTCCTCGATAGGGGCACGCCAACGGCAATGCCAACAATTGCTGCAATGATCAACAAAGCAACCACCACACTGAAAAACTATTGACGGTGAGTTTGACTCCAAGCAGGAGACGGAAAACCCACCACACATTTCTTCCTCCTGGCGGCGTCGGGCTTATCGTAGGGACTCATTGGCCGGTCAGATGTAGAATCAGATAAGAAGTCACAATCCGGGTCAATCAAAGGGGTGGCGGAAGCTTGTGCAGAACGTGCGTGTGGTATGCCCTAGAGATCGCGAACAGAGGAAATAGCCCACGAAGAGAGGTGGGTTAGCGAAGTATTACACGAAGCACAGAAGAGGTGAACAGAGCTGGAACGACGCCACCTGTTCTCCAAGTCGGTTTAAAAGGCGTTGCAGACAGGTGCATGTTCAACATGCCAGACACGACGCCTCCAAGGCTTAGACGGTCACAGACTGTACGGTGCGACAACGACTCACATGAACCAGATTGCGAAACTCACCGTGTATGTTGCCGCCTCATCTTGCCAGGTCCAATAATGCCCATTAACATTCAAGGCTGCGAGGCCTGACAAGGAATGTCCTGGATAGCGATCATGGTGCTGCATTGCAAGTTTCCAAACGGGCAGGCGAGGAAAGCACCTATGTGTAAGTGACACAGTCTAGCTTTACCAATCCAATCCATGCTTTCGATTTTGTCTTCAATCTAGTCAAGGTGGTCAGGTGTGACATCATACCGAATGCGATCACAGGAGGTGGTGAAATTGGAAATTGTGAGAGCAAATTTCACAGCAACCGACATAGAGAAGTATATAGATATCCATGGGGAACACATGCCAATGTCAGATATTACAGTTTGGACAAAATACGCCAGGTAAGAGACCGAGGGTATCATAAAAATCAAGCAAAGTCAAGGGACACGTTTCTAAAATCGTAAGTCCAAGGGCAGCCTTAAAGGTCTCACCCTCGTTTCAGTCCAAATGATACGAATCGGAATCGGAAGTTATGGGTGCTTGATCCCTGGCCGATCTGGACGCGGGTGCTGTGAGGGGGGCGCATGCTTTTGCTTTCGTAACACCCTCGTCTTCTCGGCGTGACTGCCAGAGGTATTTCCCAACACTGACATACTGAACCCCCGTGTCCTGGACGAGGGTAATGTCCTACTCCGAGTGACTCCGACAGTCGATGAACTCTTTTCAGAGCGGGGCTTTCAGGGACAGGGGTCATATTGCCTTCCAGACGGAACGCTGCATCAACATATGCGGTCTCTGAAAACCGAGACGAGTTGTCGGAATAAATAAATGGGTGGTGGTACTTACCGCTCCTGTGTTCAAGGGTTGTCTTTCGCCGCGTCATCATAGGTGGGCTTGGAGATCCATTGTCGACGCGATGCCATTTATTGTCGTCCTCTTGATCACTGTCGTTGCTCGGCACCAAGACTAAATTATGGCCAGGTTGCAGGGTTAAAGAGCGACTGCCTTTCTCGGTGCGCGTTGGTGGACAAATATCCAACATGAACCAATCCTGATGGATGAGGAGGAATTCAAGCACTTTCTGGCTCAAAGCGTGTTCTTGTGGGGAGAGGTCATGGTTAGGGTGCGATATTATACCGGGTTGGAACATTACAGCAAGGTCTATGTAAGCCAATCAGTACGTGTTCCATTTGTGAAAGTTGGAGCAACGAACTGGCAGCAGTCATAAGGTTTTTTTCCGATTTGCGGGCAAAAACGGACAGCAAATCCAATACATAGAGCAGAAGATATTGGTTTGGGCGTGATATCCGTCGTATCAGCGACTTGTACGTCTTTATGACCTCGTCCTGATTATAATAATCCTTGGCTAAGAGAGATAGTCAGGTCAAGTTGGGCGTACAAAATACTATGTACCTAGCGGATCTCGAAACTGGACAGAAGCACGGTTAATGCCAACCAAGCTGGACAAAACGTTGATCAACTCACGCTGTGATACATGTCCCAGGGTATTACAGGTTCCTGGGAAGCAGTGAGTGAGGGAAATACTAGTGGAGAGACGTGCTCACTGGCATCTGGGTGAGGTATCTACGGAATACGCTAGCCACATCATGTGTGGTATAATTCTCTTGCTTCCAATCGAGATCTTTACCGTACTACGGTAACGTTATCTGCTATCCTGGGGAAAATGTATGACAAGCGTACTCTGGCTGGCATTTCGAAGGCGGCCTGGAGATCTCGCATTCGCTTGTTTGAGCCGTTGACACGAAAGGTGCCTTCCACTTCCGTTGCTATGGCGGATGAGTGGCTGCGCGGCGACATGACGGATGAATGCAGACTGACCATTTTCCTTCAGATACAACCCACTTGCAAGGGGCCTTAGCTGCGCAGAGACAAGATGAGTGGCTAACACTCACCACTTTGCGACGACGACAGGTATGTAACCCCAAACGTAAAGGCGGCCTCCGGCGTCGGAGGTGGATATTTGGACGCTAGCATATCTGAGGCTCTCCTGCAGCGGTTTTCCAAACACAGGGTGTTCTGGCAGAAAGTCAGGAAAACGATGAATGGGGCGGCAAGATGGGCACCATCTTTGGGAACATTGTCCTTCCTAGGTCTCTGGTGTGAGGTGAAGTGGGCCCACCAGGCCTTGAGGTTTGCTTTTGAAGGAGGAAGAGTGTGAGGATGGGGCGGTGGGACGGGGAAGCGGTCGAGATAGGCGGTGCCGGACGAGGGGCGTACGGAGGGCATCTCTGCGCAGAGCCAGATCGCCGCCGCCACCGCTGAATCCAGCTGTTTGGCTATGTTTGGCTACACCCGCCATCGTGTGCACGCCCCTGTATTGATCTGCTTAAAAGTTAATTGATCATGCATGTACGTCTTGCCTCATGGATATCTCCATCCCCCACAAATCCTACTTTACAGCTGCCCTCGTCCTTGCCATCCTCTATTCCTTCCGCCGCCGCCCCAGCAACCGCTATATCTCCAATCTTGCCACAGTTGCCCCACAGTATGACGTTATTGTCGTCGGCGGAGGCACTGCTGGCTGTGCTCTGGCTGCTCGCCTGAGTGAAGACCCAAGTGTCAACGTCCTGCTGATTGAGGCCGGAGGAAGGTTCGTCCTTCACCAGCCCCTCGCGGCCCCTCACCTCATGCGCATCCAGTGGCAGAGCCCACGTTCGGAGCCGCACCCCATCTATGTTTATCAAACTCTTATTCTCCAAGTATCTTTTCAATTTCGAAACCGAGCCGCAGGTCCATGCCAAAAATAAACGAGAGTACTGGCCTAGAGGTATACATTACCCACCTCAGTCTATCTGTGCTCACAGTCTCCCTCATCAGCCAAGCTTCTCGGTGGATGTAAGTTTTAGTTCGCGCCCATATATCATTTGTCATTGACATGGAACTAGGCTCCTCCATCAATGCCCAAATGTGTGTTTCAGATTTTAACCCAGGGGTTCATCGTAACGACGGTTTAGGGCACAATATGGCGATCCTGAAGATTTCGACGAATGGGCCAAGATCATCGGTGACAAGTCGTGGGCATGGGATAACTTTAGCAGGTCAGTTTCACACGCTTACCCAACCTTGCCCAGAGCCTCAGGCGCCACAGATACTTCCGCAAATTTGAACGCTTCCAGCCACATCCTGATGGTCCACAAGTAGATCTTCTCTGCACGGCAATAATGGACCCATCAAAATTGGATTTTTCAACACGATCAGCGATATTTCCAAGGCTTTTATCAAAACGTGTGTCAACGTAGGCATTCCTTTAACGTCCGACTTTAATACATCAGTGGGCACACTTGGAGCTGGTCGAGTGAGTGATTTTCATTGGTGCGCGCTGCTCTATTTATGCACAACCGATTTAGAATAGTACGACTGTCACTTAGCCTCGCTCATCTCTTCTTACTTTTGCTGTTGCTAGTGACATACATCGACGAAAACAGACAACGCGTCTCTTCCGAAACCGCTTACCTTACTAGAGATGCATTGGCTCGCCCCAATCTCACAGTCGTCGTCCACGCCACAGTCACGCGCATATTGTTCGAGACATCAGCGAGCGGTATGCGAGCATCAGGTGTCGAATTCGCTAAATCCGCCGACGGACCACGTCATCATGCCGTGGCAAAGAGGGATATTGTTCTCTCGTAAGTTAATGCTATCAACATTATTCGTTTCCGGCACTGAAGGTAATAGCGCGGGGGCTATACACTCGCCACACGTAGGTTTCTTCCATTTTCAATGGCCCCCAAGTCAGCGCGCCCCCATAGATTCTGAAACTATCAGGTGTCGGCCCAGCAGAAGAATTGAAGAAATACGGGATACCGGTCGTACTCAATCAGCCGGCAGTCGGGGCGAACCTAATTGACCATCCTTGTATTCACCTTACTTTCCAGGACTCTCAAAATGGTTCATTGAAGTATCTAAATCCCAGCAATATGTTTGAGGCAGCAAAAACTATACTTGCCACGCTCCAATATTTTTCTGGATTCGGGGGCCCTGTTGCTTCGAATGTAAGCACTGGATCTGGAAAGTGGATGCCTTTAGATTCATTCATATCCAACAGTTTGGCGAAGCAGTCGCCTTTGTAAGGTCTGACGACCCGGTTTTGTACCCACGTCAACAGTTCCCAGAACAACTTCCAGATTCCACGTCGGGTCCGCGGGCTCCTGATCTTGAGTTATTTGTCACCCCTATTGGATTTGAGGTTGGTGACTTCATTGCAACCATTGCTGCGTGAAGGACATGCTACATTAGGACCATGGCCGCGTGACTTGGGACGTTGGCACATATGGCTTACACTGCTACCTGCTGAGGTCGGTCTTTAACTAAACCAAAGTTTTATATGCTCTAAAACCTTTCAAGGCCTTTGAGTCGTGGGCGAGTGTTTCTGAAGAACCCTAATCCATGGGACCTGCCAGGTGTTGATCCCAAGTAAGGAGTTTCATTTTGCCCGTACCCGATCTTAAGGCATGTTCAATTAGCTATTTACAAGACCCGTCTGATGCTGTTAAACTTCTTCGTGGCGTAAAGTTATTGTCAAAGATTGCTCGTGCGCAGCCAGTGGCTTCTTTGCTCGACCAATCATGTAATCGAGATGATCTTGATCACCAAGTACACCTCAAATCCGACGATGAGATACTAGACTTGGTCAGGACACGCATTACGACAGTTTACCATCCGACAACAACATGCCGTATGGCGCCCGCGGACCAAGGGGGTGTCGTCGATACACAACTGAGGGTATACGGCGTCAAAGGTTTGCGAGTTTGCGATGCATCCATTTTCCCAAATATTGTCGCGGGACATACGGTGAGTAATTTGAGAATGATTTGAGATAATGGCTCATGGTAAATTCAGTCTGGGGCATGCTACGCTATCGCTGAAAAGTTGGCAGATGATATGAAGGCGGAGTACAGCAGTTAACGAAGTACTTAGTCATTAGCGAATCAGAATCCTTGATTCTTCACGTGACTTCACGTGATGAGACGCGTTCCAATGCGCGAAAATGGCAATGACTGCTAGTTCAACTTGCGAAGGGACTTCATGATGTTCAAGTCCATTTTGCCTGTAAAAAGGGTCCCCTCCTCGGATTTTACGATGGTCACAACCCTGGATGATTCCCAAGGAATGCCTGACGGCAAGGAAAACCAGCCAGGCTCAGCCACTATCACTCAGACGACAGTACCTTCTCAGAATAAGGGCAGTGGCAGGCAGGTCCTTGCCACTGCCAAAGGGTTTCCACAGACGAATGAGAAGAAGAAGCGATCTGAGGGGAAAAAGACCAGGGAACAAGCTTCCGAGTCAGTAGGCACCAACCAGGCTTTTGATAAATTACTGGTGAGATCAACTGAAGTTTCTATACAACCTTTTCATGACACTCGAAAAATAGGATGATCTCCAGATTCCCCCTACACTGAGACCGAAACTTGCTGGCATGGACTCCAATGTGAAAGCTGCCATGATTAAGTCCTCTCAGACACTTGCTGCTAATCCAAAGTTGTCGCGAGCTCCTCCCTCCACACCAAAATCGCTGGGCATTCGCAAAGCGCGAAGCACAGAGTCCCTAGATTCACCGCATGCTCTCAAGCTGTCTGGCGGTGTTTTTGATTTTTCCCAACCCCCGTCTCAGAACCCGACTGCGGCACTCATTACGGATCCTCCGCGTGTTTCGGCTCACCATCCTTCATCAGTTGCCCAGCCAAGGAAGGCCAGTACACACAGCCGCGGTATGTCGATTGACACACCAAGATTATTCTCGCGCAGCCAGGTGCAGCTCCCACTGTCAACGTCGACCCACGATCTGGATTTGGTCCAGTTCAAACACAGCAAAGAGAAGAATGTGACTACTGGAAAAAGTCTATCAGCAATCAAGTTCGTCAGCCTCCTGTCAGGGACATCGAGTCTTGAATTGGATGTCGAACTTATTAAAAAATTGAGACTCTTGCTTCGAAACGAGTCAGCGACGTAAGTCGATAATCTCAAATCTGAAACAGTTTATTTGAGCTTGCTACACAGGTGGTCTCAAGATTTTCTCAGACAGGGAGGCTATTCTTCTCTGTTGACAAGGCTGAACGAAGTACTAGAAGTTGAGTGGAGAGAGGAGCAGCACGACGACCAAATTCTTCATGAGCTTCTCCGCTGTCTCAAAGCTTTGTCGACGTCATGCATTGGTTGCTTTGCTCTGCGTAGTTCGTGTCCAACACCATTCGCTCAGCTTGTATCACTGCTCTACTCGGATAAAAAGCCAGGCGAAGTCGCTACACGCCAACTCATTGTCGAACTTCTTCTTATCCTTTTTGACCTCTATCCATCCACAGCTTTACCTTCAGCATCTAGCAGTAGCCTATATCTGAGTCGTGCTCAACGGTGCGAAAGTTGGGAAGACGATCAGGATGTTCTTTCTGTCACTCTCCCTACGCCTCATAAAAATTTCTTTTCCCTGATTCGCGCTCTTCTCCTTACCCCTGCTCCTCCGCCTTCCGAGTCACTAGCGACTCCGATCTCTCCACATGCATTCATTGAAAGCTTGCATCGTCCAAGGATATACAAGACCTACCTTCAAGAACTTTCGGACGTTTGCAGGGACTACTTCTGGGTCTTTTGTCATCCGAACAACACGATTTGGGTGTTGTCAGAAACTGATCAAGGCAAGGTGGAGAAACCTAGAGCTCCGGGAGGTATGACTGGCGGCGTTGAGTTCGAGGCAATGAACTATTTCGTAAGTGTCCTCTCTCATCACCTGATCAGAAATAACGAGCTGCGCTTTAGACGACCCACTTGCGGTTGATTAATGCAATCTCCAGATGTGTGGCTGAATTGAATATGCCAAAAGAGCACGACCTCTCTGCTTACCGTTTCCATTATGACCTTTTCCTCTCGGGTTTGGAACGCGTAATCCTCGTATGTACTTATATCGCATAGCGTGTCGCCCATAATAACACATTTCCAGATTTCACGCAAGGCCTCGACGACATACTATCCAACCCTTCATTTGGAGCTCTCCCGTTATATTGACCACGCCGTCCGCACGGGGTATGAGCTGCCTTACACGGTCTCGAGGCTCGTCGGCTTGCCACCGCCCGCAGTAGCCAAGAACCTGCCCGCAGCCCCTCTTCCCAATATGTCTCCGAACAAACATGCAATATCAACGCATTCAAGAAGCAGAAGCACACCTGCTCCTCCATTTATCCCGTCTCCAAAGAGAATCGAATCCATTAAACTGGGCTGAATAACGGACTTGAACATGAAGGATGCTCTGCATCTTGACGATTCCTATTTCCAGATGAATTTTTACCAATTTACTAACAGACAGAATACGAGGCACATCCGGCATGGGGCTACGTTGTAAATTACATAGTGACATGAACTTTGTTAAGTTTACCTTTGAATCATCCATACATTGACCTATCCAGACTTGTTGTACGACTCCGACATAAGCAATAAATAAACATTGATGTTCGACAATCGGTGCGAAATAAAAAGTACTACGGAATGGTATCTTAAACATAGTTGTTATACTCCTGCTTCAGTTCGTCGGCTAGCTTCTCGGCAATTGCCAAGCAGGCGCCGGTCTAATCAAATAATATTAGCAGACGCGATTGCACTCGAACAATCCATGCGTACTGTATGGCCTGCAACGATGTTGGGGAAAATCGAGGCATCACAAACTCTTAGGCCTTCGATTCCGTACACGCGCAATTTAGAGTCAACAACGCCTTGATCGTCCATGGGTGCCATGCGACACGTACTTGTAGGATGGTATAACGTCTCAACGCGCTTCCGAATTAATTCCCCTAGTTCCTCGTTGGATTTGGTATGGAGTTCGGAGTCAAGAAGAGGACTGCGATCTTCAAGATCAAGATGAGCCGAAAGCGGCTCCGTTCTCGCGATGTTCAAGATGAGCTTGACGCCACGTACGAGACGTTCTACGTCTTCCGGGGCTTCGAGGTAACTGTTTACGTTATGAGTTGTTCATGACGGTAATAAATGGTGATTGTCACAAACTTCGGGTCCAATTTAGGATGCTCAAATGGATTAGATGATTTGAGACGGAGAGCTCCCTTGCTCAGGGGCCTGAACCAGTTAGCGCAGATTGATCTGAGAAGTGCAACTGTGATACCTCAACAAGACAGCATGCAATGAGAACGTGTGCATGGGGAACATGTAGGCACCATGTTCCTGGGGACGTTCAATACTGTTAAGCGCCAAGGGTGAAAAAATGCGACCTTATATGCAACCGGTGTACTAAAAAGTTCGATGTCAGGGCTTTGGGGGCCGGAAGAGCCATCTTTCAAAGCCGGGCAATCTGGGAAGAGATTCGGATCATCTGATCGAAGAAACGCAACACATTCTCCGAACTAATAGGATTCGCAAAAGTCAAAACACAGATATTCAAATTACCCACATTGCTTGCGAGCGCACCCTCCCGTTTTCTTAGGTACTTGGTAAGCGAATGCAACATTTGGACACCTTCAACCGGGCTTCGAGGCATGAGATACTTGGACGATACATTGAACTTGTTCTTGAAATAGATATCGACTACGGGATGATCAACAAGGTGCTCTCCAACCCCAGGGAGATCGTGGACAGCTTGTATGCCATATTCCTTGAGTTGCTCGACAGGGCCGACTCCGGATAATAAGAGTATCTACATCATTTCACTTTTTTAACTGCACTTTTAATAGAGGAAACTTACGTGTGGCGAGTGGACAGCTCCAGCCCTTGCATAATATGAAACATTAACAGGTAACCGAATGGCTTAACTTACGACAGGATAACATTCTTCTTCGAGCGAGCTTGGTACCGAACACCCCTTCTAGATCGCGAGAACTCAACGCCAACTGCTCGAATACGGCCGTTCGTTTTCTCAAATAGGATTCTGGTAACCGTAGCGCGGATAGCAACTCGAAGGTTAGGACGGGCAAGAACGTCCGGTGTAAGATATGCTGATTCAGATGAGACTCGTTCACGCTTCTCATCGACGTAAGTCACTATATTCTATCGCTTGAGGGATGCGCGACGGATGTAAGATGCCACGCTCACTTATCTATAGAAAGTAAATGTAGATCATTATGAGAATGAATAAGGAACCGCACCTTGTTTGCGCCCAGAACACCAGCAGGCTGTGTGAAATCGGCGCTGGGAGAGAGTCCAAGTTCCTTACATGCCGCAACGAAATCCGTGGATGCCTTTGCATTAACGGGAAAAAATCCGACTCGCACAGGCCCGTCAGTTCCTTTCAGACGGGTATCGACTCCAGGATGGTCGGGATCGTATTCGTACTTCTCAAATTTCCTAAAAAATCTGCGAGAAATTTGGGTGGATCATTGGCTGCAAAGTGACCTGATTTACTGAGAAAACTGGTCCCATGCCCAAGAATCGTCATCCACTATCTTCGCCCACTCGTCATAATCGCCGGGCGCACCATACTGTGCCCTGTAACAATTACCGGCTTCCGTCCAGGAGCGCGGAACGCGACTTACATTTGTGCATTCATTGAAGAGCCTAACAGTCCATTTCGTAACAGCACGCAAAAATTATGAAAAACGACAACACTTACAACCTCCAAGCATTTTAGCTTGTACCTGTGAGCAATAACATACAAAATAGTAAATCAAAAATACCTCGCGGCCAGTACCGCGGCCGATTGCCCGCATTCTTTTGAGGTTCCGTATAAAGGTTATAGTCTTTATTGGTGTGGAATAGTAATGGGTATGCATTTGGTATCCGAGTCAGGAGTTCCGATAGACCACTGGCGAGATGCTCGTTAAAAAAAATTGGGATTCGAGGGAACAAGTGAGAAGCCTGCCTTCCACCAGCCTCTAGGACCAAGACACGGATATTCGGATCTTCTGACAGTCGTGCGGCGAGCACACAGCCGGAAGTCCCTGTAATACAAAATGAATACTACATGGCGCAATGACAATTTCATACTACCTCCACCAATAATGATAACATCGTATTCGTCAAACGTACTCCCAGTAGAAGTTTCTTTGCTGTTTGTTCGGCGTGCTATCTGACCTAAATTCTTGGTGTATTTTCTTCGTGTGAGAAACGTTTCGGCGAGCAGTTCCATCTGCAAAGAAAAAACACCAGCTATACTTTGCCAATTTCAGGTGGATAAGTAGCAAGGAAAAAGATTTTCTTGGGGATAAATGTCAGAGTACGATGACTATCATGTTACTGTTTCATATGTATTGGAAGCAGTGGCAGTGCAGTAGCTTTAAGGTCTGATGTTGAATGAAAACCTTTCATGACACACCTAACTTTCGCGAGTGGTGCGAGTATACCCGGTCTGTAAGGCGCTAGCAGATTATGACCGGTGCCAATGTCTACACGGGCCAACAATCTTACCCGACTGATCATCTTGATAACAGTAGCCGACCAGTACTGTTGCCACGCCTATCAACCTATTGGAAGGTATTGTTTCGAACCATATCGCTGAATTGACATTGACTTCATTTCAGATGGGGACAGAGAACCACTGTTGCTCGCAGCGGTCTCTTCGTGTATGGCGGAAAGTCAGACCAATATAATGAATTCTCTTACACTTCTGCGCCCAACATCAATGACCTGCTCTTTCTACCCCTCGATAGCTCCTTCGGCTCAAACTCACCGCCTTGGCAAAATTTAAACGGATCTCTACCACAATCGGGTCCTGTCGCTTGGCATACAATATCTAGCATTAATGATTCGTCCTTGTTGCTGTTCGGTGGTCAACCAGATTACAGGTCAGCTTCATTAGACCACGCCGACTCTGCATATATTCTTAACTTGCCGACACTTGAATGGGTATCCCTGACTCAGACTTGGGTCAATGAACCTATCAGACGTATCCGGCACTCTTCAGCTTCAATCCCCCTCGGTTCTATCGTCATGGTGGGAGGCGAAAAAGCAGATGGCTCAGGCAACGCACTGCTCGATAATTACACCTTTGACCCAAACAAGCCAAGTTTCGTACAATTATCGAACGCAGCCGGTCCTTCGGGCATTTACGATCATGCATCAGTCGTATTGAGTGATGGCAGGCTGCTTGTCCTGGGTGGATATAATCAATTACAAGGCTCCCTCGTTTCGTTTTCCAGCGTCTGGTTACTAGATACTCACCCTAACAACCCGAATTGGTCCCTGGTACCAACTTCAAATGCAAGTCTGCCGGACCCACGCAGAGCATTTGCAGCAGCCTCATTATACGACGACAACATCTTAATTCACGGAGGCAGTGATGCAAGTCTACAGCAGAACTTCGCCGATGGCTGGATGCTTAACACTTCCTCGAATCCTATGACATGGACCAAGGTTGAGATGTTGACACAACTAGGACCTCGACGCGATCACTTTGCTGTTGCTGTTGCATCTGGTCACCTGGTACTGTTTGGATTCGGTCAGTACGCTTCCGGAAGTTGGTCCCGTCCTTACATTTGGATACACAGGATATGGTGACTCGGCGCCCGCTTCTCCAACCCTATATATATACGACGTTGCTCAGAACAATTTTGTGACAACATATACCCCCACTCCTTCTGGTTCCCTGACCATCTCTTATACGCAGACTTACTCTCAGCTTACTTCGTCTACTCATATTCGTCACTCCGAGAGTGCACCAGACGGTTCTTCTACTGCTGTCAGTTCTGGGAAGGTGCCAAATTCAAACGACAAGAGTGCACATGTCCGAAGTCTAGCCCTGGTCGCTACTTTCATCTGCCTTGCTGTGGCTGTTGCCATAATCGCTGCTTTGTTCTACGCAAGACGATACAGACAGCAACATGACGGAAGTGGTCATTTCTTTAGCTTGGGAGATGATGACGAATCGAAACATTCTCACCCGATACCTGCTGTTGTAATGATTGACCAAGAATTAATTACCGAGCAAAGGTCCACCTTTGCCTTTCTCAACTCTGTGCGTCTCCCAGGGTCTTTATCAGCTCTAGGTAGGAATGTTGAGCCACCCATTGCACGGAGACGGGACATGCTTGCGGAAGAAGATGCTTACGATGAGGGCCAGTGGTACCTCCTAAGGCGCGAGCACAATGCCGACCATAGTTCATGGTCATTCAAGAGTTTCGTTAGCAGCTATTTAAGGAATCGAGAAGCCAGTACAACCGATCTGTCTGCGGCAACGCATGGGCACGAGAAGTCTGGTCCGTACGCACATGACGAAGCAATGTCATTAGAACTAGAACGAGAGCAAATGTCAGTTCCAGGTCAAGACAGCATATTTACTCATCTGCCGTATAGAGATCCTTTCATGGACCCGGTGGATATTCACGAGGACAGAACACCTACGCCTGCCCACCCACTGGGTACACTTTCCTATTATGATCCGCTCTCGCGAAACTTCCCCACAACTCTTGGTCCGCTTTCTGAACAGGCATCTCAATTATCGTTACCATTGAATGATTCCTCAGGCTCTTCGACAGAACACAAAGACATACTGTCTCATGACAAAATTTCCACTGGTACTGATACTACTTTGACATATCCACCTGCTACTTCCCTTATCAATGCAAATCCCGGACCTACGACGCCAATTAGTCGTACCGATTCATGGTGGAAAAGATTCACGCGAAATAGCTTCGTGGATCGAAAACTTAGCATTACATCCAGGAGTCCCTCAATGGATTTCAAGGAACGCAGTGCTCTTCTGGAGTCAATAGAAGAGCGGATGAATCCATTGGCGCTCAAATCAGTCTCGAAGGGGTTGGTTGAATATGGAAGCAACCAAGTCAAATCGAGAAGCGCCTCAGCCTCAGATATTTATGAGGGTTCACATGGAAGATCCTTATCGTCACTTAGAACGGCCGGTACGGACGCAATTGAAAAAATTGGAGGTGCCATGGATGTCGTCCAGAGAGTGAGGACGAGGAGCCATTCCTCGTCTTCCAGTATGACCAGAGATAGGTTGAAGCAATCAAGCAACGGATCAGATGACATCGACGAGTTGTTCACGTCCCAAGGGCTAACAATTTCCCCTGTTCAACAGGAATCACCCGTTAACTATACCATAGGCGGTGACCGTGTCGACCGCATCTTTCGACCCGAAAGCTTAAGCAGAGCGTTGGATCTCACGTCACCAGTAAGAACCGCCCCGGAGCTACCCCTGGGTGGGCTTGTGGCCGCACGTATACAGGAATACGAACGCAGATTATCACAGCACAATGAGACAACTCAACAAGGTGGCATGGTTACAGTAAAGTATGAACTGGCACCTCGACAGAGCCTCTTCATTGCAAACCCTGATAAATCATAATTGATTGATGGCCAAGTATACAACGGATAGCATACTGTTACTTACCTGTTCCGACGTTGCGGGCTTTTATACCAGTTTGGTTTAAACCGTCATCTCAGCACTCACGAACGTAATGATTGTGACGAATGCTTCTGAGATATGTTTGGTAATGAAAAATTGTTTTTTTTATTACAAATATTTGTCTTCTTACCAGAGCTATGTATAACCAGTGAACGGCATCAGATTTCCGTGAAGACACGGCGCTTCTCCCGCAGTCCGGTCAGGAGTGCTGTGCACATACGAAACGAACGTGTTCATCTTGACCATCGATTACTTTTTTGCACAGGGAAAGGTGAATCCGAGATCGGAGTTGCTGTTGGCAGCATCAGCTTCACCCTATGCACATTTGTCCCAATGCGGAATTACCGACATCTGTCATATCCGTCAAGGTCTTTGTTCCTCGGGTGCTATAGTAACTTTGGGTCGAATTCAATGACATTGAGACCTCCAAGAGGACAGTTTCCATCAGTGACTTTCTGAGATAGATAACCTATCGTGATATTACCTATGACGTGCACGATAATTCTGATGATCGTCCGTTGATCATGACGCGTTTGACCATACAACTGATATGTCGAGATCTAAACTATGTAGGAACAACAGAGAATGCAGACAAATATTATTGACAAATCAACACGCAACCAAGTATGATTCGCGGGAATGCTTACCAAGTGAGCCAGTGCTAAGTGAGATACGGAAATCGCCGTTCCTGACCAAGACGGCGGGTAATGGAAAATCACAGAAACCTTTTTTTGATCCTACCGCGGGTTGGCCGTTCCAAAAAAAAAACAATACAAGACATTCAGTCGTCTAAGCGACTGATGAGGCTGGCGATTGTCATGGTTTCCTATGCAGTGCCAACGATTTATATTGATGATTGAAACAGTTCAACAACACCGTATTTACTTACCTCCTCAACTCCCTGGACATGCAACCCACTGAACCCTAGACCCTAGTAAACACGTTGTCCTGTGCATGCCTTCCCAATCAAGTATCCACTTCTAAATAAGCGATGTCATTGATATGTGCCACAAGAATATATGCACACAGCTGTTACAGCTCGTGGTCTGATTTACGGCACCACACAGTAAATATCAGGACGAAACCAGAAGAGGAAGTGGTGGCCGAGGGACTCAGGTCCCAAACTGGAACGGTGACTAGCGCCGCACTAGCCGCCCATTGAGTAGGAGATAGCGATCAAACACCACTGACACAAGTCTTCCACGCGTGTTCTTAGAACGGCTTGTTTTGCTAGCTTATTTGACAAGATGGATGCGGAACATATGTGTTAAGCATTCTCTATCTCTTCTGCTTGTTTCAACGAGTCAGGATCTCCAGCACTTTTCAATAACTGGAGAAACGCTCAAGATCATGATGTGAATTACGCGCGGCTATTGCTTACTTCAATCAATTTGTCAACATATGCCTTGTGACACTCTTCCGTGGTCTTGCCTTCGACGGACTTCCACGCATTCCTAGATTGGTGATATTAAACTTTGACCATTACCTAACAATAAATGAACGAACCACTTCGCCTTTCCCATGAAGTCAAACATGCCAGGCGTGGGTGTATTAACATTCCCAATGGTGACTATATGCGTCAATAACAAGTGGCATGTATTATGGCGTAGATCTTCTCACCTTGTTTATAGTACTTGTAGAACTAGTTTAGCAAGCTTTGAGATTTCTGCAGAGCTGTGAAAACGCTGGTTTGCTTACCAAAAGTTGATCATCGGGGGAAGTTTTGACAGGACCGTCCTTTGGAAGAGACTGGACGATTTTCACAGCTTTGTTGAACTGAGCCTCAGACATGATGGAGGAACGAAGGTGAACCGGTGGCCTATTGATCAGCCTATCTGAAGCATCCCGAATAGGCAAGTAGGCTCATGGCTTGCCGCTGTCGACGGCGTGAAGGTTAATGAGTCTGTTGGGCGTTTGTGAAACGCAAGCGAATGTCTGAGTAGGTCAGTAGGAAAACGAGTGTGAGGCTGCTGGGCGCTGCGATCCGTATTTTACACGTGTTGAGTCGAGCCACCATCACCGCGGGTTGCAGCTCCATGCCGCCGTCCGCTGCACCCCCTTCTCCCCAAGAAATCCAACGCAAACTTTCTGTTCACGCTGTTTCCAAATCTGCAAGGGTCGGTTACATTCACCAACAAGCTTTGGTTTAGAGGCTGACTCTGTCATCAAGGGCACGCTGCGCCCTTTAATAGGTCTTGTCTCCGGCACAGAGTCCGATTCTGATTCGGTCTTTGTAAACGATTCCTCGTCAAATTTCCGTCCAGTACCCAGCATAGGTAATACCGTGTCGCAGGCACCGCTCTCTGCTATTGCGGAGCGCAGATCCGGAAGTGGTGAAGACAGTGAGGACGATGACGAAGAGGAAGGTGGCTGGAAAACTGCAAAGATGAAAGAGAAACTGGCAGACGCGGTCGACGAGGGGGTGATAAAGTCGGGATATCTATGGAAGAAGGGGGAGCGCCGCAAGGTATTCAGCGCTCCATCGCAGCAAGTTATATTGATCATTAACAATGTGACAGACTTGGAAAAAGCGATGGTTCGTACTGCGCCCTCATCATTTGGCCTACTACAAGAACTCAGCTGAATATCAACTGCATCGTCTCCTTGAGTTGTCTGATGTCCATTCTTGCGTTCAAGTCACCCTCAAGAGGCATGAGCATACGTTTGGGCTCATCTCGCCAGTACGGACGTTTTATCTTCGAGCTAACAGCGATGCCGAGGTACACGAGTGGATCAACACTATTGAGGAAGCTAGAAAGGCGTTGTTGGCAACTTCAACACAGAGTTCTACGAATGGACAAGAAACTCCTACAAGACATCATACTGATGGGTCCTCAATTCCAATGTCACCGCCTTCTCAGCCACCCGTCACTGCACTATCGTCTTCAGATTCTGAAGATGCTTCCCCAAATGCGCAACAGCTGTTAGCTCCTTCACCACAACGCCTGACCTTCGCTTTGGATCCCCCGAAGGTACAGCCGACGACTGCCCATTCTCCCGTCAAGGATCCTACAATAATTCTATCTGGATATCTTATGAAATGCGGTTCGAAGAGACGAAATTGGCGAAAAAGATGGTTTGTCCTTACCAGCGATAAATTGATATACTCAGGAAGCCACATGGTACATCGTTTGACACTTAGAGTCGCCTTCACTAATTGTCTGCCAAGGACACGAGACCGCATCGACAATTCCCCTTCTCCAACATTCTTGATGCATTGGAATACGACCAACATCTCGCACGACAGAATATTTCGTCACCATATGCTGCTTCACCACCATCTCTATCAAGCAGCGGAGATCAAGACGTTGCTCACCGCGCGCATATGTTCAAGATTGTGACAACTAAACGTACCCTGTTACTGTCCGCACCAAGCGAAGAAGACGAGCTAAGATGGTTAGGCGCCGTACGTGCGTTGATTACAAGGCGATCAGGGTCAGGTCAGCTGCCAGGTGATGTTACTAAGGAATTCACCAGGGCACAAGAACCGATTAGTGCTCTCAAGGGCAAAATGAGAAGGTTGAGCGACGTTGCTCAAGAAAGTACTGCCTCACATCGCTAATGCAATTGCAACTGTTCTGAGTCGGACATTACCTTATATTGATGTACGTATTATGGCCATTCTGTTCCGCGCTTAATTTTGTTGTTTCCCGTATACATGTATACATCAAGTTTCTTTCTGTTCACGGGGATTAATGCCACCGGCCTTTGAGCCGGCTGCCGAAGTTGATGCTTCTCCCGATCCACCTGAGAAAGGGCCCATCCCGGACCCGTGGTCAACGGGGGAGGGGCGATAGCATTGTGCCGTCGCCGCTGTAGTGATGCTCTACCGTACACGAGGTGGTCGCAGACCGATCAACGAAGGCTGAATTGGGACGCAACTGTATGACGCAGTCGCATGAGCGCGCAGTCGCCTCGAGGCACAAGCCGAACTTGTTCTTGCAACACAAAGACCCCAGATGCAATCGATGCTGTGTGTTGTGTGACAGCCCATTCCGTTAACATAACTGATCCCCTTCCTAAAACTACTCGTACATATATATTCCATGCTCTTCATACCCTCCTGCGCTCCGCTCCTCTCCCGATCTGCTGTACGCTGCTAGAGCAGCTTGTTGTCCCTCTCATTTGTATTCACTAGCCCTCCATTAAGTTCCCATGCCTCCAGCACCGAAACCCTCTCCCAGGCAGGGGGCGCCCACCAAGACTAAAGGCGCCGCGCGCGCTAAGTCTGGTTGCTATACCTGCAGAATTCGTCGGAAGGTCAGGCCGAGAACTCCGATCGCCCATCAGATTCGCTGAGTTTTGAGTGGCGCTCAGAAATGCGACGAAGAGAAATCCGACCGTGGCGGTTGTAAGACGTGCGACCGTCTGCACCTTGAATGCCTTGGTTATGGCGTCAAACGTCCCGAATGGTTAAGAGTGAGTTGTTATTGTGATTATGTAGCTCGTTCGTCAACTCATACATTATAGGAGAGTCAAACTGTTGTTGACATTCGAAATAGGATTAAGACGTTCCTTGCCTCGCAAGGCATGATCAAGGGCCACTCTGGTTCTTACTCCCGCGGTGCAGACCAAGATGATCAAACTTTCTTAGTGCTGAGGCCCGACTATCATGGCTCTCCTGACACGGAAAGCTCTACCATGTCTGGTTGGTGATTTGTCTAAATCTCTAAAGACTTACCAACATTTGCATTTTCCAGGTGGCATTCGGTCACCTTCCCCCCCCAACCTTTATCATGAACCATGGGAATCTCACTCCACGTACCCATTATCCTCAATCCAATGCCACGACGGACCTTTCTGTAAGACTTTGCACTCGTAATATATTCTATTATTAATTTATATTTTTTTCTGCTCGAAAACAGTCCAGGTTCCTAGGGCGCCAATCGAGTGCTTGGACTTGGCGCCGATGTCAAGACCACCACCAATCGAGTGTTTGGATACGCTGCACTTTTCTAGGGCACCAATCGAGTACTTGGAAACGGTACAGACGCCTAGGCTACAGATTGACTCGATATTCGATGACACATGTGTTGATGACCAGTTCCAAGAGCTGATTGCACAGACGCCAAGGATCACCCACTGCCCCCCTACGATGCACGCGATCTACGACCCAGTTGCACAATACTATGGCATCTACGTCTTCGACTCGCAATACTTGCTTTCCAACAAGCCCCAAATTAGACAGATAGTGATCGACTCTATCCATTCACACACCGTTTCTAAAAAGATAGTTCAAATACTCTCGGAACTTCATTTCCGCAGGAAGCGCCTGCCGCATCGAACGGAAGAAATTCCGCTAATACTTCATTTATTAAAGTCTACGGGTACAGGAAACCTTGACGATGCTATGGCAGTTCTACACTCTGTTTCTGCTTACCTCTTCAATGGAGGTGACGGTGCATGGGACGAATGCATTGATTTCGCTGCCGAGCATGTCAATATCGTGCTTGAAACTAAATTTTATGGCATTCCGAATCCCTTGCAACTTTGTGATACAAAGACGGCGTTTATCATCAAGACAGCAATCTGGTTTGACGTATTGGCATCCATCACTACTCAAAAACCTCCTCGGCTACGTGATGTGATAAACCGATTGTTCAATCCTTCTCGTAGCCAGATTCAAGAGATTGGAGATCCGTTGTCCGACCAATGTTCAATGTTATCACCCATGGGATGCGAAAATGACGTTGTATGGGCGTTATCTGAAATATCAGCATTGGCCCATTGGAAACGACAGCAGGAGTCGAAAAGACGTCTAAGCCTCCCGGAGCTCGTGGCGAAGGGCAAGGAAATTGAGAAATATCTTGACAGTCCCGTTTGCAATCAACCGTGTCGCGACGACCCAGATGCAGCTTCACATTATGCCGCAGCATCGATATTCCGCTCTGCAGCCCGTCTGTATCTCGCCACCGTCATTTCGGGAGACCATCCCCTGGTTTGTGAAGTTGGTCATGGGGCGCAGATGACATACACCGCGATATCTACTATTCATCACGATATATGGGCGCCGGTTGTCCGCAGTACAGTCTTCGCATTCTTTCTATGCGGTTGCTTTTTACTGAATCCGGTGCACCAAAAGCATATAAAAGACATGTTATTGTTTCAAGATCAGTACACAGAGATCGGTAACTGCAGATCAATTGTCACTCTACTCGAGTCTATATGGGCGAATTCAAATCCAGAGCATCCCCAACCCATACCATGGCAAATGCTGCTGCGAGAGAAACATATCTTACTAGTTTGATTCGCTTTGCTCTGTTACGATTACGTCCAACCACAATGTCTGTCCATGTTATCAATTGTCGTTAGGGCATGTATTTCTTCAAACTTGTAGCAACTGATCGCATCATTGTCATGGATCCTAGTGTAAATCGCCAACGAATATGTCAAGTCATTTGTGCCTGGATATGTTACATACTACAACACAATAAAGTATACCACAGCATTCATGTTACCGCAATTGGCATATACCTCACAGGTGGCGGCATGTTCCGATTCAAAAATATAAAACTCCGCGTCGGCGGTAGTTGTGCACCGGTTCTCATCGCAAGTCTTACGTGGCTTCGGATCGAGATCAGAAAAATGCACGGAAAAGTCATGAACCTTGTTTGGCTGGGGTATAATTGACCGGACAGTCGGCTTATAAACCATTGCATATAAAGCAGTGCATTATCGGCGGTTGGTGGAGTTGATGGGAGTACTTCCTGGCATGTAAAAACACAAACAAAAAAGCAAGGAAGTGGAAGACCTGCAGTCCTGGGATGATGTAAAAAATTAAGCACACACAATATCCCTGAGTTTCTGCGGACCTGAAGTGCTGAGCAACTACATGGCCTCTGAGTAGTGGCGATCAGAAACAACTTCCACAGGTTTAGCTCTTTGCCCCGTTTGGAACGTATTCGGTCTAGATTGGACGCCGAGTCGCTTATATCAACTGTCCGACGAGGATGGGATGTTTGACATCCTGTGAACCGAACGACTGATGGTAATCTCGTCCCTTGAAATTCACCGATTCGGAGTTGACAAATAATGACTTGGATATCTACACTGAATAGAAGGCCCGTAACTGTTAACGTGAACCTTTCATTCTTCCACGCCTTGTAACAAACCAATCACTGGACTGTCGTATTAGGTGCGTGCTAGTGAACTTTATTTATATCTCTTCTTTCCCTGCAATCTGTCGGACTGAAACCGCATCCTTCCCCGGCTCTTAATTAGTATACCAAGAAGTATTCCGCAGGATCACGTAGCGGAAACTGGGACGGCTCCTCTTATACTCACACCACCCTTCCGTTGTGTTTGATAACACATGGAAACGACCGACACAAGCATCAGTAGACCATCCACCAGTAGCCCAAGTCCTTCAAGTCAATTATCCAACATATCATCTATAACGCAGCACGCGTCACCAGAGGAATCAGCCATGGTCCCAGCGCCTAGAAATAGCGACAATCCCAGAAATTTGCGTGGCATTCCAGACAAGTCCTCAAGTGAGCTAGCAAGAAATCAGGCTTCTGGGAGGGGCGGTTGTTGGTGTGTGGCATGCCTTATCATTCATATAATATGTGATGCGAGTTTTGCCTCAGGACATGTAGGTTGAGAAGAAAAGTGAGCATCAGCGCTTGCTGCGTTACACCTTGACGCCTACATCTCTGCAGAAATGTGACGAGCAGCGGGACGGGGACTCTTGCTATACATGCAAACGTTTAACAATAGAATGTCTGGGCTGGGGTCAGAGGAGACCTGAGTGGATGCGGGTGAGAATATACGCATCGTGAAGGAAATATGACTTACGACTACATTTTTAGGACAAACATGCCGTCGAAAAATATAAGGCTGGAATAAAAGAGAAACTCACCCGCGCAGGGCTTATCCGTGGCCAACCTCGGACGTCGCTCGTTCGGAGTAGAACCATGGCTTCAACACAGCCCCATCCACGCAGATACACACGGGACTCCACGTCTGATGCTGCATCGATAGACTCGAGAGACCGCGCCATTCCATACCGCTATGCTCCAATGGAAGATACGTACCGCAACATGAATACCGTATTCCCTGCAATGCCAGGTATGCCTTTGTTGCCATAAACTATGTTGAAGTTGAAATTTTCTCCTGAAGTCGCGAGCACTCCCTTCACAGCACATACGAACGCAAGTCATCCATACTATCCTTATTCGGTTGCTCCGTCAGCCCTGCAATCCGATCCATACTGTTTCTCGGCCAGTGAGCAGACAGTGCAAGACACAGAGAGTTTATCCCTTTCGTCCACTGCTATACCTTTCCAAGCCTCACCATCCTTGGAGCATTCATTACATGAACATGTCTTCTATTACTTCGCTCACATGCGCTCTCTTCAACCGATGTTAGTCGGAACGGAGTTGGCTAATGCGACGTATTCGGTATGTGGCTATGCTTGATCTGATAATAATAAGACTAATTCGTCAATCAAGTTGATCACGCAAAATCCAAAAGGAGCGGTTACGAATGCTGTTTGCGCATTATCTAGCCTTCATTTAGTGCAAGCGGGAATATTGCGGGGCTTGGATTCTCCAGAGTCAAGTATGGAACAGAGCAAAGCAACCTATTTCCGGGAGGAAGCATATTTCCAAATCAATAGTTCGCGGCAGTTGCATGGGACTTACACAGAGAGCGATGCCATTGCTGCGTTGCATCTAGTCAGTTTCTCACAGCTTTCTGGTGGTCAAGTTCCATGGCAAGATGCCTTTGCTGTGCTATGCGATTGGTTGATCCAGACAACATTGCCTTCGGCCGAAAATCCCTGCGTGGTGTACAACAATATGAGTACCATGAGCCAATATATAGTGAAGGCAACAATTGTAAGCCTTTTCTTCCATCTCACCGCTGCAGCTCTTGACTTGTTATGAAAGTCGCTAGACATTTTTTCCAGTCTAATGATGTCCCAGTCTCCCCGATTCCTAATTTTAATAAAGCGGCTGCTGGGAAATGACTGTCGGTTTTGGTCACATGATAACGATACGCGCAAAATACAAATGGAAGATTTCGCTGGCTTACCCAATAACATTATGCTTGGGATCGCCGAAATAAGTGCATTGTCCCACTGGAAAGCCGTTGAAAGTAGCAAAGGATCGCTAAGTTACAGGGAACTTGTCAGAAGAGGGGATGTTATTGAGCAGCTCCTACGTGAGCAGCCTTTCGCGGCGGATATCCGTAAAGAACAAACGGAACCATCAAAAGTACCAGCGATTGAAATTGGGGAGGAAATACGCGGAATATTAGTGGATGTTTTTCGGGAAGCAGCACTCCAATATCTTTACACCATCATAAGTGGCTGCAATCCAGGTAATTGTTATGATATTCTGACCTTTTGTTAATCCCGACTAATTGCAATTCTTAGGCGTTCCAGAGATCAAGACATCCGTTGACGCTGTCGTTCAATCGCTTTGTAGGCTGCAACCATCCGCTAATGACCGCAACGCAGTATTCCCGATATTTATAAGTGCATGCTTGACAAATGATCGCCACCAGCGCGAGTTTCTGAAAAATAGATTGCAAATGCCAGATTCATATTTTGGAAATATCCCCCATATTTGCATGATCCTAGAGGCAGTATGGCGTGCACGAGATGCAGGTGGCGGAGGCGCTGATATTCGGGAGATATTGAAGGATTTTAATCTGGCACTACTATTGGTTTAATATGTCATTCATCTTATTCGTTGCTTGCACGTACCTTATTGATCACTGCATGTACTTCTGTATTTATTATCAATTCTCTGCAATCATTCAGCAACTTTTCCGCTTTATACAGCATCAGAATGTTATAATCCTGACATATGGCGTCGTACACCATCTAAAACCCTCTGAAAGTGGTCACATGATACCGAGAATGCGTGGGCGGGAATAAGAAGATATGGCCATGATTCGAATAAAGAGAAAGGTTGTAGGTCTTTTGAGACACTGAGAGCAAGGGATGGGGGATGGCGGTATGAGGACTGGGAGCTGCGTCCAGTATTTATGCCGGTTACTACGGGAAATCCAACCATCAGGCGCTGTCCCACGCTACCAAAGTAGGCAATGAAGTCCATCGGTACCGAGATCTTATGAGAGGAAGTCGTCAAGGGATGATTTACGCATGTCGCCTTGAGCTGTTGTGAGAAAATGTGAGGCCGGTGTGCTTGATGTCGTGGACAGGAAGCACAGGTCACCTAGAAGGCTCAACTTCCAGCGCAAACGTGCATCATCAGCGCATCAGCGCCCAAGTGCTGTATTCATTCATGTACAACTGTTTTTGGACGCTCATGCACATGTTGTCCTTTTATGTACTGTACGTTTCAACTAATAAGCTGTAAATAAGTTTGCCAGCATCAAAGCATATCTGATACCCTTAATACAATGTTGGTAGAAAGTGCCAGGAACAGGACCGCGCAGAGGACTGTCGGCCCATATTTATCGTAGTACAGGCCCTCAGCGCGGTGCGCTCTAAGTCGTTTCGATCGGTACATGAATATGCCCGCCGCATAGGCTATAGATAGTAAGGCTGCGAAGGCAAAGAAGGCTGCGGAAATGAGGCCTCGTTTGTCATTTGCAGGGACAAAATTCAGTAGAGTTGTGGCGATCGTGCCGACGAAGACCGCATTATTCAACCATTTCTGTCATTATGATCAGTACTGAAAACCACCGTTGGTCCGTTCATACCAGGAATGTTCTCTCCACTGCAAAGTACACCTTTGGTTCAATTCTAACAGGAACAGATATCCTTTTGCCTGGAGGGGCCCTCCAATCCCTTGACAAGACAGGGTCATCTGAGCTTCCGGATGCTGCGCCATACTCATTTTCATGATCATCGTCTGAAGTTGCATTGGTCTCTGCAGCTAACACTCTTTTCCGCTTTTCTTCTCGGACGTTAGTGAGCTTCGACTTGAACGTCTCGTCAAAAGCAGAAGCCGGAATCAGAGGGTTGATCGATAATGCTTCAGTAGTCAGAGAAACAACTTGCGTCGACTTGCGATCCGACCGCCTGTTTCTCCCGGCACCATCAGTGTCTGAGACTTCTCTGTTACCTATTTCCTGCGTTACTTCCACGTCGTTTGCCTGTCGCTGTTTCAACATGTCTTCACGATAAGCAATGGCCTCTTCAACTTCAGTACCACTGAGACCCATTCTTTTACGTTCGTCTTTGGCTGGCAAAAGTTGATCATTGTCATCCTCCTCCCCTTCTGAGATCGGTTCCGCGTAAGTGCCTTGGGGAGAATGTGTGCCGGTTGATGGGACACGCTCCGACGTTCCTTTGCTATTTACTTGTGAATTTGGACGCTCTATGACACTCAGATAACCTGTATCAGGCTTCAGGATGTCTGTGGCCACTAAAAAAAAAGTTTAACGCAATTGCAGTCTCTCAAATTGAGCGCACTTTGTGGAAGCCAAAATGGTACAAGATCAACACGATTAGGGAGTAACGTTGCACATCCATGAATGAACTTGCTAAGATGAGGTTATATAGAAGTATTGGCAGACTATGGTCAATGAAGCTTACCTGAACTTTGGGACTGCCTCTACCAAGTGAGACTTCACTAATTCTGTGATCCACTCTGGAGGTTGTTGTCCGTACTGCGTTTGCACCTTGACTTCTAAAACGCCATATCTGGTTCTCAAGATCAGCGAGAATACCAATGTACGAAGTGTCGACCGACTTGAATAGTTCCATATCGTCAGGCGCAACTTGTTCGAATGGATAATCGATTCCAATATCGGTCCGCCGCCAATTGTCGTTGGAGCGTGTTTGCCCATCCCAGTTATCCTCTCTGATCAAAGATAACTCTGTATCCAATGATATACGGACTCGGGCATCTCCAGGCAACTGGAATGCTGTACGGTTATAAAAAGATCGCATAACTGTCTACCTTGAGCTTGGTACAACCGAGGCCTGAACTGACTCACCTGGCTTCAACTTTTTTGTCAGTATTGAATACTGGACTTCGTTCGCGAGTTGAATCATGGAATCTACCTCTTGCTGCGTTTTCTTCCCCTTTTTCACAATTTGCTGAAATTCTGCATCCACGGTATATTCTCCGTGCAAGAACGCATTGACAAGGTGTTCCTTGATTGGAAACCTAGCTTTCACAGATTTTTCGCCTGTCCAGTCTTCTCGATGCGTCTTTCGCTCTACATATATCTGGACAGTAGAGTGAGCGAGACTGAGGAATGTTGACTAATTCTTGACACCAACTGTTTTAGAGTCAACATCACCGTACCACCGGAGACGTATGGCTTCTGCTCCTTCTATCTTCTCGAGACGCCCGAGATAGAGCTCGAGGTCCTCGTTATCGAGGTAAATGGATGTAATGGCTATATAATAGAAACACAGGGAATGGGTATGAAGGAACTTTGCGGCGTACCAGAATCCTTGGGCTCGTACTCCTTGTCTGGGTTAAACACTGACCTGGAATGAGTGTATTCTTTCCATTTCAAGAGGTTGAACTAACCTAACACTGGGAGATGCCGAAGAATCGCCAACTTGAGTGTGACTAAATTATCGGGGTGGACCCAGTACTTTGTTGTTTGCCTAACAAACGCGCTCTGATTTCCACCTGCACTTGAGTCGCCACGAACTGGATGCCCCCTTGTGCGAACAAGGTCATAAAGTTTGGACAGCTTGACAATCAAGGCGTCCCAATTGTACTTATAGAACGGCCGTTTCTCCAAGTAGTTTTGAATGAAGGTAGTCTTGAGTTGAAGTCCAGTCTGTTTCTGAATCAAGTAGTGACTATCACTGGTGTAACATTTGTTATTCAAGAACATACATCATGTTTCTGTATGTTTGAATTCAGACATGCAGATAGGTAAGGAATCAGAAACTCGCCTTCAAGATCTTCATGAACCCTGTTATGTTGAGCTTGGTGTAGAGTGCCAAGTCGTGTACGTCGGCTACCAGAATGGCTACTTCTTCCTCTAGACCGTGAAAGCGATCCTCCAGAGCATCGAAGGATTCGTCATCCGTGTCGGAAGCAGCTTGATCGTCTTCATCTGTCAGATCACCTGCGGAGTCATCATTAGCTGAATGATGGTGTTGTTGACGTTCAGGATCATCTAGCCCTTGGTCGTCAGCCTTGTCCTCAGCAACCAGTTTTTGCACGGATGACTCCGCTTCGTTTATTCGGGAAGCCAACTCCGTAGTCTACAAGGCCACTGAGTCAGTATAGTGCAACATTTAATGCAAAAAACGTCATCAGTCGAAAATGAAGAAGAGTGGCCAGTAGTGTGTTGTGATACAAAATTAGATCGCGCGGAAGGAGTTGGCATACTTTTGCTTTCTGAAAATCATGTACTTTGTCCAACTCCTTCTCAAGCATCGTGGTAAACTCTTGCTCATCTTTGCTTGTCCAGCCGTGACTAGTAGTTCGCGACTAAAATCGGAGAATCAGTATCGCCGCTCTATGCGCGAGAAGATATCTAGGCAAATACCTTTAGTTCCCGCTTCAACAGGTTATAGTCGATATAGAAAGCCCTCCACTCGTTGAAAAGATCATGCTTCCAGATCGCATGACATGTTCAGAACCATACATCGAGAGATGACCATTACATACATTAATTTTTGTCCCAAATTTCATTGTCAGTTGGCACTTTGGGTTGCTTCTTGAATGACCAGAGAAGATGAACTGGCAATGTCATTACATAATGATGTGAAGACTATTTTGGACTCAAAAACGTCAGTCAAGGCAGCCAACCGCACGTTTATCGCCATCTAGGCGACGATGCACCCATCGTATGATGCGACATCAACTTTATCTCCCTTGTCGCAACGACCAGAAATTAACGGTCATACAGACGTCAAACGAACAAAAATTTTACTCCTTGGCCTTAGAAGGTTCGTTCCACTCATTTTCACAACGCTGAGTACAACTCAATGCTAAAAGGTCGGGGAAGACGTCAATACAGCAGGTCATATTCAACAATTTATCTCCAAAACAGACTTTCTACTTGGAATCAACAATGAGGATTGCCAAACACAGTGTCGAGTGCGTAACGAATAACGATGTATTACAGATATACTAATGTCTGCTAGTACTGTTATCCCATTGGAGATTTGGGACACACCGGGGAATGTGTCAGTCGAAACTCTCGGTGCTCCTTTGTCACAATTCTCATCGTTGGTGTTCGTGATTGACATACGCGTATGGTTTTTATTGGGTTTACTTCTTGTCTTCACGAAATGGGCGACATTCAGGATTTGTATAACCAACCCATTTCTAAACTCGTAGAGTTCATTGTTGCGGCTTACCATGCCAATCCTAGCATGGCATTCGAAGTGTTCGTTCACAAGGCAGAAAAACTACAAGAGGAGGATAAAATTGGTGTGTGCTATAATTATCTTTCCGCTACCACTCATTGAATGGGGTACTTATTAGAGAATTTTCGACAGATTCACGAACGTGTAGTAGACCGACTTCTCGACATCTCTTCAGAATATGGGCAAATTCAGTTGAATTTCCATTTGACGTCTGTATACGATCACTCGCTACATGCGGCCTTCTCGCGTGTCCTGCATAAGTTGATTGACTCTTTGCCTTATCTCGAAGAGATGTTGAACGTTTTTTGCTCTGTACGTTCGTTCACTGCTGGTCCAGTGTGATTACAAACTTTTGATCAGAATTCCCAGTCACCTAAGGCCTTTCTATTTGATATTAACTCAAGGTTGTATGTCGCAACGGATGCATCCCCTGTTGACTCTGCCACGCATAACCTATGCTGCGATTATCTTCAAATGCTCAATTCTTTCGGGCCATTGTATAGGTTAGTTGCCATCCACCACCCAATTCTTCATTGCCAAGATTTCACAGGTCTGCCACTGCTACTCCTTCACGAACTCATGGACCGGAGTCGAATAAGGGCTTGCTTCCGCCATCATCCCTACCCTTGACACCGACTAGTTCGGATGTAACGAGACCCTTCCCTGCAGCGAGAATAGGCCATTCGCTCCCTGTTAAGCGACACAAAGATATATTTTATCCGAGTGCTACTGCATCTCTTCATCCGTCGACACCAGGAACCACATTGACATATCATCTGATAACATCTGGGCTTGCGCTGTTGGCAATCTTGCCAACTAATGTGTACGAAAGTCGGCGCGGACTTATAGAGTATAATGTCGTATTCTTCAGGGAAGGCATTCAGGAAATATGTGACGCGGAGGGTGAATTCAGGGTAGGGGGGTGAAAATTGCGACCACTGCACGATGAGTTCACGTTGCGTTTTATTTATCTATGCCGGGATGCCAATTGGTACATAGCCCAAAGATTGCATGTCTATACTAGAATCCTAACGCTTACATGCATATAATAGTATAAGTACTTACAGTTCTAACGGATGTGCATCGGCAGAACGACGCGTCGCGGCATGGATTTAATTGACCATATACGGTCACGTGTTCCTCATCTTTTCGCAAAAATTCATTGGGGTTGGGGTCATTGAACTATATAATGGATTCCAACTTACCATCTCTCGCAGACCTCCCTCCCTCTACCAAAAACAAGTCTAGAGAGAATGGCGGTACCATTGTCTACCGACGTCGAGCTTGCGCTTCATGCTACGAGGCCTTTAACCCTTGTATTGGGCAAAACTAGAGTATGTATGGTCCGCTGCAGGTTCATGGTACTTACACATTGATAGATATCCATACCCATATCATCCAGTGGGGATGAATGGTTCGTCGCTGGGATCCTCAAAGACGATTTTTTGTACGAAAACGCGACAATCGAAGACGCATCAGTTACGCATGATGAAGCTATATCCGAGGTGGAACTTTCCGCCCGTTTCATGGGTCATATTGCTTCCAAGATTCAAACCAATAACGCGTCTTCCGATGCCCATGTCCAGCTACTTTTGGACATCTATAAATTTTTCAACAACTCCTATCTTGTGGTCAACGACATACATGTCGTCGCGTCGGGTTACGATGCAGAACTCCGCAAATTAATCCTTGCTTCCTATTTCAAAACTTTTTCCGTGCTCGAGGAGCATGTCGATGCCTCTAAGCGGCCACGCTCAGCTATATTGAGCGCTGCGAGGTCGAAAAAAGCGTCCATCTATGCCGTGTTTGGTGGTCAAGGGACTAATGAGATTTACTTCGAGGAGTTACAAGCGCTTTATGACATTTACAAGCCATTCGTCATCTCTTTCTTGAACACGATTATTCACGAAGTGCTGGAACCGCTCGCAAAGAAAGAGGATGCAACCGCCTTCTATACATATGGCTTTGATGTAATTTCCTGGTTGTGCAATCCTGATTCGCGTCCTCCCGTGCATTACTTGGCCTCCATCCCGATATCATTCCCCCTCATTGGGCTCACTCAACTTGTGCAGTACTTGATCGTTTGTCGTGTCGCAGGAATGACACCAGGAGATATGTGCGAGACCATGTCGGGAGCTACTGGCCACTCGCAGGGCATCGTTTCCGCTGTTGCAGTTGCCGCATCAGAGACTTTCGATGACTTGGCAGTCAATGGATCCAAAGCTCTTAGATGGCTCTTCTACTCTGGCCTTCGGGGTCAGCAAGCGTTCCCCGTGGTCTCTCTGGACCCTGCAATGTACAGGATTCCGTTGAGGGTGGCGAGGGCGTACCTAGCCCAATGTTAGCCGTCACCGGACTCGATTTGAAAGAGCTAGAACCTCATTTACGCAAGACGAACTCATATCTGGAGCAAGGTTCACAAATTCACGTTTCCCTTCATAATGGACCTCGCGCCTTCGTGGTCACTGGCCCTGCAAAATCTCTGCACGGTCTTGTCATTAGCTTGAGGAAAATACGCGCTGCACCAGGAGTAGATCAAAGCAAAATACCCTTTTCACAACGTAAACCCACTTTCTCCGTTCGCTTTTTAGTTGTTGGAGTACCATATCATAGTGAATATTTGCGAGGAGCAACAGATAGCGTATTGAAGGACCTTAACGGCAAGGAGTTATGGGAGTCGAGCGAATTGAAGGTGCCAGTATTTAACACTGAAGATGGTCAGTATGTCTGCGCTCGTTTCAACACACATCTCACTTTGTCCAAGGTTCCGACTTGCGCGAATTGAAATCTTCCATCACTCGCTCCTTATGCGATCAAATCTTTACTTTGCCAATCCATTGGACGAAGGCAACGAACTTTCCGGAGACAGCGACACACTCAATCGATTTCGGTCCAGGAGGGTTAAGCGGCATCGGACCTCTTACCGCCAGGAATTTAGAGGGCCGTGGAGTTAGGGTCATCGTTATTGGCGACAGAAACAAGGGTGAACCTGAGTTTTACGATGTGAAGAACATCAAATATGAAGAATGGTGGATTAGAAGGTGGAAGACCGGGCTTGTGAAAACAAGGTTGGTTGGTGATGTACTCTACAGAATTTCGACTAACAAAGATTCAGCGATGGGACGTTGTATCTTGATACCCCTTTCTCTCGCCTTCTTGGCAAACCGCCGATTATGGTGGCTGGTATGACGCCGACAACAGTGAAGAGTGGATTTGTCAGCGCCATCCTTAATGCAGGATATCATGTCGAACTTGCAGGGGGCGGACATTACAATGCTGCAGCTCTTCGTGCCAAGGTCGCCGAGATTCAGAAGCAGATCCCCGCAGGTGTAGGCATCACATTGAATTCCTTATACATCAACCCTCGTCAGTTCAGCTTCCAATTCCCTCTCTGGCAAGAAATGAAGAGAGAGGGTTCACCTATTGAAGGATTCTGCGTGGCGGCTGGCATTCCGACTCCTGATAAAGCCGCTGAAATAATTGATGCTCTGAATGTTGCAGGAATCAAGCATGTAGCATTCAAACCTGGATCCGTGGACGGCATTCGACAAGTCGTCAGTATCGCGGCAGCCCATCCAAAGTTTCCAATTATTCTTCAATGGACGGGTGGCAGGGCTGGTGGTCATCATTCCTATGAGGACTTTCATCAGCCGATTTTGGCGACTTACGCTTCAATCAGACAACAGGAAAATATTTGCCTAGTAGCGGGATCCGGTTTTGGTTCTGCAGATGATGTTTGGCCATACCTTAGTGGCGAATGGTCGTCTCAAATGTTTAACGTGCAACTGATGCCATTCGACGGGTTCCTTTTTGCCAGTCGGGTAATGGTTGCGAAGGAAGCGCACACGAGTTCATCCGTCAAGGATCTGATAGTCGCTTCGGCCGGAGTAGATGACATCAAATGGGAAGGTACTTATGATAGACCAACTGGTGGCATTTTGACAGTCAAATCAGAGTTGGGAGAACCAATTCACAAGGTTGCCAATCGTGCTGTTAAGTTGTGGAAGGAATTCGACGACTCGGTCTTCAAATTACCGAAAGAGAAGCGAACTGCGTGGTTGATTGAGCGTAAGGACGAGGTTATTGCCAAGTTGAACCGTGATTTTGCAAAGCCATGGTTCGGCTGGAAGAAGAATGGAAGTGTCGCGCGAGACCTTGGTGACATGACGTATGAAGAGGTGGTCCTGCGAATGGTGCGGTTGATGTATGTCACCCACCAGAATAGGTGGATCGACATCTCGTTGAGGAACTTGACGGGTGATTGGTTGAGAAGAGTTGAGGAACGTTTCGCCGGCGTGAACGGTGGTGGATCCAAGCCGTCAATCTTGCAATCTTATACATCTCTGGATGACCCGTTGCTGTTCGTGGAATCGTTTTTCAAGACTTATCCTCTGGCTACAAAACAGCTTTTGACTGCGGAGGATGCAGCATTCTTCCTTGCAATTGTGCAAAGGCCGGGGCAGAAACCTGCACCTTTTATTCCCATCCTGGATGCTTCCTTTGAGGTGTGGTTTAAGAAGGTAAGCGAACTTAATTATATGCCATCGTTTGCTGAACCAGAATATTCTAGGATTCGCTCTGGGCGGCAGAAGACATCGACGCCGTGTTCGATCAAGACCCTGAACGAGTTTGCATACTTCAAGGCCCTGTCGCTACCAAGGGTTCAACTGTTAAGGACGAACCAATCAAAGACCTGTTGGGTAATATTAACTCTTCGCTCATCAAGCGTGTTTTAGAACGCACGTATGACGGTGATATCAGTGCCGTTCCTGTTGTTGACTATCTCAGTGAACAACCCGCTGTTTCGTCCGAATTACCACTAGGTGTGACGTCTTCGCAGAGCGGCAAGAAGCGTGTTTACGAAATATGTGGAACAATTCCACAACCCGAGACATGGTTGGAAGCTATTGCTGGTCCTCGCCTTTGTTGGTTGCGTGCTCTGATTATCACAAGAACTATTGTTCAAGGCGGAGCATACGTTGACAATCCCCTGCGTCGAGTGCTATCTCCCCGATGCGGCCAGAAGGTAGAAATTGAATATAATGACGACGTACCATCACATATTGCCATATACGGTGCCGCTAGGTCTTTCGGGGAGCATATTCCAGACTTCAAAGCTGTTGACATCAAGTATGAGGAAAGCACGCGATCGATAGAATTGACGATCTTTGAAGAACGTCGCGGTGTATCCGTACCACTGTATCTCAAATATCTCTATGAGCCGTCTATGGGCTTTGCACCCATTCACGAAGTTGTCAATGGTCGTAATCGACGAATCAAAGAATTCTACTGGAAGCTATGGTACGGCGACAACGCATCTCTTCCAGAGATCAACATTCGTGATAAACTTGTTGGTCCTGAAGTCACGATCAATACTGCCGACATCGAACAATTCTGCACCGTTGTCGGTAACCAAGGCGAACCCTTCAAATCGACGAGAACGCAAGTTGTACAAGCACCCATGGATTTCGCCATTGTCACTGGCTGGCAGGTACATTAGCTCTTGGTTTGAATAAGGCATTATCATTGATTTCATCGATAGGCAATTATGAAATCTATATTCCCTAGCTCAATTGATGGCGATTTGTTGAAACTTGTCCATTTATCGAATGGATTCCGAATGGTGGCGGGCGCGCGGTCGCTCAAGGCTGGCGATGTCTGTCGAGCGGAAGCTCAGATTCTGTCCGTAACGAATGTCAACAAAGGCAAAATCGTGAAGGTCAAAGGGCATGTTTACCGCCAGGCTGATCCAGTCATTGAAGTTGTCTCAGCATTTCTCTATCGCGGTCGCTTTGGGGATTATGAAAATACGTTTGATACGATGGAAGAGCCGGAATATACGGTGACGTTATTAACCGACGCGGATATTGCGGTTCTGCAGTCCAAAGAATGGTTTGAATGGGATGACGAATCAATTCCTCTGGTTGCTGGTGCTTCTTTAATCTTCCACATCCGGTCGTTCGTCACCTACAAGGATAAGGACGCCGTCAAAAACGTTATCATCAAGGGACATGTGTTCGTCCGCAATCAGATGAAAGCTCTTGTCAAGGTTGGATTGATCAATTTCGAGCGGGAAGACGTACATGGGAATCCCATCATAGAATATCTCAAGCGTCATGGAAGTGCAACGAGCCTTCCAGTACCTTTACCCAACGATGGGTACACACTGTCCAAAAAAATGGATAATACTGTTTTTAACGCCCCTCTCACAAACGAACCGTATTCGAAAATATCAGGCGATTTTAACCCTATTCATGTCAATGCATATTTCTCAGATTTTGCATCGCTGCCTGCGACAATCACACATGGTCTCTGGTCGAGTGCCGCGACACGTCGCTATGTCGAAACCGTCGTAGCGCGTGGTAATCCAGAACGCGTCCTAGCGTGAGTCTCTCCCGTTGTCAGCTTGAATCATTGTATGACTCTCTTAAAAGGTACGACGTTTCTTTCGTAGGCATGGTACTTCCCGGTGACGAACTCGACGTCAACATACGCCACATCGCCATGCGAGACGGCAACCTTGTTGTAAGGTTAAGACGATCAATGCTCGCGGAGAGAAGGTCTTGGAAGGGACTGCCGAGGTCGCACAGCCGCCAACTGTATATGTTTTCACTGGTCAAGGCTCCCAAGAACCAGGAATGGGCATGGATCTGTATAATAGTTCGCCGGCTGCCCGCGCTGTCTGGGATGGTGCTGATGCACACCTGCTTTCGGTTTACGGATTCTCCATCATCGAGATCGTCAAAGATAATCCAAAAGGGAAGACGATCCATTTTGGCGGTATCAAAGGACAAGCCATACGGCAACGCTATATGGATATGACGTACGATGCGATGGACAAAGATGGCAATGTCAAGACCTTACCTTTATTCGCTGATATCGACATCCGAACCCCTAAGTATACCTTCAGCCATCCAAATGGTTTGCTATATGCAACTCAATTCGCACAAATTGCCCTGGTGGTGACGGAGAAGGCTGCTTTTGAAGATATGCGAATGAAAGGTTTCATCCAAAAAGATTGCGCTTTCGCCGGTCATTCCCTCGGTGAATATTCCGCGCTTGCTTCCATTGCTGACGTGCTTCCGATATCGGCTCTCGTCGATGTTGTCTTCTATCGTGGTATAACCATGCAACGCGCTGTTGAGCGAGATTCCCAGAACCGTTCAAATTACGCCATGTGCGCCGTGAACCCAAGCAGGGTGCATAAAACATTCAGCGACGCAGCCTTGAGAGAAGTCGTCGACAGTATTTCCGTCATCACCAGTTCGTTGCTTGAGATTGTGAATTATAACGTTGAGGTGTGTCGTAACGCTTGGGGATAATGGAGTTGACTGATGAATTCTCAGGGACAACAATACGTCTGTGCAGGAGAATTGGTCGCATTGCAAACGCTGACTAATGTCCTGAACTATCTCAAAGTTCAAAAGATCGATTTTGAGAAGGCATGTATATTATGCTTAACAGGTCATTTATGTCTGGCTAATTATACTTCAGTTAACCCAACAACTCTCGCTCGAAAAAGTCAAGGAGATGCTAGCCAGTATCGTCAAGTCTTGCAATGACAAGGCCAAAGAACAGGCAGCAGCTGAAGGTTACATCAAGCTTGAGCGTGGTTTTGCTACCATTCCTTTGCCTGGTATTGACGTACCGTTCCATTCCCGCTATCTGTGGGCGGGAGTCATGCCTTTCCGAGCGTGTGCGTCACTTTGCAAAATTTGATCGTCAGTACTTTGACGATTTTCTTGACAGATTTGTCAAAGAAGATCAATGCGAAGCATCTGAATCCCGATTTACTCGTTGGAAAGTATATTCCCAACCTTATTGCCAAGCCTTTTGAAGTCACTCGAGAATACGCTCAAACCATATATGATCAGACTTCTTCGCCCCGCCTCGATAAGGTGCTCAGGAAGTGGGATGAAGAAGATTGGGGTAGTCCTGCGCAACGTCAAGAGTTGGCATACACCATACTCGTCGAACTCTTGGCGTATCAATTTGCATCACCTGTACGATGGATCGAGACGCAAGATCGCCTGTTCACGGATTACTCCTTTGAAAGATTGATTGAAATCGGTCCCTCACCAACGCTGACAGGAATGGCTGTTCGTACTCTGAAAGCCAAATATGAAACTGCGGACGATTCTGTTAGTCGAAGTCGCGTAATCTTGTGTCATGCGAAGAATGCCAAGGAAATCTATTATCAGTACGAGGATGAACCTGAAGCGCCCATGGAGACGGAGACTCGCTCAGAAAACACAACATCAACACAAACTCCGGTGGTTATGACTGCTGCGGTTCCTATTGCACAGTCTGGGCCCGTTGCAAGTGTTGATGATGTTCCCGTCAGGGCGATTGATATTCTGAGCATCATAGTCGCTCAAAAACTAAAGAAGAAAGTGGACGAGATTCCTCTGGCCAAGTCGATCAAAGACCTTGTAGGTGGCAAGTCGACTCTACAAAATGAGATTCTCGGCGATTTGCAGCAGGAATTCTCGACAACGCCGGAGAAGGCTGAGGAGCTCCCATTGGAAGAATTGGGCTCGAGCTTAGGTGCCGGATTTAATGGATCACTTGGCAAATACAGCAACGGCCTCGTCGCTCGTCTCATTGGAGGTAAAATGCCTGGCAGTTTCAATGCATCGGCAATCAAAGCGTACTTATCCAAGACTTGGGGACTAGGATCATCCCGATCTGATAGTGTCCTTTTGCTTGCCACAACTCACGAACCACCCAAACGCCTTTCGTCAGACGCTGACGCAAAGGCTTGGTTGGACAGCGTCGTTTCCATCTATGCTCAGCGTTCCGGTATCTCTTTGGCCTCTGGCTCTGCTGCATCGGGTGCCTCAGGCGTCGGAGTCACGATTAACAGCGAAGAATTTCTCAAGTTTCAAGTTGAACAACACCAATTCGCTGCTCAGCATGTCGAACTTTACATGCGCTATTTGGGTCGTGATTCCCGCGCAGGTGAAATTGCTTACGACAAGGAGAAAGCAAATAGCAATGTTTTGCAGACAAAGCTAGACAGCATCCTCAAAGAGCACGGTGATGCTTACATCGAGGGTATCCAACCGAAGTTTGATGCTTTAAAAGCGCGGCACTTCGACTCTTCATGGAACTGGGTTCGACAAGATGCTTTAGTGATGTACTATGATATTATATTCGGTCGTCTCAAGACTGTGGACAGGGAAATCACAGCTCGCTGCATCGCTTTGATGAATCGTGCTGACGAACACACGGTGCGATATATGCAGTATTATATAGATCACTGCGATCCGAGCAAAGGAGAAACATATAAGCTGGCAAAAGAATTCGGCCAACAATTGATCAATAATACCAAAGAGGCATTGGGGCGTCCCCCAGTTTACAAGGACGGTATGCGTTCCGTATTGTGTCGATTATCTCCCATTGACCTAACTACAACAGTCACATTTCCAACTGCTCCCCACACCGAAGTGACGGAGAAGGGAGATATCGTCTATTCGGAAGTTGTACGTGAAGGAGTTCGCAAACTTGAGGCATACGTCGAAGAAATGGCAAGTGGGGACACGGTTTCTGGGGCAGTCAACATCCAAAAAGTTCAAGATGACGTCCTCAAGTTATGGAACGTAGTCAAATCGCAACCTGGCATCAGCCAAGAGCAGAAGAATCGTATCAAAGCCTTGTACGAAGGCGTCGTACGTTCCCTGCACAAAGGTCCTGAACCCCGAACTCGTGTCGCGCCCCGCAGTCGTCGATCATCATCTCAATTCCTCCGTCCTCAAGTTTCTGGCATCACATCAGTTTCTGCGGATAAGATTCCTCTTCTTCACCTCAAACGCAAGGTTGGCAATACTTGGGAATATAGCAGTAACTTAACCGGTGTTTACCTTGACATTTTACACGAGATTGCAACATCTGGCACCACTTTCAAGGATAAGAATGCACTCCTGACAGGAGTTGGCAAAGGATCGATCGGAGTCGAGGTTTTGAAGGGTCTCCTTGCTGGTGGCGCCCATGTGGTCGTCACTACCTCCAGTTACAGTCGTAAGACTGTAGAATATTACCAGTCGATCTATCAGACGTGCGGAAGTCGTGGGGCTGCACTGACCGTTGTCCCGTTCAATCAAGCTTCAAAACAAGATGTTGAAGCTCTGGTCGACTACATATACTCCAATCTTAGCATGGACTTGGACTATATATTACCTTTCGCGGGTATCCCAGAAAATGGTCGTGAAATCGATGGCCTTGACGACAGGTCGGAACTTGCCCATCGGATGATGCTTGTGAATCTTCTTCGTATCATGGGTGCAGTGAAGAATAAGAAAGCTAGCCGCCACTTCGTAACACGCCCAACTCAAGTCATATTACCGCTTTCGCCGAACCACGGTTTGTTTGGCAACGACGGCTTATATTCCGAGTCGAAGATCTCCTTGGAGACGCTTTTCCAACGTTGGGCCTCAGAAAGTTGGGGTGAATACCTTGGCCTCGCTGGTGCTGTCATCGGGTGAGTTCCCTTAGTTTCAGCGCAACGACAACTTAATGTCTGTATCAGTTGGACCAGAGGAACTGGTTTAATGGGTCCTACGAATATCGTCGCACATGAGTTGGAAAGCTACGGCGTTCGTACTTTCTCTGCGAAGGAAATGGCCTTCAATATTCTCGGTCTCATGCACCCGCTTTTGTTCAGCATTACACAAGTTGAACCAATTTGGGCCGACCTCAATGGTGGAATGGACCGCTTGCCAGACTTGGCGGACATCACGACCCGGATCCGTGTAAGTCTCAACAGGAAGTCGGAAATTCGTCGTACTATTGCTCGCGACAATGCGGCAGATTTCAAAATCATTCACGGTGTAGAGGCCGAGCGTCTTATGCAAACTGTCAATGTTCTGCCTCGCGCCAATTTCCGCTACGCCTTCCCTGCATTAGAGAGCTCAGAATCACTGGAAGATGTGGCCATTTGCGAGGCTTAATTGATCTTGACAAGGTGATTGTTGTTACTGGCTTTGCGGAGGTTGGTCCGTGGGGAAGCTCTCGAACACGCTGGGAGATGGAAGCAAGGGGAGAATTAACTATCCAGGGTTGTATCGAGATGGCATGGATGATGGGGTTCATCAAACACTTCGATGGACGTCTCAAGGATGGATCGCTGTATGTCGGCTGGGTTGATAGCAAATCCAACGAACCAATCGACGACAAAGATGTTAAAGGTCGATACGAGAAGGATATCCTTTCACATGCTGGTGTTCGCCTCATAGGTAAGGTCCTGCATGTTGGATAGTTATCGGTCGAGGTTTTAACATCCGTTTTCAACAGAGCCTGAGCTGTTCCGTGGATATGATCCAAAAAAGAAGGTGTTCAATCAAGAAATTGAACTCACACATGACTTGGAACCCATTGAAGTTGCGGAATCGGAAGCGCAAAAACTCAAACTGCAACATGGCGACAAATGCGACATATGGGCTGGCGAAGAGGGCCAATGGTTTGCCAAACTGAAGAAAGGCGCTTGTATCTTCGTTCCCAAGGCGTTTTCATTCAGTCGCACGGTTGCAGGCCAGATACCTACAGGCTGGGACGCAGGCAGATATGGCATCCCCGAAGATATCATAGCGCAGACAGATCGTGCTACGTTGTGGGCACTCGTCTGCACTGCAGATGCGCTTAACAACTCAGGCATTACTGATCCCTACGAGTTGTACGAGCACATACATCCGTCTGAAGTTGGAACTTCTATCGGTAGTGGGATGGGTGGTGTAACCAGCATGGCGAAGATGTTCAAAGATCGTCGTGACGAGAAGGATGTGCAGAATGACATCTTGCAAGAGACGTATGCAATTGACATCTATCCATTTCGCGTACTCACGTTCTTATAATATCAGGTTCATTAACACTACTGCTGGTTGGATTAATCTGTTACTTATGTCGTCCAGTGGTCCAGTCAAGATTCCTGTGGGAGCATGGTACAATCATTCCAACCCTCATGATCTAGCACGCTAACGTCAATGCTCAGCGCTACTGCTCTTCAATCATTAGAAATTGCCTGCGATACTCTTCTATCTGGCAAGGCAAAGGTAATGATTGCTGGAGGATTCGATGATATCAGCGAAGAGGGTTCTTACGAGTTCGCCAACATGAAAGCGACGAGCAATGCTGAGACAGAGTTCGCAATGGGCCGTGAGCCAACGGAGATGTCTCGCCCCGCCACAACATCTCGTGCAGGGGTGAGTTTCGGTCCTCTCACTGTCATTGGAAAATTTTCTTATTGGGTCCCAGTTTATGGAGGCGCAGGGTACTGGTGTCCACATCGTCATGAGTGCGAAGACGGCGCTTGAACTTGGTTGTCCTATCCGAGGCATTCTAGCATTCACCTCCACATCAACGTAGGTGACCGTATGAATATCGTCTTGCAGGTTTTCTGAAATCAATGTAGTGACAAAGCTGGCCGCTCTGTCCCTGCTCCTGGCAAGGGAGCTCTCACAGTCGCTCGACAAGTGACTTCAAGCCAGCCTTTGCCAATTCTCGACATTGCATACCGATCACGCCAACTTTCCTTCCGTCGCCGACAGATTGCCCAATGGCTATCCCACGAACATGCGCAACTACAAGAAGAAGTTGAATTCCGAAAGGACCAAGAAGAGGAGATTGCGGTTGATTATATATCTTCCAGAGTGGCCGACATCGAGGCTGAAGCCGCAAGACAGGAAAAAGACGCGCTGGCAATGTATGGGATGCTTGAAGGATCTGATCCTCGCATTGCCCCTCTTAGGCGGGCGCTTGCTGTTTGGGGTTTGACCGCAGATGACATCGGTGTTCTATCAATTCATGGCACAAGCACCAATGCTAATGTTAGTCAACAAAAATCTAAATAATATTAAAGACTCATCATTCCAACAGGAGGAAAACGAGACGGACATTTGGAATGACATTTTCACTACGCTTTCACGTACACCTGGCAATGCAGTGCCAATTGTAGCACAAAAGAGTCTTCTGGGTCACTCCAAAGGAGGCTCGGCTGGATGGCAAATGGCCGGTCTATTGCAGTCGGTAATAACTGGCATTGTCCCAGGGAACCGCAACAGCGAGTGAGCTAGGATTTTGATCTACATATCATAAGCTAATATTGCCAAGTAACGTGGACTCTCATTTCCAACATCGGCATTTCTTGATGTTCCCCTCAAAGTCTATCCACACCGACGGGATCAGAGCAGGCGCAATGGTATGTCGTTCACAAACAATATATGCATTATCTTCACTGCTTCTTTTAGTCTTCCTTTGGGTTCGGCCAGGTTGGCGGTACGGCACTCGTCGTTCATCCGAGATATCTGTTTGGAGCATTAGAACCTACGCAATATCTACAATACCGGGAAAGGAACCAAAAGAGAGCATTGCAGGCATACAAAGCGATGAGCGATATGATGATCAAGAACTCGCTCGTCAAGATAAAGGACAGTCCTCCTTATACTCCTGAAATGGAACGCCAGGTTCTTCTGAATTCCATGGCGCGGGCTTCGCTCAATGGGAAAACGGGCTCCTATGGATTTACAAAAGTATCGACCACTGCTACTGCTACCTTCGACATTTCCAACGGTAAGGCTGTCACGGACATCATTCCCATAAAGGAAACGGTTCGCTGGAAGCTGTTGGCGTAGGCGTAGACCACGGTAAGACAATTGTTGTCCATTCTGTCAAACGAGTTCTGATCATCTGCAACAGAGCTCATCTCTGCAGTGCCATCTCACAACCGCACCTTCGTAGAACGTAATTTTACTGATGCTGAGATCTCATATTGCCGTGCCCAACCATCTCCTCCATCGTCATTCGCTGCTCGTTGGGCTGGCAAAGAGGCTGTATTCAAATCTTTAGGTGTTAAGTCACAAGGTGCTGGCGCCGCGATGAAAGACATTGAAATCCTCAACGACGAAGATACTAATGCCCCCGTTGTCAACCTTCACGGCGAGGCCCAAGCCCAAGCAGAGGCGAAAGGGATTGCCAGAGTCTTGATCTCGCTTAGTCATTCTGAAGTAGGTTTTTCCCTTCATTCTAGTTATACACCTGACGATTTGATTAGACCGTTGCTATTGCATTTGCCCAAGCCACAAGGTCTGCATGATCGCTGCTCCAGCTGTTACTTGAAATTCCTCGCACGTTGAACTTCGCATCGCATACATAAAGTACACCCTGATATCGTTAATAAAAAAATTTGTTTGCCGTTCGCGAAGCTTGAGAGTGATTAATGCCAATATACATTGCGAAGAAAGCCGTGGTACAACATCCAATTACTTCAATGCCTTTTTCATTTTCTGTGTATGAAAAATGAGCAGTATACAGATGAAACACCATGATGCTTACCTCTTCCATTTCGTCCAAATCATTGGTTTCAATCCTAATAATTTTCTTTCCCAATGCTTTCTCGATTTGCTCCATTTGTAACCAGGTTCTCCTATCATGCACGAAATTAATAGATATTCCTTTGCGTCCGAATCGCCCGGTGCGACCTGCGTTACAGTTCTCGCATTAAAAAAAAAGGCTGCAGTAAATACTACGGAAGGCACACAGACCAATACGATGAATGTACGTTTCAATGTCAGGTCGATCATCAAGGGACTTGTCGCGTTCGTTGACGAGCGGTAGATCGTAATTAACAACCATATTAACTTGTAGAATATCGATGCCTCGGGCGACAACATTAGTTGTGATGAGGACCTGATAATTATTAGAGAGTGGAGACTCGTCTTGCGTTAACATACTTTGTCCCTGCCTTCACGGAAGTTATCAATTATGGCGTCTCGCTCAGCAGCGTCCTTGGCACCGTGAAGAGACGCGACTTTGTGACCTTCAGAGGTCATACGTGCAGCAATCTTGTCTGCAACATGGCGGTACTGCGAACAGAGGAGGATAAAATTCTCGGAGTCCAGACCAGAAGATGCACGTACCCGAGTGAAGATGATACTTTGCCCTATAGTCAAAAGCTGATATAAACTGACGAGGATATCGTATTTGTGATCCTCGTTTTTGCAGTCCATATAGAACTGACGTATAGCATCAACGCTAAGCTCGTTTTTCTGCAGCTCGATCTTGTTTGCACTGGGTGCAAACTTGTCTGCGTATGTACGGACATGGTCAGGAAATGTTGCTGAGAAGAGAATGATCTGGACGGGTTTATTGCGTGGAAGCAGGCTACAGACGGACATAAGTCGCGGTCAAAGAGCCATGAACGTGGACGCACTTCTTTACCCGCAACGTCTGATCACTCAGACCATCTTGGTCCAATATATTATCCGCCTCATCAAGAACGAAAACCTTGACTTCACTGACATCAAGAACCTAGAAGAAAATAAATGCACTGCATGCGTAATTATAACAAAGTCATCACCTTTCTTCTTGTAAGATCTAACATCGTGCCTGGTGTGCCAACGATAATGTGAGCAGTTATGGTGGTTGCATTTCTGGGGAGATTGTCTTTGATGGCATATTCTGTCTGGACATTTGTAAATTTGCCCATGGCCACAACGACGGACATGATCTGGCGTGCCAGTTCTCTTGACGGCGCAAGACAGAGAGCCCGTAGGGAGATCAACACACGCAAGACAGCTGCGACAAACCACGTACTTGGGGCTTATTGATGGAGAAATCCACACGGCTCAGCATTGTAAGGACGAAGGCGGCGGTTTTGCCTGTGCCTGACTGAGACTGACCGACCATGTTTGTAGCTCTGCGTTGTTGAGCACATCGAAACATGTGAAGTGGCATAGACACATACGGGTTTGCGAGTAAAAGTGGCAGAGCGCGCTCTTGAATTTTTGATGGTTTTGAAAAGCCCATGTCATAAATGCCCTTAAGGAGATCTTCATGCCTGCATCACTGCATCAGAGGAGCAGGATAGATCAAAGAGGAAAGCACGTGCAAACCAAGTTCCTCGAATGTTTTTACGCTGTACAGAGGAGAGTTCGGGTCCTGCTGCTGATCGGCTAGTGTAACCTTTGAAGATGGACGGTTGGGACGGACATGAATCGAGCAGCACGCGATGAGCTTACAGTGACTTCGAAAGTTGATTTAATTAGATCGCTCGTGGCGTCTGGATGTTCGTCAAAAGGTGATCGCATAGGCGATTGGGAGACAATGAAGGAACGCACCGGCGTTAGGCTCATCCTTCGCGGCGTCAGGAGCTGGTGAAGCATCTGTAGGGGCTGTTGTGGCCATGATGATGGAGGAAATAGGAAAGAAAAGGCGTACTTGGATTATAAAATCCGTCCGCGTCTTTCTCCATCTGAGCGACGCTGACTTGAAGGGCGCTGATTATCTAATCTCATGTCCATTGCCGCCGCCATCACGCGCCTCAACTCTCGCCTCTCCTCCCTCGAGCTCGTCCATTCTCCTCATCCTTCTTGGCCTCTCCTGCCCTCACATCCACCAGCAAGGCCGCTCGCTATCGCAGTACTCGACTCTTCTTTCAACCCACCCACACTTGCCCACCTTGCTCTCGCTAACGCTCCCCGTCCACGCGCCTTGGCCAACTACGATGCACGTCTCTTGTTGCTCTCTGTGCTCAATGCAGACAAGACTTTTAAACCAGGGGACGCGACATACGTAGAGCGCGTCGAAATGATGCGTCTATTGTCGCATGACATCACCCGCACTCCCGACAACGTCGCTGTGGCCATCATCAACGAGCCAACATTTGTTGGCAAATCAAAAGTGCTCCTTTCCTTCCTGAGACAGCATTTGCAGGTCGTGGCCAATTCGGATAACAATGGACATTGTCCGTCAGTGCAACTCTCATTTATTCTCGGGTTTGACACCCTTGAGCGTCTCGTCGCGCCGCGGTATTATGGCTCAGCTGAACAGATGCTCCTCGTCTTGCGTAGGTTTTTTTCACCTGCGCCCGAAGGCGATGATTCCTATGTGGTTTGTGCCCGACGGGGGGACACAAGCCTGAAAATAGAGACGGAGCGCTCCAAATCTGATCCGTCAGATCTCCAGCACGCCCGAGAATTTCTTGGCTCTGATCGCATTGTCATGATTGATATCGGTGCGGAGGAGAGCATGGTTAGCTCTACCGCCGTTCGTAGCGCAATCGGGTCTGGCGATCCCAGTTGGAAGACATATGTCCCTAATAGCATTGCTCAGTATATAATACAAAATAGACTATATACGAAAGCATGAACTACACCCTCATTACGTATAGACGCGTGTTATGCTGAGCCACTTGAAACAGTACTCCTGCTCCTCCGGAAGCGTACATGTGTTTCCAGCTCGTGGCGAGCAATAGTCGTGGTTGTTTTCGTTGGTATATTGTTGGATACCACTTGTGGATCGAAGATCACGATCTTCTCTAATCCTCTGGGCACTGCTCCAAATCGCTCAGCTAACCTTGGAACGTCTCCCGTCTCGTTAGCAGTGAAGTCAAGCACGTATACAGCCCAAGCAGGAGAGTCTAGTCTTGTATCAAAAAATTCCTTGCATAGAACTGCCTGCAGATGGTACTGGGTTTCAAGGCGGTGATTCCACGTGGAGAGAATGCTTGAGACGATATCTTGAGGCTTCACAGTGCCCGCGGGAGGGAATACGTTCAGACGATGTTTTTCTTGCAGCACGTTCTCTCCATCCCACGCCGCACATAGCTCCTGATGGCCGTAAATCAACGTTGGGATCAATTCGAGTGTGGATGATCGACAAGCCACTTACAGACACAAATTTTTCCCATTGGTCTTCTGGCATTCCACGTTCCTGCAAGATCGTAGGTAGCGGATATATGTCATGGTTTTGGAACCACAGGCCGACCACTTTATACGTCGAACCACCCCATTGCGGCACAGTCGGGACGCCATGTCGCCGCGGCAGGGGCCCAGGACGAATGGGCAATTCCGGTAACTCGGACTGCAGAGACTCTTCTTCCGATCCGGAAGAAGAAAAAGTGATTTTCCTGATGCGTAGATGTTCATCCTGCTTTGAAGTGTCACTGGACCCCAAAGAAATGGTCGTTGCTGCACCAGGCAAGGGGACCGGTCGTCTTTCTACATAGGCAGCATAATTGTACGACTCCACGAGACTTGAGGGCCCTATATCTGTCATACTCTGGCCCCACTTTCTGTCTACCTCTCCATATTGACGGAAAGTTATGGCAATCAAGGCAGTGTAGACGAACGCAAGCCCAAAGAGTGCGGATAGGATCGTACGTGGCACCATATTAGGCGCAGTCCCCAGCTGATGGTGCACCCCAGACGGCACGACCTGCCAGATGTACGTCATGATGCAGAGAAGAAACAGTAAGATTGACCTAAGCCGAAGGTTATTGAGATAGCAGGGAAATTACGAGAGCGTACCAAGCTAGCCATACAGCCGGCATCGCGAGCAGCACCCAAACATTCCACCAAATAAGTGTCTTCGTTTCTTGAGCTGCCTAACTTGGTTTGTCAAAAAAAAAGCGGTTCCTGCGGAACGAGGTGCTTACTTTGGCCCAAATGATGGCTCTATACGGTTTTCGCATCGAGTCAAAGCGTATGATGTACATGCAACCATACAGCAAGCTCATTAATGAACAGATCAACGAGGCTAGAGCAGAATAAAGTATTACGGGTTCTACACTGGCCCCGGGCAACTGGATCATGGTTAGAATAGCTCTGTGATGGGCGGGTGAGACGAGCCCATAAACCAAACAGCCAATCACGTACGATAGAAGGAGGACAGAAGCAATGTTCAACGTCTTCCATTCGTTTAATAGCGAATCAATGAGTGCTTCCCACGTCGCTTTTAAATTCCAGAAAGGGGACGTTGGACTAGACGGCTCTTTCGTGCCAAATATGTTCGCAGAGCTTTGGTTGTAGGCTGTCGAAGCCTGTGCCAATACGGAGATTTCAGGCAAGCTTAGACCGCCCTCGTCGAAAATACGAGCGACACGGCCAAAGTACAGCGAAGGGAGACACAGCAACATGTAATGGTACATTTGGCGGGGTATCGTGTCTAGCATGAAGGCGAGTACGTAGTTACGAAGCTTTGGCTTCTTCATGTCACTGTAGCCAATACTATACGATATCGAGGCTGGATAAGGCTCAATTGACGAGAACGGTCGAGTGGTAGACGTAATTGATCTATACGTTCCAGATTGGCCCGTCGGGGTTCTTGGACGCGCTCTTGAATACATATGTCGTGATCGCACTGACGAAGTGGATGGCGATACATCATGGTATTCGTAGACTGGTGGAATTGGATTGGGTGGCAGAGTAGCGCGTTTAACGCGATTGTAACCAAAGCCAGGTTGCGAAGCGGACGACGCGACGTCGCGTACAGAGTCGGCAATTGTGGATATGGATTGCCTGGATATTACATTCCAGAGCGGTGTGGTAGCTTGGAATGGCGTAGTTAGTGCAGTTGAGGATTGTGCCCCAACGTCACTCTGCTCTTCAAGAGATGGCATTTGAGAGCTGACATCGTTTGTTTGTGATGGCGATGGCGAGCTGTGTGCAGGAAGCGACCAAAAACTACCAGTAGACCTTGACGCGTTAGCCGAGCGCGGATAAAGGGGGCTCGGATGACAGTGTGAATGAGGAAGAGTATTCTGCGTCTCATTGTCGGAGCCGGATGTATCCTGAGGTTCGGCAAGAGAAAGACCATTGATGTATGTTTCCTCTGCATCAATTGTCAAAGTGTGCACGAAATTGGTTATAGTCTTCACGTACTCGAGTCCATGGCGGGAAGAGAAAGTCCATTGAAGAATGTGTATTCCGCGTCAGGTTCTTCTTGAATGTGAAAAATGTGCAAGGAAGCTGATTCTAGTCGTCACCCACCTAAGCTTGAAGCGGTCTGAGAATTTGAGTAAGAATCCATGTCGAGGTACAGCATGAATCATGCCCGCAGGTGCCATGTTCGGAATACTTTGTGATAGACGCCCGTCAAGCTTGAACCTCCGGCAATTGCCGCTCACTAAAAAGTCTTTCATAATCTAAGAATACTTTAACGCTCAATGAGTAATCTCATATCTTCTGTTACCTGGGTCAAAAGAGGTGTAGCAATTCAACATCCAGCAAAATATGTCCTCGATGACAAGGAGTTAACGCGGATAAGCAAGCTTGCTCACATCGAGCTGGAGGATGCGCGCGTCGAGCTCGAACGCGCACAAAAGCCGCGCAAGCAATGGAAAAGAGAGGAGGACGAGGACGAGGCAGAGACTGATGCTAATACTGTTGAAAAGGGTGATGAGGACGATGAGAGTAACTGGGTCGAGTGAATCTTGTTCGTCGTTTCTGTTATCCCACTGATAATCTCTTCAACAGCGAAGACGACGATGAGGCAATGGACGTTGATAGTGCAAAGCCGAAACCAAAACCAAACGACCCAACCGATCTATCACAATATAACCTCGATGACTATGACCACGATGAGGCAGATCCCGCAGGTCAGTTTTTTTATTTTCAAACATTCGTTGTCGGATCATTTACCGATCCACCTTTCAGGGGGAGGCATCTTCAGCAACATTAAAGGTCTAACCTACTATCGAAATAACGACGAGGACCCTTACATTACTCTGAAAGACGTGTGTTGCAAGTCATTGCTTTCACTTGCCGTGCGATTCGCTCATGTCGGTTACCTGCTGTCAAGGATGAGGAAGACAACGAACGCGCCGAACTCGAGATTCTGGCCACCGACAACCTCATCGTCGCCGCCAAAACCGAAGACGAAATATCGCAGCTGGAAATCTACGTCTACGACGAGTCGGAAGAGAACCTGTACGTCCACCACGACCTGATGCTGCCCAGCTTCCCGCTTTGCCTCGAATGGCTCGATTTTCCGCCCGTCTCCACAACTGTCCCGACCGGACCCAGGATCGCGGGCACTGACCACTTTGGAAGCTACATCGCCGTCGGGACTCTCGATCCCGAAATCGAAATATGGTCACTGGACGTGCTCGACGCCATGTACCCCGCCTCCGTCCTGGGCCGACCGGACGCGACTAGGGCGCACGTCCCCACGCCCGCCGGCACGGGCAAAAAGAAGCGCAAAAAGACGAAAGCGCGCGCGGCCGAAAAAGGCTACCACGTCGACGCCGTTCTTGACCTCAGTTGGAATAAGTCGCAGCGCAACCTTCTCGCTAGCGCCAGTGCCGATCGCACCGTCAAACTCTGGGACCTGACCCGCAGCCCGGTCGCGAATGGAGAGGCGGGCGCGATGAGAAGTTTCGACGTTCATAAAGACAAGGTGCAGGCGGTTCAGTGGAACGCGGCTGAACCGAGCGTGCTCCTGACGGGCAGCTACGATCGCACGGTGCGAACGTTTGATTCCCGTGCGCCAACGGGCGGAGTCGGTGCTGCGGTAGGGAGCGACGTCGAAGCGGTTCGATGGGATCCATGGGAGAGCTACGGATTCTACGTACGTTCGGCACCTCTCTGAGATGCTTAGCTGACCAACCTAGGTATCACTGGAAAACGGCCTTGTTCTCAACTTTGACGCGCGCACCCTGCCATCCAACATCAGCCAACCGGCACCTGCGCGCTTCACCCTTTCTGCACATGACGGTGCAACGTCCGCTCTCGACGTCAACCCCCACATCCGGGGATGTATTGTCACGGGCGGCACAGACAGGCTCGTCAAAGTCTGGAACATCACAGACGAAGCAACCGGCAGACGAAATGTCAGCCTTGCCACGTCCCGCGATCTGGGCATAGTCAGTTTTCCTCTTGTCATGTACACAAATCCCTAATAATAGAGTTAAATCACAGGGGAAGGTATTCTCTGCACAGTTCTCTCCCAACGATCCTCTCACCATTGCCGCTGCTGGGTCTAAAGCAAAACTACAAGTGTGGGATGTTGGGGCCAATTCTGGTGTACGCAAAGTCTTTAGCAGCCAGCTTGCACAAGCAGGCAAGGATCTGGAAGAGAAAAAGACTAGAGGAGGAGATGGTGTCGTGGGTCTGGTGGAAGACGAGGAAGAGAGTGAGCCGGACGTGGATAACGAATGATGGTTATCTCACCTACATGTTGTGCGAATATATTATACATACTTGGCCTCCTGGACCTCAAGTTAACGTCTAAAAGATTAGTCCAAGATCAATCCCTGATCTCGACAGCGATATTGATGATCATGACGGTGACGTAAGACAAAATTAAGAGGATCCCCCATTTGCGAGTAAGGTAATACTCGTTCAACGGTACGACAATCAACGTCGCCGTCAAAAGACACAAAAGACCTATCGTACTGATGCGCAAGCTTTGTGAAAAATCGACAAGGTAAGGCTGTCCGGTTTGACTGATAATGTATGTTCCGGATATGCCTATGCCAAGGAGGATGTTGAGCATGGGACTGCCGAAACAGGCGGAAAATCCCATGATGGGAGCAAAGACCTGCATGGGTAAGACGAAGAAGGCGGAGCGAACGGGGCAGGTGACTTACCGCTACTGTCATGTTGGCGACCAAATCGGCTAACGAATTGCCCACGGCAAAAATGGTCAGCCCAATGATGGCGTCCGACAAGCCAAAGATGAAGCCAAAAGTCTGAAGGACATTGACGACCTCATCCGCGATAGCCATGATCCAAACGATGGAGACAAAGAAGCCTACGAAACAGCGAGCCATCCTGGCCGTCGGATGGTCGCCCTTTTCTCCAAAGACAGCGACGAGAATGGCAACTGCCAATCCGCCGACGAGAGCTGCCAACAATAACCAATTGCGGTGTTGTACGTCATCTAAAAAAGACGAGAATGAGGAGGAATCCCAAGGTCGGCAAATAGAACACTCACTAAACAAGACACTGACGGAAAACACAGGAGCAAGCGCACACTGGACAGCCATAAGCCACTTGTTAAACTTGATCTCGTGCATGTCCTCTTGCACCTCCTCCTCGGCTATCAGCACGCGTTGAACGCCTTCTTCCTCGAAATCGACCAAGGGAGCATCGTCTGCGTTAATTTTCTCTCGCGAAGCTGAATGATCCTGAAACGGCGTCACGACAACGGGGAGTGTTACGGTCAACGCTAGCACTGCTGGAGCGGCAAACACAGATGCGACACGGCCAAGGAGACTCTGCTTGTGGAAATGGTGCAATGTGGGAAAGAGGACATGAAGACATGGCGCGCGGCTTGCAAGAACCATTGTGTCTTAGTTGGGGCTACATACGCCGGCTCGCTTGCATCTGAAGAAGTGGGTGATGGGGGTATACGATGGATGGAAGGGATGGATATGTTCTGATCCGCAGGCTGGTCAAAGTAGTCGGCTTGTTGTGCTCTGTTCTCTGGGACGGGCCAGGTGAAAATATCACCGACCCTCGTTGTTGGGGAGACCTGTCACCCAATGGCATTGAAGTAAAGCAGTGTCCCAGGGATCGAGTTCACGCGCGGCCGCAGAGGGAGAGAGGGCGGATCGTGATTGGGGGTATGCATGATAATACCCACCAGCATACGGGGACACTGGAGATTCGAATAGGCTGAGAGAGGTCGTTGAAGCCTGATTCCGTAGAGAGGAAACGACTTCGCGAAACTCAAGAGCGCCAAGGAGAGAAAAGGACGGCAACTGGTTGACGATGGCCGATGGAGAAGGTGAGGGCGTTCTTGAAATAGCGCCTCTAGGAGGAAGGTCTGTTCGAAGGCGTGGGGCCAGTGGACTAGACGCGGCTCGTGATCGCGTTGGAGTTGGAGAAGTGAATCGTAAAGGGGACAGCTCTGGAGATACGTCGGCTATATGAGAGAAGGGGTTAATCTGGTTGAAACCTCAGCTCGAGTTGAACGAAGGCTTACGCTGATCTCTATATGGGACGGGAAAGTCGGCTTGATCATATTCCGCACGGATCATGTCCTCTCGCTTCTCTTTTGCCGTTGCCTCTTGTCCCACCAGCTTCCAAATCCGATGACTAGTGCGTAGGATATGTAGAGTGTGATCATAAGTGCGGCCTCCCACATGTGTATTTTGTTGTCGTAGAGAATGACGAGAAGCAGTGCGACAGCGGCAGTGAAGAAACCAACGTCGCGCAGAAAAGGCCAGCGGTGGACATGGAAGGGTCTGATGATACACATGGAGCCAACGACGCAGGAGACGATGAAAGAGGCGGCGCCAAGGAGTTCGCCGATGGCGAGACTTCCAGAACCGGCTTTCATTGCGGAGAAGGTGGAAGAGAGGTCTGGACTGCCGTTTCCAAAGGCGAGAAAAGTGACGCCTGCGACGTTCTCGTCTAGACCGAGAAGGCCGGCGATGGTGGCGAGATTTGGGGTGAAGAAGTCAGAGGCGCTTATGCCGAGGGTTGAGAAGAGGAAGAGCAGCCATAGGAGGAGAGCAGTAAAGGCAAGGGGACGGAAGGTGGGCTGGATGCAAAAGTAGTGTTCGAGATAGTTGACAGAGAGAAAAGTGACAGGAACGTCGCACGCCTCCTTGACATGGCCACACTGGGAATGCAGGGGATAAGTGAGGGGTTGGCACTGAGTTTTTGTGGTGAGATTTGTGGTAAGCTGAGTTGCGGCGAGGATGGCAGAGATTGCGAAGAGGAGGATGAGGAGGGGACGTGCAGGGAAGGACATGGCAGATGGCCACACGTGTTGCCAAGCGGAGAGTGGCGTTACATCTCAGGCTGTTATTCATTGCAGTCATTTACATATTATAGATTCGCCATTAGCATCATGTTCTGAATCTGCTCCCGACTCTCGTTGACGTACTGCATGTATTTGCACAGTAATGGAATTAACTTTATTTCATCACGTTGAAAGAGCCTATCCATGGAATAGCGCGTTTAAAGTGATGGTAAGTTGCGATGTGGACGATGAGATCGATGCTTGTACAGTCAAAACTCATAATATTAACTACAACTACGTTGCCTCTTAGATATCTCTAGCGCATACAGGCGCCAAAAAAAAGAAAACGGCTCACATCACAACAAGCCAGGAAGTAATCTGCCACGAATCATTTAGCTACCGTCACTTGAGTGAACAAACCAGACACGACTTACACGGCACCCAATCCCGCTGCAAACGCGGCGACACCCCATGCAACCCGTTTCGTGCCAGGATTCAGTCGCCACTTCTCAATCCTGTTATTCGTTGCAATCTGCCGTTCTTCCGCCTCCGGCTCTCGAAAGTTGAACTCCGTTGGCACTTGCTCCTCTTCTCTAGCCCTTTTCCCATTCGTGCTTGCCTGCTCCTCACCCTCTTCCTCTTCCTCCCTCTCACTCTCCTCTGCTAACTTCACCTCCCTTTGCGCCTCCCTTTGCGCCTCCCTCTGCGCCTCCCTTTGCGCCTTTAGCTTTTGAATCAATGCCTTTTGTTCACTGATATCTTGCTCGCGCAATTCGTCCCCTGCAACATGCTCGACCACCTTTTGTGTTTCGCCCCGCATCTCTTCTTGCTCCACAACCGTGTCCTCTGACCCACCATATGTCACCTCTTCCCTTCTCGCGGCGACAACGGCCGCCGTCCTGAACGCTTTCGGAGTTCGAGGCACAACAACAGCCGAGAACTGTTGCACCGTCGATCGTGGTGCCGGACTCTTGGTACGCGTAGACCGTCGCGGTGGCTGAGCCGCCTGCGTCAACACAGGTGCCGGCGAAGACTCTTTTCGTCGTTTCTGGCAGGAGGTTCTGGCTGTGCAGGCGACGCGACAGGCGGGGCAACCTGCGGACTGCTCGTCACACCCCCGCCCACCGCCCTGCCGGATCTTCTGTAGTTCTGTGCCGGATCGGGAACAGCATCGACGACGACGTTCATAAGAGCACCGAGCCTGTAATCAGAACCCAACTCCAACGCAACAGTAGGAGACACCCATACACCTGCCAGCCTCGCAATGTGCTGATCGCGTATCGTGCCATTGTTGCCTGAGAGGTCATAATGTTCCTTTATCCAGCTGATCTCCGCCTTTTCTTCCTGATCGCTCGCATTGGGGAATGCCGCGCGGAACATGGTAGTAACGCTGACGGCGCCAGTGTCAAAGCGACGGAGGATGAACGCGTGGCCCGAGGTCTGAAAGCCGATGAGCGACGCCTATACAGGGAAGCGTAACATACCGTATTTGTAACGATCTTGAGTCTGCCAACCTGCAAAGGAGGTCAGCGATGGAGAAGAGAGTGAAGAGATGCTCACGAGGATGTCCTGGCCCTGACAGTTGAGAATCTGGTACTTGACTGGGGGCAAAGAAGCGGTTTCAACTGCGAAAAGTCAGATAAATCGTGTGGATATGAAGCAGACATACGGAGGGAGGGCAAAAAGGGATTGGCATGGGCGTCTGGTAGCAGAGGCCTGGGCAACATGACGGCTGGACTGCGAGACAACGCGTGATCAACAACTACAAACAATTCTCTAAACATTGCTCTTCCCACGCTCCAATTCCACAAACGGCTGCCGCACGGCCAGCGACTCGACCAGTGCCGGAATCCCCGCCCACCACGGCTCCTTACCTCGCCGGTTCTTCATGTCTGCATGCTCAACCATCTCTCGCACTGGAACCCACTTCACCGCGCTCCCCTGGATCGTGATCACCGCCGCAGACTCCCCGCTCACGGGTCTATTCTTGCCCACGTGTTCGTGATGCTCCTCGAGGAACGCCATGCACTTGAGTGACAGTCGTACTGCACGCACACGGTCCATGGGCGACGGAATCCCGCCCTGCAGCGTGTGCCCAAGCGCGGCAGAACGCGCGTCAAATACCTTCCCGCCTTCTTCCAACAGCATCTTGGTCAACACTTCTGTTGTGTAAACCTCGGACGCTCGCTCATTGCTATATGGACGATTAGAGTTCTACCTTTCACAACGCGCACATCTTGCTCACCGAATCACAAGGCGTCCTTCACTCCGGCCCTTTACGTCCATTTGGTATCGCCTCTTCAAAAATTGTACATCTTCTCGCAGCCTATCAAGTGAAATGCCCTCTTCGGGAGTGTAGACGAGGGATGCCCCCGTCTGTTCCCCACGTCAGAATGTCAAAGCGCGACCCTGATGTCAACTCACCGCTAACGCTCCCAAAGCGGCAATGTACCCGCATTTACCTCCTTGAGTCTCCACGACAAACACTCGGTTCCGGCTTGCGCTGGCACTCTGCTTGATCGCATCACATGCATCCGTAAGCGCGTTCAAACTCGTGTCGCTTCCCAGACTATAATCTGTCATTGGCACGTTGTTACTTAGCGTTGCCGGCAGGTGCACAAGAGGAATGTGAAATGCGGGGTAGTGCTTTCGTGCTTCTTCCAGAATGGAGAGTGCGCTGAACGCTTCAAAGCCTCCAATCATCATCAGTCCGTGAAGATTGTATTCCTGGAATTTGGTTGCCACCATCCCGAGGTCGGCCGAGGGGAGGACACGGTTGGTTCCCAGCTCTGAACCACCGCGCACCGCCCATCGATCGACGCCCAGCCATGTCATTGCATTGACATGGTCGTCCAAAAGGCCACGGAATCCATTGTGAATGGCAATGGGCGTATGTCCTTGGCGTAAGCAGTGTCGCACAGCTGCACGAGTGGCCGCATTCATTCCACCCGATGGTGCTCCAACACTAGAAGACAAGTTAATGACTTTGTAAAGCGTCAATCTACATGATTGCTTACTGCATGATCCCTATACGCATTCTCTGCATAGACGTTCGAGTCAGTTTACACCCAAGGCGCGTATATCGCTCACTTTCTCGGGCGGTAACAAGTTTTCGTTCGCAACAGTGGACGTGGCAGCAAAATGTTCCAACGATTCAATAAATTCATCACCCCGCAAACTCATCGCCAGAGTAAAATTCTTTTCGCTGATAGCCTTTGCGATGGACTTGGTCTATGAAGTCGTTAGCACGGTTTCTGAATCATTTTAAAGGAAACAACCGTTGCGACAGCCTCCACCAGTGGCACTCTAATGATTTTGTTCTCGGCGACTCCAATCATGTAAGAGGGCGTTTCTGGCGTCGCTTCTAAAATCGCATGTACTGCCTCTATGCCTTGCAATGTCGGCTAAAGGATGCATGAGAATCTAACCGATTTCCAGTCGCCAATACTCGCCAGAATGCGGTCAATAGCGCAAGGTCTGCCACCTCGCTGCGTATGGCCCAAGGTCGTCACACGGGTGTCAAGCTGGAGCCTCTCAGACAGAACTTTCTTTATATCTTCTGCGCGCAACGGATTCAGGTGCTTGTCGTGGGCACCTTCAGCGGTGATAACGATAGTTTTGCGCTTTCCTAATTCGCGATGCTGACGGTGACAGGTGAGCACTAAAAACTCGGTAATGCAGGAGACATACGCGCTGAATCTCAGTACACATCTCATCTTCCCATGAATCTGCTGCCGGGGGCCGCTCTGGTATAAAAATGAAATCGGCACCGGCACTGTGAATTGGCGTTATACATTTTCGTCGAAGTTAACTTTCATACTCACGCAATGCCGGCCAATAAGGCAAGCCAACCACAATCGCGGCCCATGACTTCCACGACAAAGGCTCTAGAGTGACTGTATGCGGTCGAATTGATGTTATCTATTGATTCGCATATCCGGTGCAAGGCGGTAGGTGCACCGATTGTGAGAGCGGTCAAGGCCATGTCATTATCAATAGATCCAACCAGGCCAACAATCTTCAGATGAGAGTGTTTCTGCAGCTGCTCCGGCGTGATCTTACCTACCGATCATAGTTCATTAAGGTCAATTATTTGGTATCAAATCCATACCCTCTGATTGCAAGTTAGCGATTAACTGGGGCCACTCGGATCTGAAGAGGTCGGCCCCGGTGAGCGAACCGTCACCACCGCAAACGACCAGTGCATCGATTCCCTCCTGGACGAGGTTATGCGCTGCAGCCAAGCGACCTTCTCTTGTTCGGAAAGCAGCCGATCGAGCTGTTCCGATGAGCGTCCCACCCTTTGAACGAAATCGGACGAAGTATTAGTCAAGGAGGTGAGCAACGCACCTCTGCAAACCAGCCGCGGACATCGTCGACCCCCACGCGAACAATATGCCTTCCTTTTAAAGTGCGGCCACCAAGGGATCCACTGGTGTCATCTCTCAACAGATCGCCGTCTCCAAAGCGAAGGTTACGCAGAATATTAGAGTCAGCAGAATCACTGGAGGGGGTGGCCGGTGCAGCGGCGTTTGGCTCGCCTTTTGCAAGAGAATCGTAGTATGCGACGTTCCCACGAACGAGACCTTCGTATCCTTCACGTACGACCCAAGCTTCGCATCCGCTGTAGAGAGATATATAAATACAGATCATTCACGCATGGCACGCGGCGCGATAAGATATAATAGACACACTTCAAGATTGCTGTTTTGACCACGCTGCGTACGACAGCGTTCATGCCAGCGCTGTCGCCCCCGGAAGTGAGAACCGCAAGCTTCATGGTTGAGCAGAGCTAAGAGGCCGAGTTATCGCGTATCGACGCACGTGGGTCCGGCGCGAGCATCCTGAACTATGATAAGGCGATCAGAACTGCGGTCACCCCTAGCTTATGGTTCACCTAAGGCTCAACGAATCAGAGCCCAACCCAAATCCACACATCAACTTTATAACCGTTCTCCATGCAAAAATCTCAGAAGACAGACAAGCTGCTAGACAGCTTCTGAGGGCGTTGGCCGCACAAGTACGACCCGTCATGAAGTCGCATGGATTTACCATCAACAGCTTCGAGGAGGTGCGTGCATACACGCCTCTCAAGTAACACTCCCACAACGATACTGCAGTACGAGCACAACCAGGTGTTTTCCGGAAGGAACTGGAATAATGGCGAAACGGTAGGTGAGGCTCAATCCACCTTGTCGGCTGTCGTCCATTCAGTAACATGCCATCGCAGAGTTGGTCCTCAGAAGGCCAGACGGCGCATTTCTGCCAACGTATTGGCTACTCAGCACGTTCTGCCACGAAGTAGGCAACAATATACTGCCATATGTCCTTTAGTTAATTCAACGTGATGCACTAGTTAGCTCATATCAAGGCAAGCTTTTCCGATATGACAAAATTGCGACCAGAAATTAAGCAAGTATGGACAGCATATGAATCATGGACCCGCTTTTCAAGCACTATGGAAGAATCTTCGAACACAAGTGCGTGCTCTGCAGGATAAGGGCTACTATGGCGATGGTACTCTCATTCTGATTGCCCCGTCCGAACGATTCTCTCATGTCTTTCAGGTTACTGGTCGTCCGGCCGTCGTCTCGTGGACTCTGCACATATCGCAGGTGAAGGAATTGAGCCTGGAGACCTCCCCGAGTTCATGGTGCGCCGCGCATTAACTGTCGCACTCTGTATCTGACAAGTGCATAGTGTGGAGGCGCTCACACGCGCGCACGTCCTACGTCAATACGCCGCTTCAAGAGCGAAAGGACTGGCCAAATGACGAAGAAGCGCAAAGCAGGCACGCGTATAACCTCGAAGAGCTTGTTTGTCGGTGAAGGATCTAAGGTGGCGGAAGGTCCGACAGATGGTATTGGCACAGGGTCTCGGAAACGGGCAGGAAGGTAAACTATCAATTATTTCAAGTGGGCCGAGCGCTCATTTGTTGCAGTAAACGAGCAAGGGAAGAACGAGCGATAGCAACTGAAAGGCGCATTAAGGCACTGCAAGAACAGTCAAAAGGCAAGCTACATCTTTCTTTAGAACATATCATAAACCAGAGAACTTAGCTTCGACGTCGAAACCGCAAATATCCAAGGAAGAGGGTTCAGAAGAAGACAGCGATGGCGAAGTCGAAATTGTCGAGACAGATGCGGATCGTCGACAGGCTCTTTTGAACTCTGGAGACCAAGAGAATGATTTGTTACGTCTGAACAAGTCCAATGCATGGGAGGAATTCCAGCGAGAATTTAACTTTGGCTATGCTCATCGTGATGAGAGTGAATGTGATTTACCCATAGTTTCTGGATCGACATTTACGACTGGCAAGGGAAAAAGGCCTCAGCGGTCTCCCCACGAGCCTCCTTCCTTGACATCAAAGCCTCCTCGTCCTCCATCCTCCAGCAAGGGCAAAGCGTCCTCTGACATCGGTTTAGGAAAAATTGTTCACACTGAGATCCAATTCCGCAAGAGGGAAGCGCTGGGATTGACGAGACCAGGAAGGACGCTCGCCGACTCGGATGATGAAATTATCATTTCCGAGCCACGGCCACAGCGAACGCATGTTCTCTCCCCTGGCTCACAAGCCCAATGGACATGTCTCGTATGCACATTGTAAGCGCCATATTTCTATAATTGTTCGTTACTGATGAGTAAGTGGGGTAGGCTGAACGAGTTCGCTCACTTGACTTGTGCAGTATGTGGGACTACACGTGGAGAGAGCGTTTGGAGAGCGCCATGACAGACTGCGTTTGTTGCGTATGAGTCTGCTGTGGACCTCATCCAGGACGTACATGTGGAGATGGGCATCACGATTGACCGCGTGCGACCAGTACAGTGGTTACAGAAGAGAAGAGCGTGAGCAGTATTAACCACATATCATGTTGTAGACCAGGCTTTCTATTCTGGTGGCTCGGGACTACTTGTTTCTCGTATGTTACGCCCTGATAGCCAGTGGCGCTGTGGTCACCGAGTTCACGCGGGTCTTTTAGGCACCGTTCTCTTTTCTCTTTCTGTACGTCTGCATGGTAGAATGCAACTACATCTATGCAAATAAATGATAAAATAAAAAGAGAGGTCAGCGGCTCCAAAGGGATGCTTGGCTCACGAGGCTGGGCGGCCTATTATACTAATGGTTTTGGGAAGTTCCCGACGGAAGGAAATTGGTCGTGCTGCGTAGATAGGATCAGATCGTGCATTAAATAACTCGCAACTCCAGAGGTGACTAGATAGCATTGACAACATATCAGGCCCATATGAATAATGCTCTAGTGCGCACAAGACGTCCTTTTACCAAACTACAACGAAGCATAGGCTTTTTTTCTTGGAAAAAGATCATCTGGCGCTCAGATACATCATCGATTTGTGGTCATTGCCGTCTAGATTTCGGGCCCGCTGGTAAATGTGCTTCTTCAAACTCCCACTCAGAGGAATATATTGGAGGAAAGTTGACGGTCGTCCTTTGCTCAGGAGCCGCTGCCGAGGTCCTTGTACTCTTTTCGGTATCACGAACTGCGAGTGAGCGCATCTCGCGGGTTAAGAGACTGTGATGAATTGAAGCTCAATTTTCAGCGACCAACGTAAATGGCAACGCACTGCACTTCGTGTCTTCGTTCTTGGGTCCACATCCGACATTCCTCTTTGAAGTTTATCAGTAGACCAGCAAGGTCATTATAGAACTGTGAAACAGTTTGTAAGTGGGATTGCATGTTGGCAGAAACGTTACCTTATATCCTTCTTCAAGGTTGCGACTGATCTCTTTGAACTTGAAATATGAAAGTTCAAGAGACTGTAAAGCAAACTCTCGATTCTTGACAGCAGGGTCGTCCCTCCGGGATTGCAAAAATGACTCGTTTTGGGCCTGTAAGATATGAATATGGTATATGAATCCAGCAACTCTTCTGACCTTGATTTCTGCAAGGATCGCATTCTGCTTCTCCTCATAGTCTCTCAGTTCGACAAGGAACTTGTCATATTTGGCCAGTTCTTGGTCAGAAACCTCTGAAAACATGACAGGCCGTATGTCAGCCATTTTGCCAAATTTTGAAGCTTCTTTGATGACACAGTCACTAATGTCATCCGCGTCTGCCAACCTTTTGGCCCTCTTGACCATTTGATCTCGGTTTCTGTGGAGATCATCGAGAGATTCGAGAAGAACGTGCAGTGCGCGCGCCAGTGCTTGAGTCTTCTTCCCTTGTGACGTAGATGGCGATGAGGCAGCGAATGTCGATTGTGGAACAGAAGCTTCTAAATCTTCCTGTGAAGCGTTAGAATGGGCATGGTAAAGAGCTGAAAATCAATACTTCGCTCCATGTCAAAGCTACGATGCTCTGTTCCCACCCTTCCCATTTTTGTCGTACGTGCCCATCGCTTTCGCTAGCTTGTGTTAAAATATCGCGGTAGCGCTTCTGCTTCTCCACTAGTTTGGCGTTTGCTTCATGAGAAGGTAACCTATTGAGAGAACCATTTTTGCGTGCAGCCTCATCTTCTGAAGCTTCGCTGTCAAGAATGTCCATTGCCTACTTCTTGTTAACGATATAGTATCAAATACATTAGCGAGATTACCTCGTCTAGCAATTCTAGATCCCTATGGGCCAACTTCTGAATATCACCTATTGATGCTTCAATGTTAGCAGGCCCATTTGCAATCCGAACTTCTTCGGCTCTCTTCAATAAGCTTGGTGGAAGACCGATGTGCCTTTCCAGAGCTTCCAAAGAGGCCGGGAGGTTTGACTCGCTCAATGCTCTTTGGAGTTCATGAGCACGGCCAATCATTATTGACGGTGTAAACTTACTGATCTGCTCTGAGCTGCAATTGTTGGGACTTCCCAACTAACTTTTCCTGTAGCAGCGATTTCTTTTGTTCGTTATAAATATCTGCAATCCATTAGGTGCGGATGCCCTAGAAGGGATAGAGCTTACTGATGGCTTCCCTCACTCCCCAACTGAGAAGATTCGCAAACAAAGGAGGTTCGTTGCCAAGGACAACGGCAGGATTAGCTAGTCCAGGCGGCACAGTGGTGGAGACGAGCGGAGCTGGCTTGATCGGAGGCAAGCTAGAGACAGCAGGCACGTCGTGGTGGTAGATCAGATCATTGTCTCGTTCTGCTCGTGTCAGGCTCCTCTGTAATGTATCTAGCAGTGACTGGTTCGACGTCAGAATCTAAGCGTTGCTGGACGAGATGATACCTACTTGGACATCCTGAAGAACGGCGTGGGCAATTTCCCCCCTTCTGCCTGCATCAGAAGCTGCTTTTGCATCTTGTCGAGCTTGCCCAAGTCTCGCCAGTTCATGCCCGTACCTGTTCGTGGACTTAAGCTTTTTATCCAGTTTACCATCTTACTGACCTGCGAGCTTCTATATCATCCATACTTTGTCTATACTGAGATACAGAGTCAAAATGGTGCCATTTAGCTTCAATATGTGGCAGCCAGTCCTACAAGTCCTTGATAATGTGATACAATGAACCATGACTTTAGGGCACACATACAGAGGGGAATGCACGGCCAATCGACTTGTCTGAGTCTCGTATCGTTTCATAGGCTTGTTGATAGAATGCGGCCGTCTATTCTTCGTTTACTGCCGTCAACGGGACTGAACCACTTGCACCCTCACCTGAGCGGCTACTCTCGCAATGACACCATTTTTGTACTGGTCTAGTATAGACGGTAACAAAAATCAGGACAGATTGTCGAGTGTTCTCACTCAGTTTTGCCATTTGCCACGAACATTCCTGAGCTTGAGCAAGCATGAGTCTTTCGAGACTCTTTACAAACGGCTCAGAAAGATCCAGTGGAACTTGATCGGTATCTGGCGGAAGCACCAGTTTTGGGATCGCTGACGAAAGTAAAAAAGAAAACGTTCCCGCAGCGAGCTGGAAATGAGGCGTGAAGAAGGGATAAATGCCATCACGCATTATCAGACCTGGAAGTTGACGGTTGCACGCTTTATGCCCTCCATATGAGCTCGATCTTCAGACATGGCAAGACTGCAATAGAGAGCAGCCAGATTAAAGAGGACGGCGGCGCGCTCATACTCGATGTTCTTGAGGGTTATAAATGCATCACCTGGTGCGAAAGCTGGGGCATAGGCGATGTCCAGCTGGATCTATGAGGTGGAAATGGAATCGTAGTTTTGGGGGCTGGATCATGATACGTACGTCTACGGGGAGCTTGGATAACACGGAGGATAGCTGGGCATGGTACTTGAGTAAGGCATGAACGGTATTGGTGAGAGCATTCTTTCTCAAGGCCTGCCATCGATCAATGTCGTGCTTGAACTGGTCTGGGTTCGCAGCGGCGCGGTGATGTATGTACTGTCTGACAGGCTGTGCGAGGCTGAGGGGAGTTGTGGGCTTCCGGGGAACAAGGAGGAGATTGGACATTGTGGTCTCTAAGCAATCATAATAAGAAACACGGCTCCACTTGGCTCATTCACCCGACTCGATACCCTTCCCGCCCCTCGATACCAGCGCAGGCCCCGCTTTCTCCCATCATGGCCTACGAACCTACCTCCCCTTCAAGCCTCTCCCGCCGTCTCACAAGCAGAACAACCATGAACGACAGGCGCAGCGTTAACGCCTTTTTCAGCATCGCCGCAGAACAGGATGTGGAGGTCGAAGATGATCTTGCCAGAGGTCTGTCCCCTGTCGCCCATTTATAGCCACCCCATCTCATCGCCCGCAGCCCAGAAGCGTCTTAGGGACCTTAAAAGCAAAATTTCCACCCAGTCAAAGAAAAACTTTGTCCTGGAGCGCGATGTCCGTTACCTTGACTCGCGGATTGCGCTTTTGATCCAGAACAGGATGGCTCTGGACGAGGTACACTTCTCAACCAATCGTAATGCCACCGCCTAATTTCTTTTGTTTTATTACTTTCTAGCAACGCGAGGTCGAACGAACTCTAGAAGACGTTGACCCAACTGAAGGTCACTATCCGGATGACAGAAAGCTACAGCAGTACTCCAACCTATTCTTCCTTCTGCAGTCGGAACCACGGCATATCGCAGCTTTATGCCGCCTTGTCTCTCTTTCTGAAATCGACACTTTGCTTCAGACCGTCATGTTCACGTTATATGGCAATCAGTACGAGAGCAGAGAAGAACATCTACTTCTTACGATGTTCCAGTCAGTCTTGTCTGCCCAATTTGAAACCGCAACAGAATTTGGCTCTCTATTGCGTGCGAATACCCCTGTGTCTCGGATGATGACAACCTACACTCGTCGTGGCCCCGGTCAGAGCTACCTAAAGAGCGTTCTTGCAGAGCGCATAAATAGCTTAATAGAGCACAAGGATCTCAACCTTGAGATTAATCCTGTCAAGGTGATACTCTTTCTGCATCGCGTGAGAGTGGAAGCTTACTTTCCAATGAAGGTTTATGAACAAATGATCAATCAAATAGAGGAAGAAACAGGATCTTTGCCTCCTAACCAGCCGCGTGGCGTAGCACCTGAAGTTGCCGCTGAGAATGCTGACGTTCAAGCAATCATCGCTCCACGATTGACAATGCTTATGGAGATCGCCAACAGCTTCCTACTTACCATCATTGATAGCATGGAGAATGTTCCATACGGTATTCGTTGGATTTGTAAACAGATTCGAAGTTTGACAAGGGTAATTTTGACACTGCACTGCCCTATTCCGCCGCGTATATTCATGCATTACTCAACAGCGAAAATACCCTGAAGCTACCGACTATGCTATATGTTCGCTCATTGGCGGTTTCTTTTTCCTTCGATTCATCAATCCGGCCATTGTCACACCGCAAGCATATATGCTTGTAGACGGCGCGCCGGCAAAGCATCCCAGGCGGACGCTGACTCTTGTGAGCAACTGGCGATGATAAAGCGACAGATACATTGATGTTTTTCCATGATAGATTGCCAAGATGTTGCAAAATCTGGCAAATAAGCCGTCGTATTCCAAAGAGGCATATATGATGTCTCTGAATCCGTTCGTAGAGAACAACAAAGCCCGTATTAATCAATTCCTCGATAATCTTTGCGAAGTAGGGGATTTTTACGAATCACTTGAGGTCAGTCGTCGTAGCCTTCCTCTTCGAATCCGAATTTACCCTTAAAAAGATGGATCAATATATGGCACTCTCAAAGAAAGACTTGATGATACATATCACGCTCAATGAACTGTACAACACGCATTCATTAATACTACAGCACATTGAAACATTGGTCAGTCGCGTCTCATTTGATCTGCAACACTTCTGATTCTGCACTAGTCTCCAAACGACAAACATCACCTCCGTATCCTAACAGACGAATTGGGTCCTTCTCCTCCGCAAGTTCCCCGGAAAGAGAACAGGACGATTGAGCTGACCTTGTATAGTCGCTGGGAGACGCCCGTGCACGATCTTCAGAGCGCATTGATGGATTCAGTGTCATCAAGTGACATGCTATACATGGAAACCAAGTCAATATTCGTCCAACTGGTGCGATCCTTGCCTAACGCCGCCGACAAACGACCGTATAACCTTGCTGCCATTGCCGACCGAGCTGCCACGACGAAGGACCCCGTTCTAGTCCGCAAAGGAATCAAGGTCAAAGAGATGCTTCGGGAGCTTGAAGAGTTGAAAGTGGTAGACAGGGTGGACAATTTTAAGCTCATGCAGGAGGAGGTCGCTGCAGAACTCGTGCATTTGGGAAATATGCGAGAGAAGGTTGTTCAAGAGATCAAGTCTTTGGATGCCGTATATAAGACCATCTGCGACCACAACAACTACTTACGAGGGCAACTTGAGCAGTACAAGGCCTATCTGCAGAACGTGCGCCTTACGGCTTCAAAGGACAAGGGGAGTACAACCGGTGTTGGTGTTGTGACCGTTGGCGGCAAAGAGCTCAAGAAGCCTGCGAAACCCGTTGCGCTGGGTCCATACCGATTCACGCACGCCCAACTGGAGAAGGAGGGTATCATTGTCGAGAGTAATGTCCCGGATAATAGGTCCGTGTCACGTTGTGGTGCCCCACTCCTGCTTCTTGACGATGCATGTGTAGACGACCGAATATCTATTTCAATATAACTTCCCCCACGCCTGGAACATTCATTATCGCTCTGCATTATAAAGGTCGCGAGAAAGCTATTCTTGAGATGGATCTCAAGATAGATGATTTGTTAGAAAAGGTCCGTTTCATTATTTCAGCCCTTGCCGTGGGTTCACCCTAGGACAGCAAAAAGACAACAAACATCTTCTTGACCTTGAATATGTGCAGCTGAATGTTCCAAAAGTGCTGAACCTGCTCAAAAAGGTGTTTGTGAAGCGGTGAATCGTTTGCCTCTCCGAGATATTTTTATGCGTTTCTATCTGGCGCTACGTATGCCTCTTTATTATTAGGTATTGGGTCCGTCTTCGCATTCCCATCTGCATTGTATTATTTGGATTGTAGTGTGGGCCTTTTTTGTTTCTTTTCGCTGAATAATTACCCTGTGGCCCTGTATACCTAGGTAGATCCGATTGCGAAACCACTTTGGGAGTGACATTGTAGCTCCGTATAGCAGTGCCACAGGGCTGTCAAATCCCCGTTTCTCACTCTCAACACAACATTCTTTTAGACTGCATGCATTCTTGACTAGCCCGACTCCCGACGCGCTATTTCCCGCCTTTCCTCACGCAGAGACGAACAATGCGTTCTTTTTTGTTTGTCGTACTGTGCCTTTCCTCCAGTGCGCTGTCCGGCGACTCTCAACTGGTGCACCGCGCAGATCCGATTATGGTTCCTATCCATTTGCACTCTAGAGGCCTGCTCGTTAATGCATCCAACCATACATCTCACACCGGTGCGACTCAGCTAGCTGCCGCTTCTGGCGTCCCTGCTGAAGCCGGAATAACACCTATTGCCTGGACAAGCGATCGGCAGTAAGTACGGGTGAGGCCAACGCCATATATAAAAAGCTTACACGCTTATCTGTAGGTCGTACTATACCATGATTCAAATAAGTGATATCTTTTTCCGAGTCGCGCTCGACACCGCGTCGTCGGATCTGTGGATCGTGTCGACTGCGTGTCAGTCACCTACTTGTAAAACCGTGCCAAAATACCCACTCTTGTACGAGAGCCCTACGTTCGTGTCAGTTGCGAATAATGCAACGCCGTATCAGGTTAGTTATGAGGATGGTACCGGCAAGTACTGTGTCATCTGCTTTACGCGTGCAAGGCGCTGAAGTTCTATTACGTGCAGCTGCCTCAGGATTCATTGCGATAGAGAGCGTACAACTAGCTAATCTGACCTCTCCACGACAAGCTTTTGGTGAGTCGTGGCGTGTGTGCGAAGAGATTGAGCTCTAATGAAATGAAGGCATGGTTACAAATTGCAACGTCAGTTTCACAGACGAAGTCAGCGGGATCATGGGTCTAGGGTTCCCCCGTTTATCGTCGATACCATCATCTGTGACGAATTGTGAGCGACCTCGTTTACTCCTGGAGTGGTGCCATTTACCCTCACCCAGCAACGCCATTCTTTGCCAACTTGGCGCAGCAAGGACTTCTTGATTACCCTCTCTTCGGTGTCAGTTTGACCAGAAATGCTAGCGGCTCGCTCACGATAGGTTTGATTGATGGACGTAAAGACGTGACAGCATTGGCCTGACGAATGTTATAGGTGCTATTGACGCAAGTGTAGTAAAGAATGTCAGCCAGATTAACTGGAACAATGTCGTCGAGTTCCCGCCCATAAACACGGAAAGTCATTCATCCAGTTATTTACAATGGGCGATATCTTTATCTGGGTTTTCTGTTTGTTAATTCCCTTTTATGGGCTAATCTCTGCAGCTCATTAAACTATCAAGGTCGGTGGAACGCGCCTAAAGCCGCAACCAACCTATCCTTCGATAACCAAAAATCAATCTTATGCCTTGTTTGACATGTGCGTAGCTTTTTTCTTCGAGGACGATTCTAGAATGACGTCTGTTTCAGTGGGACATCGGGGATTTACGGCTCTTATGCAGATGTAAGTTGTTTAAAGTTCCATTGGGCCAACCTAACCAGCCTTAGGTTTCAAGGCTTTTCGCACTCATTGATGATGCGCGTTTAGTTGATGAAAGTTCGTGCAACTCTTGAGTATGGTTTTCTAGTGGTATTGACAATCGTGCAGGTGCAGGCAGTCAATGGGTGGTGCCGTGTGATACAACGACCACAATTTCATTGTTCTTTGGGTACGTCTACTGCGAGTTATGACGACTGAATTCTGATAACCCATTAGGAATCACGAGTATATTCTCCAGCCAACGGATTACCTGATTGGGCCTGCATCTGGTAATCCGAACCTTTGTCTAGCGTGGCCAAGAGCGACTGCACCTAGTCCAGATGGTATTGATTGGCAAATAGGTTCGTTTCGTCGCATGTTAAATTCACGGCTGCAATAACTGCCATTAGGAACTGCGTTTTTGAGGACCGTTTATACTGTTTTCAGGTGAGCTACTGCACCTCTAGTTTATTCCATAGACCTCAAATCTGGCAGCTTTGGGATCAATACCAAGGAGCCACCTATGATCGGCCTATATTCTCTCAGTAATGGAACTAATATGACGGAGACTGCGGCTGCTGTGTCATCCTTTCTATCGTCGGAATCTGCAACAATAGCAACAACATTACCCAACGTCATCCTGCCAACTCCAACATATGCGATCCCTTCATATATATTTAACTCGTCTATTCCAGCCCCCGTAGGTGGCATTGTTTCATCAGGACTTGCAACTAGTACATACAGTCCTATCCTTGGTCATAATGTGACCGCGTTACCTACTATTTCACCTTCACCCACGTTAATGACGTTGACCTTCACTAATTCCATTGGACGGTTGACCACTTCTGTTTCTACCGAGGCCGTGGCTGAAGCGACGCTTGGAGTGCCACCCGGCTGGAATGGGTGTGGCACCCTCCGTCCTCTGGGATTTTTCGCGATGGCTACACTTTATTCTATTTTTATTTGGACATTATTCTACGTGCTGAACTTTGCGAGTTGGTAGATGTCGTTATTCGTTGTCTTGATTTTTATATTTTCTGCCTTACTGTATACTTGTGATGATAATTGTATTATAATTGTCTGACATTACAGATGTCCGAGCTTCAAGGTTTGTCCTGAGCCTGGCTTACGGTCCCCGATGCTTGCTCTGAAATTTCGTCAGTTGAATCCCGCCTTTCCCACTCTTTCCACCAAGTGGGGGTAAGTTCCTGCCTCTTTTGCAGAAGGTCCTTGACATTTTTCTCAAGTGACTGTACCGTACCACCCATAGCATCACCTGCCCCCGCGCTTGCATGTAATAGAGTAGTGGACTTTATGGTCTAGATGTGAAGCTGTGAGTCAATGCGAGATCACATCCTCCATTTAATATTGACCTCAATAAGCATTTCTGTCGATGCCACTGCGGTTCCAATGGACAACCACGTGTGAATATCGGACCGGCCAGCAGTATCCATAAAGTCCCGTATCCGCTCGTCCTCGCCTCCCAAAGTAGGGCTACCCTGACTGACGTTTGCAAGAAGCGGAGCTAGGTAGTCTGACGCGTATAATTTATCATCTAGCCAACGCCTCAAAGAGTCAGACATAATCGGAGCTTGGGGAACGCCCAGTTTTTCAAAGCGGGTAAAATGTTCAAAGTCGCCGCGCAATGGCTGGACAGTGAAATCGTCTAATGCGTGAGTGAACCGGATGAAACTTGCGGGTGCATTGGGCATAAGCTCGCGGAGGCGTTGGTTGACAGGCTCGCTGTACTTTTCTACGAAAATGCGGCCCTATATTAACTTTAAGTATGAATAGACGCTGAAGTGTGATCACAGACTGACCTTCTTAGAAAAGCCCTCCATGAACATTGTCATGCTCAGCTCCGTGTCCAGACCTCGAATGCTTGCATGGTACTGTACGAGGTATAATGGAATCAGGATGGGATAAGCCGCTGCCTGAAATGCTTGTTGGTATTCATTGCTGTCAACAACGGAACGAGGGTACCATATTCAATTTGAGAGATGTAGGCGAAAAGCGGAAGTTGTCCGTTATTTCCACGTCTCCATGTGGCCAATCTTTCGCGATGTCAAGTACGGAGAAGGGAGATACCGTGTATGGTAGACATTGGACATCCACGTCATGCTGCCTTTCTAACTCAGGCGTGAAAGGTACGAGCTGGTACTGCTGCAGTTCTTTATACCAGAAGGACAATAGGGAGAGAATTTTAAAATCGTTGCCTATTATGAATAGTCAGCACCATCCTAAGAGCATCGGAGATAATGGAACCTGGAAGGTAACTAGTTACTCCTCAATAGTAAGGACGTGAAGGCATCGCATATTGTAGGTAGACATACGTGTTGAGAAATTGAGATAAAATGGTGCGCTGCAGAATCGTTAAGACCACGCTGTGTTTTGCATCATCAAGATGCACCTGAGTGTTATTATACGTAACGGAGGCCTGTAGTTCACCATCAATCACCCAAGCGGGGAAATACACGGGCACAATTCGGGTTGGACGTATGGGCTCGAAGCCAAAGCCAGGTAGTAATCGAGCGCCGAACGAGCCTATCACTTGCTTAAACACGAGCAATATCGAGGCGTATGGAGCCATTTGAACGACGGCATCTTCCGGCGAAAGCCTGAACGGAAATGCTGGGGCCGGTCTAAATGGCATCGAAGGAGTATAAGGGCGCGTACCTCTGAGATTATGGAAGGGATAGATGGCAGACGAGTGTCTGCAGAGTCTTGGCCGAAAGAAATGCAACTGATGGCGGAGCATTTCGGTCCACGTCACATTGTCACACGCAGTCATGTCTCTGACACCTTGAACCAACATTTCTTCACCGGAAGCTCAAAACTTACAGAAAGTCAGATTACACCAGCTATTGAATGTGAACTCTTCTGCTGGTGTAATATTCCTGTAACAAATCATTAGCCACAACTACCAGCTGCATATGAGATTGATGCTTGCAATCATATCAGGGTCACCATCTTGTCCAATGCATGAGCTTGTCAGTGTATTTGTCATGAAGCGACCCTCAGTGAGATTGCTGCTTGTGGATGTTGGAACTGATGCAAAAGGTCTAACTGAGATGCAAACCTGGGGTGTTATCAGACATACGACAAATTGATATGCTAGTACCGCAAGGTCACGGTCGGCCGATGATTACACGGTGGGAAATTCCTCAGTGAAGTGTACAGGATTGGGACACGTCGACGCCGCGTCGGCAATGTATTCCTCCACCATCTTCTTGCTGTTCTCGCTCGCAACTTTCGCGTTCGCAGCGGATCTCTACAAAGTCCTGGACCTATCACCCTCCGCGTCGGACAGGGACATTAAGCATGCGTACAAGAAGTTGAGCAAGAAATATCACCCCGACAAGAATAAAGATCCAGAGGCTCAAGGCAAGTTTGTCGATATTGCACATGGTATGCGACCTTGCTTCTATCACGTATTTTGCACTGACGATGCGTGTAGCCTACGAAGTCTTGTCAAATGATGAGGTGTGAAATACTTCCCCGCTCCACTCCGTCGTACTTAAAAAGACATATAGAAACGTAAAATTTACGATCGCTACGGGGAAGTAAGGAGTCAACTTTGCTCGACGTGCATTCTTATATACCACCCGTGATACAGGAAGGTCTGAACGCGCGCGAGAACGGGCAACATGCGAATCCATTCGACATATTCCAGAATTTCTTCGGTGGTCGTACGTTCGTCTCTTCACTCGACATACCAATCAAGTACTTTCACGTTGGCCTCTCTAGATCACGCCGAACAAACACGAAAAGGTCCCTCGTCACTGATGGAATTCGAAGTTGGCTTGAAAGAAATGTGAGTCGTCACTCTACTTGCATACGCCGTGTGCTTACCCCCTGCTCAGGTACGAAGGCGCAAGCATAGACGTAGGTTTAATAATAATGCAATTGTTCTTGTTACTAAGACGCGCAAACAGTTCAAAGTCCAAAAAAAGGTGCTTTGCGACCACTGTCGGGGGTCTGGTGCGGCTTCGTCTGCGGACATTCATAAATGCTCCTCCTGTGGTGGATCAGGCGTAAAAATCGTTAAGCAGCAAATATTTCCTGGAATGTATGCTCAAAGCCAAGTCACATGCCCGGATTGCCGTGGTCGCGGCCAAGTCATCGAAAAGACCTGCCCTCATTGTGGAGGTGCAAAGGTCATTGACCATGTCCAACCATACACGATAGAAATAGTACCCGGCACGCCGGAAGACCACGAAATCGTTTTCGAGGGCGAAGCGGACGAGTCGCCTGATTGGGAAGCTGGTGATATTGTAATACGCCTCAAGAGTAAGAAGAACAAGGGTGGCTGGAGACGGAAAGAATCTAGTTTGTATTGGAAGGAGATCATTGGCGTTGATGAGGTTTGCTTTTCAATTATTCGTCCAATGCTGTCTGAACGCGCGCAATAGGCGTTGCTTGGCTTTGACCGTAACTTGACCCACCTCGATGGGCGCACAGTACAGCTACGTCGTACTGGCGTCACCCAACCCGGCTTCGTACAGACGATCGAAGACGAGGGGATGCCTCTTTATGGGCGATCCTCACGAGGGAATCTGTATGTAGAATATAATGTTGTGCTACCGGCGGATCTACCTTCACGGCTGCGTCGCAGTAAGTACCTTTATTCGCAAAATCACTATAAGCTCACTTGCTCCTAGAATTAGAGGACGCATTCCACTACTCAGGATCCGGACACGATGAACTCTAGTTGGACACTTACATACAGATCATGTTGCATCAGTGCAATTATTTATATACTTAACACACGGTTAAATTATTGGGTAGAGGTAGCCAGGCAGAAATGCGATAGATAATACAATGTGTTGTGAAACGACATGCAAAACGTAAAATGTCGTAGCTGAATCAGTTCATGCCTATGGAAAACGGTGAGCTTTGATATTGTAAGCAAGAAATTTTGAAGGTCACCAAGTAATTGTACGATTTCCGGTCTTCACAGCGTTCTAGATACTCCCGCTTGAAGCAGTGTCAGACGCGCAAAGCAAGAGTCCTTTGAGTCATACCTCAATAAGATTTTCAATGCGTTTCTTTATGCTCAGAGGATCTGGTTGAAATCGGCTGGCCAATTGACGTGTTGCTTCATTGACAAGGTCATTATGTGTCATATGTTTGCGATCTTTCATAATCCTGACGATGCAAGCCTATACGTCATGGATGAGAGGGGCACGAGTGAAGAATACGGTGATATACATCAGACTGGTGTTTTCGTTCTTCGTCTATCCGATCTCTGGTCTCTTTTCTTTCCTCTCCTGACTCAACTTTGGCAGCAACGACAGCAATCTTGATCTTGTGCAATTCAGACTGGAATCCTTCATTGAACGAAAAGGAGTCTGCGTCCTTGACGTCTCGTCCAGGTGGATGCTTCTTGAGTATCTTGAATTTCGCGCAGGCTAGTGATTGTAACTGCCGTTTCAACTCATGATCTTCAATATTGGTCGCTCCTTTGATATCCTAAGATGTTCAGTAAGTGCCGTCTCAACTATAATACGAACTTTATCTCACTGTGTAACTCATCTTTTCGCCTTCATCCATGTTTTGAAATAACAGTAGGATGACCAGTGCGAATGTTGACACATTCAATTCATGTTGACGAATCTTGAACCTCGCTTTCACATCCGCACTTCCTAGCGATGGCATCCACGTCAACCGACGGCCAGAATGCCGGGTGTTATAGAACCGTTGATAAACATTGCATGCTTGCACCATCTCTGGTGGAAAAATGCAAGGTGGAGCAGTCTGTGACATAGGCCAGAATGTCGCTGTCATCACAATCACTGAAATTTCAATTTCAGGCTGCTGCAGGTAAGTCAATAAAACGATCCATCCCGACATCATGAATGACTGACAGGTAATTGTGACCGCTCGAGATGAGTTCTATAATGGCCCATATGATCCTCTGACAGTTTCATATCGTGGAACATGCCTTCCAATTTTTGTGTAAACTGAAAACCACACTCAACTTTCAACTTAGCCAACATGCCACGTTCTGCGTCATCGGACACAGACCGATTGTGAAGAAGTCGCTTTGCAAGGTGGTTTTTGTAGTAACGTTCGAACACATCCTTCTCAAAAACAAAGCGGAAGACAGTTATTGTCTTCTCCAGCACAATGTCGATCTCCATGTCTGTTTTCTACCATCGAGTGAGTAAACACCACAACAGACATTCTATGCATACCCCTTTCAAACCTCGCCTAAGATGGTCATCAATAAATAACGAGATGAACTCTGGTGCCTTGTCGGTAAGGTTCACAAAGGCTGAGAATGCCTTCAGAAACAAGGTAAGTTCGGTGTGCACTAAGCATATTGAAATTAACTACCTCATTCATCGCAGATTCTATTTCTCGATCACTCTGCCAGCAAGTTTTCCATATGATGTCGAACCTGTCTTTGAGGTCGAGGACATCCTGGACCCATTTCGATGCGCCAGCATTAGCTGACTTGATTTTTGCAATTTTTCCCTTTCTCCTTGCGTCACCCTCATCAGCAGCAGCCTGGTCCTCCTCTGCCTCATCGACTATCAACGAAAGACGGTTGATTTCTTTACCCTGCTTCGTGATGGAGTCCTTCAAAGCACGTTTGAGGCAGGGCAGACCCGTCTGAATCCCGGAACATAACCGGTACAGACGTGCAAGGTCATCTGTCCTCGATGAGTCGACCATTACATCCAGACCAGAATTTTGCAGATAAATCACAGTCTCTATATACGGTGAAAGGAGATGGTCTTGCAAGATACCGCGCAGGGGAGCTGCTGTGATCCGTGAGAGATAGTGATGCGCCCGAGATTCTTCAGACTCGTATCGTTCGTCCACCTAAACGAAAATCACTCGCTCACACCGACTTGATATCCGTAACGCATTGACATACCCGTTTGAGAAATGCAGAAGCGTCACAGAGTTGTAATAACTTATCCCCCTCTGCTTTGTAATAAGCCGTACTTTCCGAGAGAATAGCAGGTTCGAGATATTGCTCATATAACGATGTGTGCTCGTCCTCGGTATAGAGGCTCGTGAAAATATCCACAGATCCTTTCACAGATGAGCGATTAATCACGTAACCTTCTCTTTCAAAGTGTATCTGATTAAGAATAGCGCATATGAGTTGTTCGCGGATCGAAACCTTCATTATATGTTCCCGAAAGAGGAGACGTCCCAGATCCCAGGTTCCTGGTACGTCAGCATTTACTGTATAGACCCTGTCCTTTGCACAGTATTAGCATCTCCGCATGGACGAAAAACGTGGAGATCGTTCACCATGTATTTCAATATCTGGCCTAGTTTAACCATATTGCTGCAATGATCGTCATACACAGTCGACATGGCCTTGCATAACAGTTCTGCCTCTTGGCTTTGCTGCATCAGATCTTGGCTGCTAGTACTCGGAAAGACGGGTATAATTTGTTCATTTGCGAGGTTATCAAGGTTCTCGATGACAAGACCTCTCAGCCCGTTGTACAACATCTCTCCATGCTTATACAAGACCAGATTGTAACCGAACCGATGGTTTTCTTCGAAAGATAATTGCCTGGCATTGTTATTCTGAATTTCGCGAATGTTTTTGGCTAATTGAGCCCACGTATCCTCGACATCAAATTCGGGAGCGGGCTAATAAACATAGGGTGAGTTGAGAGGCTTTGAAATGTTTCGCAAATACTATGTACCTTCCTTGGAGGTTTCTACCAGAGGTTTCCTTGACTTTAGATTAAAGATTAACCGAGAGATGCAAGAACTGCACACACAATCTTCGGCTTCGTTCGTCGTATAGGCGCTGATTTGTCCATTTAGCCACAATCCGAAATTCACTGCCCTCGGAACGTACCGCTAGCCATGGTAGGGTGGACGTGTAAGACGGACGTTGTTTCGATCTCAAGGCACAAGTAAACAAAGTTGCAATACACTGATGGGTGACTCAATTCTACATGTAAGTTACGACAGAGAGGAAATAAACTATTGTTGAATTGACACATGCAAAGATAGTGAGCAAGTTGAGCGGATGGTCGAGGTCATGCGATGTTATGAGTTACGACGGTGCACGGCTAGATCGTACAAAGTCTGTAAAGTATTTGCGGAAGGCTTTCCCATCCAGATACTGGAGTTTTGTCGTGAAATCCAAAGCCACGTCTTGTGGGCAATTTTGCGAAGGTAAGAAGACGGAGAGTAAGTAATTGTACGCTTCCGCGCCCCGTGTTCTGCAAATGGTTTGCAACAAATTAGCAATCTCATGCAGTACCTGCAACAGGTGATCAACGCGACGACCGTTGAGAAGAAGGTTCCCCGCTCACTGTCGTCATCTGTCCATCTTTAACGTTGAAGCCAGGCTGAGAAGGTACACGAAACACAGCAGGGATCAATCTATCATAAATGAACGTCTCAAAGCCAGGCAATCCTTCCTGCACCTTGACGTTGCTGGGCGTCGTTGTGATCGGTTGCCCCCAGACGGCGACAGATCGACCCAAGAACGTAATTGTAGCCCTCTGGCTTGCGGCATCAGAAATGTCTTCTGCCAGCTGCAGCAAAGTCTCGATCAAGGATTGGAAACCGCCAGCATTCCCTACCGCACATTCAATATTCGACTGATACGAGGACCGGAAAACTTACTTTCAGAGGTTAAAACACCTTCCAGCCGCGCGGTCATGATAGCGTTGAGTAGACCAAGATAAGCTCTCTTTGTTTCGATGTGGGCCCTCTGATCGTCTGTGCCAGATATGGGTTGCGAAAACAGTGTCGATATATGCACGTTCAGTGGGCCAATTAACTGATCTAGTACGTCAAACATATCATTCTGAAAATGTATGAGAAAGGAGAGACAAATGTCAAAGGGTTACATTACCTGAAGCTTGTGGATAGAAAGGCCAATTAGGTTCATAAAGTCAACCAGCTCCGATGGCTCGAAGTGAGCCAGGAGAGCGGCCATTAGAGCTGGGATAAATTCAGTGACTCTAGCACCAGCTGTTGCCAGTATCCGTGCAAAGGCAAATCTAGTCTGGACAAAACATGTCATTACCAGCACGACATGCCAACTATAATCACCTACAGCATCACGAATAACTTTAAGAGTGTTCATAGCTTTTAGACAAACAAGAATAGCTTGCGCCATCTCCGCAAACACATCAAGTGGTGGAAATACATGCCTTTCGGGTATTGTAGCAGGATAGTCCGGGAAACCCTTTGCAATATTGCCTAATGCCATTATAATATGATGCACCTTGACGATTGGAACAATATCTTCAGAACCTTCTAAGGTGAAACGCTGAAAATATTCGGAAAGCTCGTTCATGAGAGGCTTGACGAGAGAAAGGAGAACTTTGGTTTGCCGCTCATGATCTTTTGATAGCAAAGAACACAGTATGCCCGTGGTTTCATAAAGATACAACTGGGAGTCAAATATGGTGTCTTTGACAGCCTCGGAGAGGGGATCGAAATCTCCATCCTCAGTTTCAGGAATCCGCACTTCTATAGAGATCAGGTCACGCAAGCTGTCGAGGATACTGACACTAAGATCAGGCGGTATATCGTTCCGGACTTCTTTGATAAAGCGATGAAAGAGATAGTCCACCCGTGATCTATGTGAAGAGTTGCTATTATGCAAACCTCTAAGTCACAGCAGAAATGAGGGACATAACACACGATCTATATATTGACTGACCGATTGTCAACCATAGCTTCAAGTGCCGGAATGATGCATTCCTTTCGAATTTTGAAAAAGTCCGTATATCGAGCAGCAGTCTCAAAAAACTGCAATGTCACCGCACGATGAGGATAGGATGACATGCCAGATTGCACAAGAGCATATAGCATTTCTCCATGAGGCGTTAACGGATATTCTGCATAATTCGCAGCTTTTCGGAGCTCCCTGTCGATGGCTGGTGCTTGGCAGAAGGCCGCTCGGCCTTTTCCACCTGCTGTGGGACAGTTCTGAAGTGGTCTGAAACTTACTACGAATACACTTACATTTATTGATTTCACCAAATATATATACCAGATAAACGCCAAGTTCGGCGTCATGCCACTTCAGCGAAGCGCCATCCTGATAAGCTGTAATCGTCCTCAAGGCTAGTGCGCGAACTGCCTCAGTAACGAGATCTTGATCAATTGTCAAAATGGAGTCCATGAAGTTACGCAGTTCCTAATATACTACTAGTCAAGAACATGAAGGACGGATGTCAGATTTACAAACCTTTCTTAGCCTTTCGAATTCGGCATTGTCCTCTTCGTCTGCATCTTCTACATCGGCATCTTCGTCCCATTTCAACTTTTCGAGTAAAACATGTAGCAAAGATGTCAAGAACGACCGCTTCGATTCATCCAGTGGATCGCTTGACAACTTTCGACTGCGTTTATACTATAACCATTGTGAATGTTGCAGAAATGGTTAGTATATGTACGCTTACGCTCGCGAGAATGCCTTGCAACATAGGAAAAATCGTGCTGGAGGTATCATCATAATCATCTGCCAAGAACCGTAACATGACAGGTTGTATTTGCAGGAGGTAAACCATCGCTTCTGAACGAACGTCCTCATTTGGACACTCCTGCGATAATTGTCAGCGCGAAACTAGTATATTGGGCATGACAACAAACATCAGTCAACTTGATCAGTTCTAGGCCGAGCATGTTCAGTAACTTGCCAAGCGCTTCTCGATATGATTCTTCGCCTTCGTCAACATCGGAACCGCGTTCAATCTGTTGAGCACGTGTTTTTGACTCTAGGGCGTCGATGACCTGTCCCATCGACAGGACTTTAAGCAGTTGGAGTTTATCTCCAGGCTCTTTAAGACCCTTCGCCACAATTCGCAGCAGTGCCGCCGAAGTTGCTAGCCGAATTGGCAATGAAGGATTCGTAAGCATATTAAAAAGTAAGGGAACGGTGGTTGGTGTAACAGTCAAGTTAATGTCAATCCACCCTGAGGCACTAGGTCAGCCCAACGTCAGAGTATCTACTACGACGTACCGACATATGATCCAAAAGTTCTAATACCCCAATCCACAACTTCAATCGCCTTTTCTAGTTCAGTTTTGGTTTCAGACGAAAGCTCGCCCTTTTGTAGCAGGGCCATAGTTTCGGCGCCTTCAGCAACAATGGTTAATATGGCTTCATTAATGCGTGCGGCGTCTCGTTCCCGGACAGCGTCTCTGACCCTTGAATCACGCGCATGCCTTTCAGGAGTAAAAGTGCGTGCAGATTTTATCATCTGGTCGGCAACTTCTCCTGAAATCTCAAGGACAACACGAAAAAAGAGAAGGGAAACATGACGATTGAAGCTTGCAGAAGAGGCCGCTTCTGATGGGCGAATGAAGGAAAAGAGATCCGTGAAGAATGAAGGCCATTGGTCAATGTAGGAGCAAAGGAAGAATAAAGTCATTGTATGCGAAAATTTGTTGCGTATATCTGATCCGCGTATTAGGTTGATAGAATACAACGCGTAGATACGCTCACATGTAGCGTCACTCTCCGCAGATCCTTCTGCATATTCCCTCCGCACGTATTGTAGCAGTGATTGACGGAGGAGGGTGAAAGATTCATCATCCAGAGGTTCAGGTCTATAGCAGATTTTAGTAAATGGTCAGATGAATAAGGTAGGCGTTGGCATCCGGACGGTAGCATTGACATGGTACAGAGACTGAATCCCGGTGCCTTGGCTGCTGGGTGTCTTCGAGACTCGCCAGACCTCAATTGACTCACGAGAGCACTCACCGGGTCTCGAAGAAGTCGTCCAAGAGACCAAGAGCAAAGAACCGGGCCTGAGCATTATATTTTCTTGATCCATCATGATTCGTTTCCAGAAAGATATGGAGGGCTACACGCCATGCGTTGAGTATGCTCTCCTGGACGGTGCGTATGTAACTCAGAGCTTGTGGGTAAAGAAAAACTTGGGATGGATCTGAGGCAATTGATATAGCCTGCACGAGCTGTTCAATTTCACGCTCCATTGAGGTTGAATGAGGAACGCCGAGGTGCGCAGTGGGTGGAGAATGATTTAGCAAAGATCAAGTCAGATAATGGCCAAAAAGGGTAATAAGATAATGACTAGAACTCGAGTATGTACACGGCTCCTGTACGAAGACCTACGCATACTCGCCCCGTCGCCTCTTCAAATGACAGCGAGGCTATCATATGTGCCTCGAATGGTAGCGGGTGGTGTGGCGGCACGAGCGGATCGACTGTCGCCGGATCGCCAGGCCGGAACGTTGCTTTCCATAATCGGTGCTCGTCGCTCTCCCACTCATGATCCAACCATACAGCTCGATATCCCGTCTTTCCCATGCATACGATCTCGGGACGCGTTCCAATTGCCGTTTTAAATCTGTGCGTCCGAGTGTAACTATGGCATTGAATACCACTTTCCGTGGTGTTGATGGGGACTTGATAAACATCCGCCACACCCTTGGTATGTTCACCAAAGGAGTGAAATACAATCAATGAAAAGTGCGATGGATGCTCATAAACTGGTTCCGTTGAAATGTAAAACTCGCATAGACGTGAGACAGGACTTAGCACATATTCTGCCAGTAACCGGCACTGTTCCGCTGAAAGGATTGTTACATCCATGAAAGCATCCTTGACGTATAGGTCTGGGGGCAGTTCGTGTATGCGGACGACAAGCGCGTCGTTACGAACGCCCGTCAAGATAAAGCATTTCGGGTATAACTTAATTTGAAGCCTATCTAAGGACTGTGGAAAATCATCAGCAAGGGAAGCGTTGACAAATGGGCATATGACACATACAATGTGCGAAGAGAATTCGTGGAAGAATTTTCGTTTGTTTGGTATGTTGTAAAAGATGGCAGTGTACGTTGGCGGCCCAAAGTTGCTCGGTATGCGGGCAACAACGGTGGCGGTAATGTCGTTACAAATCTCAACGACGGATATACGGCCTTCTGAGGGGCCTGGAATGGACTTGCAGAGCATGTACGGCTGATCGGATAGAAAATGAAGCGATAAAGAATAAATGCTAACAGCCCTGAAGCATTGATCTCAGTTTTGGCAAAGGGGGCTAAGCGGCTCTATGTGCTCACTCATTGTTACTGAGAAAGACAACTGTGGCGTCACAGTCGCGGACACGCGTGGTGGCGGCAAACTGGATCATGGGTATAATAACCTTCATACCCACGTATGTTCGGCTGTCCGGAAGCTCATCCAGACGCCATGCGGATAGCTCATCATAACTCGGCCACCGCGACAGAATCAAGACATGTGTGCGTCCTAGCAACTGCAGTTGCATGATTGTTGCATTCTTGAATTCGTTAGTAATCTGCGTACAATTGAAGAGCGGATCGCGGTTTCTCCAATTGCTATCAAGGCATAAGGCCCGTGTAACAATTCTCTGGAGAACGACGCCGGACAAGGAAGAAATTGAACTGTCAGGTGGTATATTGAGGGGGATGTCGATTGATAAATGATGCCACACGTAGTCCGAGCTGGCAAAGGCGTGGAGGACACGACATGTCTACGTGTAGGTGAGATTGTGGATATTACGAGTAAATGTGCTTGCCTGTCTGAGAGCGAGGAGGTCGACTGGGGCGAAATAGGCAGTGATGTTGAGGAGGATGTCGTCCGGCAGGTAGAGGAGCATGAAATCGATAAGATGCCGAATCACCTGACCTGTGACACCCTTATAAGGCTGTCCGTCTAAGCCTGTCTTCCGCTTCCCTCCTCCATGAATCAAGAACAGGACCCTCTCTCAGACTCGGATTGGCTCGATATCGCCAGTTCTCGTGAATCAGACGACAGTGACCCCGATGATGTCCAGTCCAGGCCCCTTTCAAGGCGCTCTTCCATCAGTCTTGGCAGCTCTAGGGATGGCGACGTCGAGGCATGGGAGGGTTTTGTCGTCGACGACTCCGCAGCCAACACCCCTCCACTCCTCGAGCCTGGCATGTATCCCCCATCGCTTCCCTTGTCTACCACTCAACTCGACAGCTTAGGTCCTACTCATGACTCGAATCCTGATCAAGACCCAGCCGAAGACGAGCGCGTCAAGGAAGGACTGGAACAAAGCCTCATTAGCACATTAAGTGCTTCGCGCTCGTCTTCTGCCCACACTGCGAGTACCCACGCCTCACTGCATGACTTGCGCCTGTCGTTCCCAGATCCTTTGACGAGTTCCAAAGACATTTCCTTGTCACGTCCAGGTACTCCTTCTGCGGACGAGCTAGACTTTGAGACGACTCGCGCTGCGGTCAATGACGAACCATCAGATGTTACCATCGTCGTTCCTGAACAGGAACAGGGAATTTCCGTCCCAGCAACCATCCAGTTCGGCAAGCACGACGTCGACATTGATATCATATTATACGGCTCTTCTCCTACGTCTAAATGGTCTTTGATAGACGGTCTTTTGCGGAAGGCAGCATCTTACTCGCACCGCACTTTGATAAGAAACACACCTTCTGCAGGCGCTGGGTATTTTCTCTTCCAACCGCAGTCAGGAGCAGTACAGCTAAATAAAGTTGCTGTTTATGATTGCACAGAAGGGGCTTCAATCTATTCCACATCTGTATGTTTGCAAGCCTGATTGCTGTTGTTGATTCACTGCTTCATGTGATTTGTGCGCAGAGCAATTCTGACAGACCTTCATTGGCCGTCGTTTTCTTGCCTTCATCCGCTCTTCGCGCTTTGCCCGAACACACTTTTTATCTGCCGATTATTGTAGACAGTGATGCTGCTGACAATGCAGATGAAGCAGACATTCGCAACAATGCAGAGAGGACCTGGACGTCGTTCGTCGTCCCGATTAGCAGAACATTGCGTCTGGGCCACCGCTCCATATTATCAAGCAGCGACATCCGGGAAGTGGACTCCTACCGAGCCCATCGAGCATTACAGAGACCTTTCTTGTATAATAAGAAACAAACCATAAAGACGCTGTCTGATCATTTAAGCTCTGTTCATGCTGTAACATTGTACGACTTTCATTCTATCATTTTGTTCCATCTAACCTGCTGCGCGCAGTTTCGCTTTCGTGTCGATTATAATGAGTTTCGCAATAAATACAATTTTCCGTCCCCTGGAACCAACCCCAACGTCGATTACAACGGTGCAATTTACGAGCAATGGATGGAGCCAGGCGAGCGAGCAACTGAATAGTAGTGTTGCATCGACGACCGCTCCATCTCACCACAGCACTGCCTTAATAACCTCCTCACTGAAGGACTTTGCGCTGGCAGTTGTCAGTCCCGCTAGCACATCGCTCTCAATCACATCTCAGGTCTCGCTGTTCGTGGCTAGCCCGCCAGCTTGTTCAGGGGCTGTGTCCCGAGTAAAGACTCAGCCATCGGTAGCACCAACCAATGTTGTTCTCGGGCTTGCACCTTCGACGTTGTCATCTGACGTGCCACCTGTGCAAGACGCCAGCCCTGTTATTGTGACGCGGAAGGAGCGGGATGTTTTCGATACCGTTGATCTCAGCATCAGGATGATCGATTCCATCTCCGAGGTGCTTGAGACTACTTTCAAGGCAGCCATCGATGCTGTTCAGAATGATCTCAAAGAACTTTTCGATGCTATGAACGACCTGATGCGCGCTATCCAAGAACAGACTAGGAAAGCGATGGAGACGAGTGTTGAAGCGGCGCATGTGATCCGGGAAGAAGTCAGGTATCGGAATGAAAGAGCTCGCGGCAAGGCTCGCGAAATTAAAGAGAAGAGCGAGCAACTTGTTCAGATTGCAGGCGAACAATTGATGGAGACCACTTGGAGCATGAAGATGAGGGGCGAGAAATTGATGATGGTCGCACACGGACATTTCAAAGACAGAACGGCACTCGCGAAAGAGAAGGCCCATATATTCCGGAAGCGAGTAGTGGCGCATGAAGAGTGGATCCGGAAGGTGTTGGATGGGAACACAGCGCGGAGGGAATACAAGAAATGGATGAGAGGACGGGCACAGGCGTAAATGTGCGAATGTATTACTATTATGTTACAATTTAGTAAACTGTGTGAAATCTCCGCTGACTCGGCCTAAGACCCAATGGCGCCTGAAGACGAAGACCAATACTCGCTTTTTGGCTCGCCTGGCCCCTCAAGATCTCCATCTCCTGCTCTTGGCTTGCCAGGTGCTCCAGATGGTATAGCACAAAATGTGGGGACCATTGCACTTCCTGGTTCCCAGCATTATTCTGAACTTCCAAAAGATCCATTAGCCTTGTCCTTGCAATATCCTGTCCCTCGCCGCGTTATCCACCCCGCAGCGCCGCCGCTAACGGCCAATTCCCCATCTTCCAGTGCATCGACACCATCTGCCCGGTCACGCGCATCATCAATTGTTCCTCCAGCAACACGTCCGAGGAAGAGAAAAAGGAAGAAAAAAGAAGCCCAACTCTCGCCAGCCCCCGCAATTACACCGCCGGATCCATCGGCACCCCTTCCACCCAACTTTTTGCGCAATCACATGGCTCTTTTGGGTACTGCTGGTTTAGTTGCTGGAATCAAGCCTGCGAACCTTGCGATGCCATTAACTGCTTCTCGTGGCTCTACTCCCGCGAATCCCATTGTCATCGAGGATGAAGGTTATACATCTGTCAAGATGAAACCCAATTTTTCAAAAACCACTACTATCAGTGGCGGTGTTCGCTACGACGAACACGATGCACCTAGACTGGGCAAACGGTCGGATTCTATGACGCCATCGCTGGAAATCGATCCAGAGTTGCTGCCTGCACCCACCAACAAAGAAATTGTCGCTATGCTGGTTGGGCAAAAAGACATCTTTCCTGTATTGCAAGGAATTCTCAGACTTGTGGCCGGGCAAAAGGCAGAACAACTTGCAGCTGCGAATGCATCACCCACGCCTGCTCCGCCGTCGAAGAGGCGCAGCAAAAGGAGATCCGAGCATCAGACTCCAACGCCTCCGACTGGGCTTAAGGCACCTCCCTTGAAACGACGCAGATTGAACCGCGTACCGGCAGGTGCAGCGGATTGGGACGTTCCGTACCCGTTTCAGGAAGGCGAAGGACCGGAAGAATATCGCCAAACATGGGAGAAGGAGCGCGGAAAACAGCTCGTCTCTCAGCTCGTTAACCTTATCAGAATCGCAGCTCGCAAGGCCGCAACGAAGAAATATCTTCAGCAGGAGACACGTCATAAGGCTGTGCCCAAGGCTGGGCGTACTGTCGAATCGCAGAGGTCACACTCGGCCCCGGCGGCTTTGAAGCAAGCTGGACAGTTGGGATCCGTCATTGGCGACGCTTCCGTACTCTCTACTCAAATTGAACAGTCTTTCCTTCCACTAGAGCAGCCAGAAGCCCCAACCGCTGTAACAGGCTCACCAGATTTTGCATCTCCATTGGCAACACCTTCCGAGTCAATACCCGAAACGTCTCTCGATCAGTTAATTTCCTCACTGCTCGCTGCGTCATTCCCTACCAATGCTCAAGGCGATGATATATGCGGAGCTGGAGCGGGCGCAGCGTTTGATCCCTCTACTGTTTTCGTAAATTCCATATCAGGGGAAGACGTGAACGACGGTTTGATCGACAGCTGGATGAGTGTATTCGAGACGTTCCCCATCCCTTCAGACGGGTTTGCCTCGGATCTGGACACATCCTTTCAAGAACAGCAGCGTGCACTTGGAGCATCTAATTTCGACCTTTTTAACATGGCATCAACCTTAGACTTTGACCTTACAACACGTTTATTGTCCTCGGAGAGCATTAGCACTCCCACCACTGTCACAAGCACTGTTCCATTCCCTCAGTTATTACCCGAAAATGCTTTACAAGAAGATGCTGAACAGTTCTTGCGCGACATTGGACTCGAACCCATTCCAACATGTCATTCCACACAATATCACTCTACAGACGACATAATGAACGACCCCCCTTCCGCCCTTTCGCAGTCACAGCCGCGGCCGCTTGTCGATATTGACAAATTTAACGACTTTAAGCAAAGTGACCCAACATCGGATGAAACTAGCGGAGCTCCTGCGTTGTCGGCACCATCCCCAATACCCTCTGCTAGCTCGGCAAGCTCCGTCGGTGACCCGAGCACTCCTACGTCAGCCTTGTGGGAGTCTGGTACACTAGATATCATCTTTGCTCAGCGTAATCAAGACCCATCTTCGAGCCAAGGTATGTTGCGTCGTGCGTTGTGGAACCGTTATAGGAGTCGTGCTTATTGTGACGAAACAGGGGAGCGGCAGCAGCATGATGATGATGAAGGTTCGGAAACGAGGCGGTTCACTGCACAGGAAAAGGGGAAGTGGAAGGGAAATGGTAAGGATAGGGAAAATCCAGGCCTGGATCAAGACGCGGATGCAGAGCGGGCACCGGCCACAGCACCGCCCGATGTCCCTCCCTCCCTTGAAACCTCCACGCTCGGGTCACAGAGTGACCCGTTTCCGACTGTGCTTTCGCGCTCAACATCACCACCTGGTCAAAAAAAGTTGAACAAGCAAGAAATTATTCACCGTGCACAGGAACGGAGGAGGCAGCTGGTAGAGGAGTTGGAACGGGTCAAAATGCAGCTGTGGGAGACGACGATTGAGCAGAGTGTTTTAGTCGAGCTGCAGAAAGAAGCGCTGCCATAAGTATATATATCTCCTTGGAGGTAAATGAACATGGATATAAGAAAACGAGTTCATCTCGCGAGGTATGACAATGACTCCTCTATTCGTCAACAACTACAAGCCATCTGCGAGACGAGGGGTATCTCTAAAGGACCTCACAGACTCGAATTTCGTCCTTCCTGTTCCTGAATCCATCGAAACCGAGCGTGTCAAACTCGTCCCTTTTGTTCCATCCATCCACGCAGAGGCTTGGTACACGGTGGCACTCCAAAACCCTGGTTATGCGGACTACGTTCCGTACCGCCTTGCAACTCCAGATGATATCCAGGTTTATTACCTCGAGCAGATACACAACAATCCGCAAAGAACCTTGTTCGCCATCATCGACAAGACCAGAGGCGCGCCGGACGGTAGAGTCTCTGACGGAGCAATAGCAGGCATCATCGGAGCGATAGATTGTATGCCCCAAGATCTCAAGGTCGAGATAGGACCTGTCTTTGTATTCCCCGCTTTCCGTGGCACGCACGTTAGCGAACATGCCATCGGGGCGTTGCTCAAGTACTGGTTAGACGTGCCGTCGCAAGGGGGGATGGGATTCCGCCGTGTAGCTTGGACGACGAACCCGGACAATCGAGCGAGCGTGAGGGTCGCAGAAAAGATGGGCTTTAAACTGGAGGGCGTGATGAGATGGACATGGGTCCTGTCAGAGGGTGTGGCTGGAAAAGACGTGGAGGGCGAACGAGGAGTTGGCAAGGGGCGGGATACTACCTTGATGTCGTTGTGTTGGGACGATTGGGAGAATGGAGCGAGGGAAAAGGTGTTGAAAATGATCGAGACTTGACGAGTATTCTATTGCCAGGAATGGGGACACCTAGACATTTTGTTGGACAGGCAGACAACAGAGAGGATGATTACCTTACAGAATTTTCAGGCAAGACCAAAGCTTTCCTCGCCAAACCCACCACGACCCATACGCCTTGCAGGAGAGAGATTCATTGGCATTCCTGCCCCGCCACCCATTCCCCCCATGCCACCCATAGGATGATGACCGGGGATGCCAGCCGCACCAGCATGGTCAACCATACCCATCGGTCCGCCCATGCCTGGCATCCCGCCCAGATTCCCAACGTTCGCTATCCCTGCCATGTTGCCCATGTTGCCCATGTTGCCCATGTTGCCCATGTTGCCCATGCCTGCCATATTGCCCATATTGCCCACGCCACCTATCCCGCCTATTCCTGCCATATTGCCCATGTTCGCCATTCCACCCATATTTCCTATCCCTGCCATGTTACCCGTATTGGCCATTCCTGCCATGTTTCCCATGTTTCCCATGCCGCTCATACCGCCCATTCTTGCCGGTGACCCTCCAACATCAGCCCCGTAAAATTGATTTGTGGGGATCGGGTTGAATGGGGCACCGCTGCCGGCACCTACACTGGCACCTCCACCTGGACCGCCACCCGCGAATGGACTCCCATTGTGAGGGGGAGGTGGTGGGCGCATAGGTATATTTGCCACAGGAGGCCCCTGATATGGGTACTGTCCGGCTGGGCCGGGACCGTGTCCTGGACCAGGGCCGTGATGCCTCGTTGAATGCATAGCATTTAGCTGGTGCACACTCGTCAGGAGAAACTCTTGATGTCCAGAATCATGTCGAACAAGATGTTGAGCCTGATGCTGCTGGTGCATTTGATGTACTTGGACCTGTTGCTGCTGTTGGGCGGCCTGCTGCGCTTGCTCCTCCGCTTTTTCTTCATCTACTTTCTTCTTAATTGACTCTAACAGAGGGGCGGGGTTGTAATAAAGATCTGAATATTCATCTACGAGGAATCTGGCGAGATGATGAGAGCTGAAATACACGTGAAGCGGTTGGCAAACCTACTGCTGAGTGCCAACGTCCCACTGAGGACCCCTCTCCGCACGTGCGGTCATGAGCATAGAGTTCCATTCAGACGCATTTTCCTAATTGCGCCATGAATATGCAGGATCTCGGGCAGATGCAGACATACTATTGATGGATTCAGTTCAGGGTGAGGCATGTTGATGTCAACTAGAATCTTTTTTGCGCGAGCCTGCTTTTTTATTTCTGCTGCAAGCTTAAGACCTGTGCGCTGGGCATTGTGCCTCGGAACATTGACGGTGATGTTTTTGACTGGACGACCCGGCGCCATGTGTGGGGTTGTGGTCAAGCTCAAGTCACACAAGTGACATCATGGCGCCCTCTGCACCAGGCCCATCCCAAGCTCTCCGAGAATCCTACACATATCATTCCACAAAACCGACCGCGCCAGGCCCCTACATTATGGGCGTCGACGAGGCAGGTCGAGGTCCCGTGCTAGGTCCACTCGTATATGGCGTCGCGTACTGTCCGGCGTCTTACACGGAACAACTGGACGGACTAGGATTCGCAGGTACGGACGCGACTTTACTAAATATCGAGGACGACACTAAAAGACGCCTACAGATTCAAAAACACTAACACCAGAGACGCGTGCTGCATTGCTTGACACACTATGCTCAGACCCCACAAATCTGGGATGGTCTGTAAGAGTTGTATGGTACTTGATGACAACCAGCTCTTATGCACTGTTCTAATCCTTTGCGACTTGACAGTCCACAAGCCATTTCGAGTGGCATGCTTCGCCGTCCACCTGTAAACTTGAATCGCCAATCTCAAGACGCAACCATCCTCCTCATTCGCGAGGTCCACAACAGTGGCATTCAGCTCTCAGAGGTCTACGTCGACGCGCTAGGCACAACGAAAACTTATGAAGCCTACCTTTCCTCCCTCTTCCCTGGAATCGCGTTCACTGTTACTACCAAAGCTGATTCGAAATTCAAAATTGTTGGCGCTGCCAGTGTCGCTGCCAAAGTGACGCGGGACGAATGCATTGAAGGATGGACATTTGAAGAATCCAGAAACGAAAATGCCGTCGACATTTGGAGTAGAGGGTTGGGGTCTGGATACCCCTCGGATCCAAGGACGCAGGCATGGCTCAAAAATCACATTGATCCTACATTCGGGTTCCCAAAATTGGTGCGCTTCTCTTGGACAACGGTGAAAGTGCTGCTAGAGAGGGAAGCGCATCCGGTAAAATGGTATCCGTCTATCAAGCTTCCTTCTTAATTTTCAACTTGACATTGTTGTAGGGTTGACGAAGGTCAAGCATCTCTGGTCCGAGCATTCGAAACCGGGCAAGGGAGAGACAAGGATCGGTGTAGCGTGACGAAAGACCTGAAGCTGACGAGTGTTGGAAGACTTTGAGTCGGAGTTGGAACGATGTATTGTGACGAACTGTGTTCATGGCCACTCCACAGGCTTTATCGTTCCCAGAAATCATCACCTTGATATGCGAGAAATGCGAGCCGAGTACGCTTGCTGCACTAGCCCGTGTCGGGCGAGACTTCACAGAGCCCGTTCTGAATGCACTGTGGCGTAGCATCCCTGATCTACGTCCTTTGATACGCTGCATGCCGCAAGACCTCTGGGAGGAGGAAGCAATCGAATTTGAACAACCTAGGCTGGTAATTATGTTGCTCTTTTATAGTGCTGCTCAGCAAGGAAGCAGATGTTTTGCAGGTCCATTCTACCATCAGATTGGGACAGATTCAAAATTCATGCTGTACGCGTCAGAAAACTTGGATTTTCCGAGCTGCCACACTACGATCTGGGGTTAAATGTATATGGTGTGCTGGCTTGTGCATCAGTTGGAAGGCTGCCATTGCTTCCCCAACTTACACATATCCGCTGGCTTGGAACCGCTGACGACGAGTTCCCCTACATCAACCTTTTCCTCTCGCCATTCATAATACACTTGGAATTTGATATTACTCCTCATTCCGAGCGTACTTCAGTTGGGCTGCAACTTTCACTCCTTCCCTCACTTGTATCAACCTGTCCGAATATGGAGCATCTAACCCTTAATTACGGCACCCCGCCATGGCCGCAAGAAATCAAAAGTGCATTTTCCATCATGGAACAATGGTCATCATTGCATCATCTCGAGCTGGAAGGTGTTCTTGACAGCTTAATACCATGCATTGCTAAACTTCCTGCCTTGCGTACATTTGCGATCACTGCCGCTCGTGAAACCACTGAAATCCTAGCTGCACATACAAAGGGGTTTCCTGTACTCGAAAGTCTGAGCATAGCTGGAGACTCCACAATCGAGTTATGTATCATAATTCTCAAATCTATGTCTCAAGTGCCTCTTCACTCGTTACGAATGGAGATTTGGGATGTCACCCAGGCTGTCCCAGGACCAGAACTATTCGAGGCAATACGTCGAGGCATCGCTCATAATTCATTACGGGACATCCGTATCAACTGCGCCAACTCTGGCGACTACATTGTTCAGCCTGATGAAGAGTACCTTTCAATTACGCTGGGAGATCTATCACCTCTTCTGGCGTTCACACGCCTCTCTGAACTGTCCATTGAACTCCTTGGTCGGTTCAAGCTTGACAATAAGGATCTGCAGACCATGACTTCTGCATGGCCTCATCTGCGAACTTTGAAATTAAAATCTCTCAACCCCTTGGAGCACTGGCCCCGGGCTACTATCAAAGGGCTTATCTCTGTGGTGCAGTTGTGTCCATTGCTGGAGAATTTAGCATTAGAATTTGATGCAACAGTGGTACCCGACATCATGGAAAAGCCTGTCAGGTGTGGTGCCCGCAATGAAAGGATCCGTGCACTCAACATCTTGTGCTCGCCCATTGACAATCCTGCAAAGGTTGCCGCATTCCTGTCAGACATATTCCCAAATCTGCGCTCTATCAATTTGTTCAGGGGTGTAATGGGTCATTCATGGGATGGGTTTGATGACTTGGAGCTTACTAGGCAAAAGTGGAGGGAAATAGAGAGCTTAGTTGCACTTTTCTCATCAGTCCGAATGCAGGAAAAGTTACATTACACAAGTAGTACTTAGTAGCCTTACCTTATCTACTGTCACAGCATAAGTTCTGCAGCAAACCAGTTTGACAATCATCTACAAAAAGTCTGCAGCTGGGCCGAATCTGGGGGTGCGTGACAGGCTGGCCAGAGCTTGCCAGGCCCATTGCTACTTGACCATCCACCAGGCCAAACATCCTGCCAGGCCTGGCAATGCTTGGCCAGTCTTTGTTGGTCTGATGCTAACTCCCAGTGATCCTGTGACATGGCCAAGACATGTCAAGCATGATATGTGCTGGCCCATCCTCCAACTTGGTGCTGCTACTGCAAAAAACTTTTTTTTTTTGATAAGTCTGTTTGACCTCCCCTCATGCACAGTGCACAACTTATAGTTCAAGTTCAGCCATTGTCTGCTTTCCTTCATCTCCCTTCAACTCCACCACTGCCCTCTGCTACCTGCCTGCCTGCTGCACCTCCATGACACACTCATTTCCTTGCTCTCCCTCCTTGCCTCTCCCATTTCCCCTCCACATGTCTCCCTCATGTGCTTGCCAGCCATATCATGATCTAAAATGGCCTTCAGTTGAATGATTTTGAAGTGCCATCAATGAGTAGGTATATGCACAGTACTTTTGTGCCTTTTGACACTGACAACAAACATTCAGTCCTTGAATGTTTGTTACCCTCAGTCCTTGTCATTGGTTTACAGCTGTGGACATGATGCATTTCTTGCACCAGCATTTCTCCCAATGCCTATTTTCCCAATGCCTTTTTTACCAATGCCTTTTTGTTATGAGCTCATGCCCAACAACACTAACCCACTGTCCTTTAGGACACAGACCCACAGGCCTCATCAAGCAGGGAGAGAAGGGAGAGGGGAAGGGGGTATATTGGCTATAGACAGAGTCTTTACATGGGCATAAGAGATAGGCAGTAGTCCAGGTATGGGTAAGGGTCAGTGTCTACAGTCCTGCTGCAAACCTGGACCCAAACCCAAACCTGCCTACTAGTAGTACTAGCATGTGATGGTTGGGAGGTTGCAGCAGGATCATATAAGATTAAATAAAACATGTACACTACTATGCCCCATCCAAAACTTATCACAATCATCTTGTATACAATCATACCCACCCACATCACACTGATACATCCACACCATTCTCACCAATGGGAAAATGGCTTGAGGCCAACAATCTGAACAATATTGTTGAAGGAAAAGGAAGTGAACTGTATTGGAGAAAGTTAAAGCTGCAGCCACTACTGTTCATCAAGTTATCACAAAAGCATCCAAATCATCTAGAGCCAGCTTGAAAAGCACATTTACCTCTGATTGGTCATCCATTAACTCAGTGCCACTCTCCAAAACATCCTCAAGGCCAGCTAAATGGCTCTGTAACTTAGTGGACACCAGATCTGATGTCAAGGTTGAGGCTGGATTGGCTGATGACAATGATGAAGTTATTGAGGTTGATTCTATTGGTGATGGACTTAACTCGCGTGCCATGAATAGCACTGTGACATCACCTGCCCCCCTTCTGCCTCCAATCACCACTCAATCTCCTCTGGATTGTCTCATGTTTCCACTACTCAAATACAGGAAGAAACTGACAAACAGGAGCTTGGTGAGATCATCATTATAGATCAATTGAATTACTTACCAAATATCAATATATTATTGCCCAGAGAGGATGAAAAAGGGTTGGCGTGTTGCCATATATGTGTTTTATGACCCAAATCCAGCAATTGAATACTGAAATGGTTGGAAATGCCATGTCTTTAAGTGTTTTGGAAGTATCTGTGGGCAAAAGATAGTAAGATACCTTGATACTGGCAATGTGCACTCAACTGGCAATTTACAAAGGCATGTGATGAAATGCCCCATGCTGGGGCTCAGATATTTTGAAGTTAGTGGATGAGGCAAAAAATTTGAAGGAGGTGCACAAGAAGGTTGTCAAGAGCTACATGTGTGACAGATCAATTATAACAATGTTCACATGGAAATTGAAAGGGAAAATCACATACTCTCATCAGCAGCATACCCAGGCAGAAACTAGGTGGGCAGTACATTTGCTGCATCCATTGTTTGATAATTACTTTGATTAGGGCCAAAATTGTGCAATGGGTCAGTGAGAGCAAATGACCATTCTCGATTGTCAAGGATTGTGGATTTCTTTGCTTGATGAAGACAGGCTGCCCAGCTTACTACATCCCTCACCCAACGACTGTGTCCCACAATGTCAAACTTGTCTTTGTGAAGTCTAGGAAGTGGATTGCTAAAATACTACAGGTAAGCATGCCCACAAACTTGAGTGATATCATAGATATCATACCTTATCAGGAATATGATGGAGCACTCAATTTTGCAATGGATTGCTGGACATCACTGAATCATCATGCTTTCATGGCTATCACAGTCCATCTAGAGTACAAAGGTGAACTGATTAGCCTCCTTCTGGACATTGTTGAAGTTGCAAAGGTGAGCCACATACCCTAGATGCTGTTAGACAAGTTTTGCTCTCAACATCAATTGACTTCAATGCTCTTCTTCCTCATCATTCTCCAGACCTTTGTCCAGTGGCTGGTAGCGGACCAAGACTCTGCTTGCCACTGTTGACTTAGAACAAACCATGATGAGGGGCATTGTCCGTAACACTGAGAATGGGAGTTGAATGCATTGATGACAGGGTTTGAGTTGATTGGGGACTGATCCCATCTCCAATATATGCCTTTGATTCAGCCTCTGCCAATGCATGTGCCCTGACCTTATCTGGTTGATGAGAGCAAGATTTGAGATGGCGAATGAGGGTTTCTCTGCAACCTTGCAGTCACAGAGGTGGCATGTGGTCCCAAACTATGAATTAGAGATAAAAATTGATTAGTAAACATGGAAAAACATATGATGCATTAGAAGCTCTTGCTCAGAGTGAACACTGTCTACAGAACACTTTTGGACAGTTGCCACTAGTAAGAGCACTTGGGTCCCTAACACCAAGCTGAGGGTGGTTCCAGAACTGAGACCATGGCCATGGATCTTTCATGTCCACCAGCATGGTAGCAACATCATTCACATACACTGATCAGATAATCAAATTATGTACTACAGTACTAGCTTCATTTGGAAAGAATGGGAAATGCCAGTCACGTTTCCCATGATACATGTCACATCCACATCCACGTGAATATCCACAAATTTGACATTCATCACATGGCTCGTCGAACACTGCAGTGAAGCCCACTTGTCTGCAGAAAATTCATCCAGTATTCGGTCAGCCCTCCTTCATTCCCTCATCCTCATAGCGCCCCCACAGCTTGTGTTGTAGGTTCTTTTTTCTCCATCAGCTCGCCCTAGGTGCGCCTGCTGCGAACTTTACCAGTTCTGGTGCGAAACTTAGGTCAGCGAATAATTTGATCAGTCGTTCGAAGAGGAGGTGCCTGGACATCATGCAGGAGCGTGAGGCATTCAGATTGGTTTGCATAGTTATCTTTTCGAGAGACTGGTGATGTACAAAGCCCATCCTTGAGGGTAGCCTTTTCCGTTGCTCTGAGCATGCCTAGAATGCCCTTCACCAAGCCGTTCATGGATGTGGCGACATCAAACTCGGGCGGCGGAACCATCTTTGTCTTGGCAGCGGTGGGATAGCGACCGCCTGTCTTGTTGGAGGGGGTGACGATTGAACGTGCATTCACCGACCAGTTTGGATTGCTTACTTAACCTGCACAACACCTGTGTGCTGCACCATTAACATGACCACTCGACACGTCTTCTTCCCAGAAATCATCAACTTGATATGCGAGAAATGCGAGCCGAGTACACTTGCTACACTGGCTCGTGTTTCACGAGTTTTTACAGAGCTCGCTTTGAACCTCCTGTGGCATGCCATCCCTGATCTGGGTCCTCTGATACGCTGCATGCCTCAAGACCTCTGGGAGGTGGATGACGAAATCGAATTTGAACGACCTAGGCTGGTAATTATGTTGCCCTTTATAATCAAGTAATACTACTTAGCAAGGAATTAGATGTTTTGCAGGTCCATTCTACCAGCAGATTGGGACAGATTTAAGGTTCATGCTGCACGCGTCAGAAAATTTGGGTTTCCTTATCCGCTCGTTGACCTGGAGCCAAGTGCGTATGGTATGCTGGCTTGTGCATCGGTTGGACGGCTACCATTGCTTCCCCGACTTACACATATCCGTTGGCTTAACCTCACTGACAATGTGTTCCCCTACATCAACCTTTTCCTCTCGCCAATCATAATATGTCTGGAATTTGATATTATTTCTTTCAAAGACGAGCCTGATTCTGTTGGGCTACGGCTTTCACTCCTTGCCTCACTCGTATCAGCATGTCCAAACATGGCGCATCTAACCCTTGATGGGCATGACGTGCCCGAGGAACAGGTGCCATGGCAAGAAATCAAAAGTGGACTGTCCTTCATAGAACAATGGTCATCCTTGCATTACCTCGAGATGGTAGGTATGCATGACAGCGCAATACTCTGTGTTACTAAACTCCCTGCCTTGCGTACATTGGTGATCATGCAGGCTTGCGAAACTAGTGAAATCCTAGCGGCGCATACGAAGGGGTTTCCCGTACTTGAAAGCCTGAGCGTTAGCTTTTCCACAATCGAGTTATGTATCGCGCTTCTCAAATCTATGTCCCGAACGCCTCTTCGATCATTACGAATGGGGCTTTGGCGTATCTATCAAACAATCCCAATGCCAGAACTATTTGACGCAATGCATCGAGGCATCACTCATGATTCCTTAACGAATATCTGTCTTGACTGGGACGGTGGCTACATGCCTCGGCCTAATCAAAACAACATTTCAATCACATTCCAAGAGTTACGGCTTCTTCTGGCGTTCACGCGCCTCTCTGAACTATCCATTGAATTATTCGGTCAGTTCAAGCTTGACAATAAGGATCTGCGGGCCATGACTTCCGCATGGCCTCGCCTGCAAACTTTGAAGTTAAAATATCTCAAGCCCTCGGAGCATTTGCCCCAGATTACTCTCGAAGGGCTCGTCTCCGTGGTGCGGTCGTGTCCATTGCTGGAGAATCTGACATTAGCCCTTGATGCAGCAGAAGTACCTGACTTCATAGAAAAGACTGGGTATGGTGCCCGCAACGAAAGGATCCGTACACTCGACCTATTACATTCACCGATCGGCAATCCTGCAAAGGTTGCCGCTTTTCTGTCAGATGTATTCCCATATTTGTGCTCTATCAGTCTGTTCGGTGATAGGACGGGAGATTCATGGGATGAGCTCAATCTCAAGTGGAAGGAAGCAGAGCGCTTAACTGTACTTTTCTCGTCAGTCCGAATGGAGGAAAAGTTATGTTACACAAGTACTCAGTAGTTAGTCTCACCTTATCTACTGTCACAATGGCGCGACAACAGCAAACCATTCATATTTCGTTTGAGAGTCTTGCGCGTGTCGATGGCATGGCTAGGTTCGCCTTTGGTGAGCAGAGCGCTCTGTTGCGACAAAAGCTAACGGTTCAACGCGTATGGCAGGTAAAACCGCCGCGCTGGCCTCCGTCTCAGGGCCCATTGAAGCCCGCTTGTCTGCGGAAAATCCGTCCCAGGCGACATTCGAGGTCCATCTGAGGCCCCTCTCCGGCGTCCCAGCCACAGACGCGCGCGCCCTTGCCTCGTCCATTCGGTCTGCGCTCCTTCCTTCCCTTATCCTCACACACCACCCCCGCACCCTCATCCAGCTTGTGTTGCAGGCTCTTTCTTCTCCAGCATATTCTCAGTCATACTGGCTGCAGCAGGCACAGAAACACACGACTTCCGCAGGCATTGGTTCAGACCATGTCCTAGCTGCTTCGCTTGTCAACGCGAGTACACTCGCTTTGCTCAATGCAGGTTCTATACCCATGCGTGGAATAGTCGCGGCTGTATCCGTTGGCATGTCTTCTTCAACAGGAGAGCTTGTTGTCGATCCAGCCAATGACCAGCTTTCCGATCTGGCCGCTTCCGGCTGTTTTGCTTTCCTTTTTGCTGCTGGAAACCCTCAGTGCGTATGGACAAGTTGGAAGAATGCACCGACTGCTAATACAAGAGGAGTCACGGGCATTATCATCAGTCAGGCTAGAGAGCTCGCCTGTCAAAAGGCGGGGACAATCAGGGATGAGATGAGGCGACAAGTCGTCAAAATGGGCAAAAGGGATCAATTCCGCATTCCTTCTCCACCAGTCAAACAAGAAAATGTAGCCATGCCCACAGACTCAGAGGTCGAAGATGATGATAAAATGGAGATATAGAATTCTCCAGTAACGCATGTATTCTACGAGTTCTCGACATGACGCACACCTCACTCGTCTCATCGTTTCCTCGCTGGTGACCCGACCGCTTCCTCTACAGCCTTTCTCTTCAGCCCAAATGTGACTCTGTTCCTCTCCTTCTCACCCACAGGCGTTCCGCCATGAGAAGCAGGGGTTTCAACGCCCATCGCAGTTGATATCCTAGAGAACCCAGGCCTTGGTACAGGCGACGCACTTGCACTTGGTACTGGGCTAACTCCATTCGACAATGGCTGTACTTGCACAGGCACCATTCCAACCAGGGGCATAAAGCCTCCGGTTTCAGCTGCCTTTTGTGCCGCATTCTTACTTTCCTTCTTTTTCTTCTGCTTTTCGGTTTTGCCCTTGGCCAGTGGCTGGACGTCTATGTAATTACCATCTTGTGGAACAGCACTAGTGCACGTATGAGGTATATCCCAAAAGTATCATAATGATGAAACATACCCTCTGTTACCAACAGACAATACAAAATGTGCTTGACCTGTTTTCTCTTGCCTTTGCTGGAACGCCCTATTCATGCTCAACGGGGTATCGCCACTAGCCATTGAAAGTTGCTTCTTTTCCTCTGCGATCTTCTTTAGTCTCTTCTCCGTCTTCATCTTGCCTGACCCCTTCCCATGAAATTTGTGCGATAACGCCTTCCATGCTTCCTTCGGCGTCAGCTCCCGACCGAACTCGTCGTAATAAACGATATTAATATCGGGCTTGTAATTCTTGAATGTCTCCAGGTTTTCCCGAGCTTCTTGTTGTTCGCGAAGCCGGTTTTCATATTCACGCTGAGCTTGATCCTTATTGCCACCACGTGATTGCATCTTCTCCAACTCCCGCCGTGCTACTCTTCGACGCTGATCTGCTAACCACAGATCACGCTGCAATTGTGTCTTCTCTCGCTCCATCTGGTCACCACTCGGCGTCGCGAGAATGCCTTGTTTACGAAGAATATTCAGAGTCGACGCCATACCAGATCCATATGTCTGCTCGGAGGATGTTCCTACAACATCCTCTGCGCCATTCTGTTTTGCCGCCTCCTCCGCTTCGGTCTTCTTGATCGCGTTCTCGATTTCATTCAACATAGCCATCTCATCGTCTTCATCCTCCTCATCTTTCACAACCACTTCTCCTGCCTCTAGCTCTTCCACTGCTTCATCACCCGGCGCCATAGACACATCTCTAGACATTGATTGTTGTTTTGTATCCTTTTCCGAGGCAGACGTCCTTGGCTCTTTCGGCTCAGGCTTGACTATGATGGGGTTGAGACCAACGGATCGGACAAATTCTGAAGTGTCGTCAAATGTCAGGCCAAACTCATGTCCATCATCCCGAGCATCTTCCTCAGCCTTAATCTCATTCATCATCTCCGCCTCTTCTAGCGCTTTCTGCTCTGCGACTAGATTCAAAATCAGTGATTTTGCAAATTCAGAAGTAAATTACCACATACTCTTTTGCGCAAGTTGTTCTGGAGTCAACTTTTTTGTTTTCTGCAGCTTTGCACGTCGTGAGCGCGCCAGAGCTGCTTGTAATTCGTCGTCGTCTACAAAATTTGCATCGAGATTGCGCTCCCGTTCAACAGGAATGATAGGTTTTGCGTCAACCTCCATTTCATCTCCGTTGGGTTTCTCATCCGACTCTGTAGGTATCCTGCGCGAAGAGCGCTTCTTCTTTGTCTACAAAATAATTAGTGGAGAATACAAGACAGCGGGACCACAGACCTTTGGCTTTTTGAAACCAATATCACCCTCCTTCAAATAGTCAGAGGATTCAATATTTTCTATAAACAGATTTGACAGGAAGTCACCAAGGCAGATAATGGTACTCACTGAGGTAGTCAATCGACAGAAGAGATTTGTTTACAGCAGTCGCGGCCTGTTGCATCTCTTCGTCCTGTTTGACTTTCATTGAAACGACAGAACTGCCCAATCTAAAACCCTTGAGTGTCATTAGAAGGGTTTATAAAAGTGAAATTGAATATCTTACAAGCTCGCGAGGACCCTCCAGAAATTCATCATATTTGGATAAGACAGATCTCTTCGTGCCTTGATTACCCTCTGCGAATTCTTCATCGTCGTAGCCGGTATAATCGCGTCTCTTTATCTTGAGCTCTTTATTCTTCTTGTCCTTTTCGGCTTCTGCCATCTCAATATTCTGTAGCTCATCCTCTAATCAACAATGAGTAAAATTTATCGAACGACATAATTCATTCGAACTTGCCTTCATTATCGAGGATGCGGCTATCTTTCAATGTGAGTATTCGAGCCTCGCCTTCGTTCAGCTCGTCGAAGTCATGGCTGACCTTTAGCCCTTCAAGATCGTCTGCATAAAAGCGTTAGCATATATCCAGCGCATGACTCAAAAATATAATCACTCACGTTCAGTATACTCCTGGCCTTGAAACATCTTGTCCATCTGTTCCAACTCTTCTTGACGCTTCTTCGCTAGCTCCTTTTCCCGCTTCTTGCTTCTTTTTAACCAATTCAAGGCATTGTCGACATCGCCATCTGCATCACCAAGAGTCGCACCTTTAAGCGATGTGTTGAGTTCCCGGCGGTTTCGCACCCTGACAAAGGCGGCATGTGAGCATCATAGCTCTCGCTTTCCACAGTCAAGTAGGAGGGCCTAATATGCCCAGAGGCGAAGATGGAAGTGACTGTGAATTGGTAGGAAAGACAATACTCACTTTGCAATGCCATTAGCGATGCGCCTAGAAAATTAAAGAGTTCATTAACCTCGGACGTTGATTCAGTGGAAGGATATGTACTTTGCCTCGCGGTCCTTTCCCGCTGCCTCCCGCACTTTGGCGTAGTTCTGCTCCGCCTGTTTTTCCTTGTCATCTTCCGGAGCTTTGTCGTCTGTAAGAGGCTTAAGGCCAAGAGAGATACGGATCTTGTTTGTCTCTTCGAGACTGATGCTCTCTTCCATAGACATGATGAATGGTGGCCTTGAGCCTGTTGATTACGTGATGCGGCAAGTCATATTTGCACATGTTGTGCAAGGGATTTCCGCTGTACATTTCTCTCTGATCAAGCAATGGCGACTATTGCTGGTCCCTTCAGGAGGACGTATCGTTATCTCGTAAGTTTCCTCACGTACAAGCCATTGATTGGCAGAAATGACATACCACAACAGCAACGCCAAGCTCATGAGAGTCCTGTCATTTTCTACTCAATAATCCTCGGCACCATAGGTCCGCTTTTGGTCGTTACGGTGCCACCGATTCGCGAAAGGCTAGGCTATAGACCTGCAGAGATGGTGCCGACTACGTATCCTCGTGCGTTGATCCTACACTCAGTATATATTCACATCTGACTGAAACGATACGCAGTGCCCAATCGGCCACGAAGGCCTGTGCAGGGCTACGATGACAAGTAGAAAACTCGTATAACTATCCGCTGCAATTGTAGAGGCATGGCCGTGCACATTGTATTGCCACGTGCTTTAGTCCAGAGTCGGACGCTTCTGGGTGTTGCATGAAATCAATTGTTTCATTCCTTGCAGAGGTGCCGTGATACTCATACCCGAAACTGCACAGAAAGTTGACCATGAGTTGGGGCGTGTCACTGTCAACACTCAAGCCCATTCAGAATGCAACATGACGTGTACTTAAATGGTCAGCTAGAAATAAATTGCACACCTCGCGATGCGCAACTTGCATTATGATGGCACTGCCTTCTGTGCCTTCGAAAGGAACGGTATTGATGGCGCTTTGTCCTGTTCTCTCGGGTTTGTCTAATGTGCTTCATCGGACCATCTTTCCGAATCCTTTATTGCTTCAAATTATCAGAATTGGGTAGCCCGCCCATTAATAGCATCCAACGCATGGTCATCTGTCAGAAATAGACTTTCAGTTCGACTACCCAATTATACGCACGCAGCATTGAACGGCTGACCATGGTGAAAAAAGCAGCCCAATTATTGCTAGGTCATTGACAATTTCTCTAAAAGTGAAGAGCTATAAGAAGCATACCCCGCTCACCCATCCAACTTAGCATGGGAAATGTTCCATGTGTGTTTTGGCTCCTTTAAATAGCTGGCTCCTCTTGACGTTTGATATTGACAGACTTACGTTGATGTCAGCATCCTTGTTTCATGAGAAAACAGGATATAAATGAATGAGGGAATGTAGGGAATCTCATCCATTCTACCCTCGTCGTAGACTATGTCTTCGACGCCAGTCATATACCGGTCTGATTTCATTAAGCGTCCAAAGCTGTTCCGTGTTTGGGAGCAGTACAGGAACCGGCCAAGTATCCAGTATGCCATGGAATTGTTCTCTGAAGCCGTGAGTGAAATCCGTCGTTCAAATCGATACCTTTCTTTATCGATCATTCAGCTGGGGGTCTTCTTCTATACATATGCCGGTAAGACGTGTCCCGCTCTTGGCGGAAATGGAAAGATCCGACCGAGTTTAAATTCAAAGGCATCGGCGCCACCGCCCCATATATCATTGGCAACATCTTGAAAATCAACGGACTGGGCAGTATGTGTTTCATGATTCACGGAAGGAGCTAGGGTAACCTCCACTAGCGCCGTTCCAGGCAGGTTGGGGGTATGGGTTTGGTGTTGTCTTCGCCCTGGTTGTGTGTGCCGCAACAAGTGGGGGTCACATAAATCCGTGCATCACCATCGCCTTCGCCATCTTTCGTGGGTTCCCTGTGAAAAAAGTTCCCGGGTGAGATCTGGGGCGCACAGCGCGCAGCGATGTTGCTGATCAACATCATTGGTCAGATATATTCTTGCCCAGATTTTTGGTGCATACGTCGCCTCGATCCTCACGTACAACCAATGGAAAGTTTTTATCCTCGACGCGGAAGCTGTATTGAAACAGGCTGGTGTGTACGATCAACTCCAGTTCACGCCAAGCGGCCCGGCAGGTATTTTTGCCCTTTACCTGCCACCTGGCCAGACATACGGCAGTGTTTTCCTAAATGAGTTTACAAACGTGGGTTTAGTTTTACTGACCTCCATGGTCCTGAATCTTTGCATAGTGTGCCTTTGTTGCTCTGGTTATCTGGGCATGCATAGACCCGACCAATATCCTTGTCCCTCCAGTTGCTGCACCTTTGGTCATTGGCATGGCATAGTAAGTACTCCTAGGTCTGTAGCTTGCGGACTCTTACTTTGACTTGTGTCAAAGTGCTGTAGCCATTTGGGGCTACGCTGTTCCTGGCAGTATGTTCCATCCTTACGACAAAGAGAAGAGTGATCAGAGAGTTATTTCTAGTCGCGCTGAACACGGCCCGTGATGTCGGTGCCCGCCTTATGGCAATAACATATTGGGGGCCAGCAGGTTTGTACAGCACGCGACGCAGATTCCAGGTTGCTCATATAGACCTTGTAGCTGCTGGTGGACGTTATGCTGCATTGACGGCTTTGACTAACATCCCAGCGACATTGTTCGCCATTTGCATATACGAAATATTTTTGACCGACTCCGATAGAGGTTTGTATTCTTTCTGTCCGGCTTGCCTTGGTACTGAGGAAAAAAATCCGGTGTAGTCGTCACCGCGGCGCACATGGAACACGGGAGGCTCAACGTGGAACACAGACGGTTAGGAAAGCAAGCTGCCCAGGTGGGCGCGACTTCGGATGCAAGCGTGAAACAATCCATCTCGGAATACGAGCATGCCAGGGTTTAACAGTGACGATTCGAATGTGGTGAATGGGTATCAGAGATAGGTTGAAGCCAGTGTCAGACATAAGTTATCCCTTTCGGAGAGCTTATGCGCAGATTTTCTCGCTCCAAACTGTATATCGTCTGTGCTGAATTTTCACATTTAATATCCGTTCGTGAATGAGTAAGCATCGAGTCGGCCTTACGCATCGAGGCCGAGGTTCCGGTAAACGGGTAGCCGGGTTCCGAACGAGCGCTCTCCTGTTGGTTTAAAAGCCCACTCATGGGCGTCATGGGCGTTCACATCAGATTGCGCCCATTTGAACAATGGCATCGTTCAAGCCGACACATTACAAACGCGTTGTACTCAGTTCACGCCCTGTTGCGGACATTGAGCCAGACACATTTCGCACAGAAACATTGCCATTGGACGACAGGTTAAAGCCAGGAAGCAGACAAGTGCTTGTTAAGTCTTATGGCTTTCGTTGGACCCCGCGATGCGTGGTTGGCTACGGGACGCGCGAAGCTACATGGAGCCAGTGAAGATCGGCGACGTACATGGCTTTGTTCTTATCATGCAAACGGCTTAATGATGCGGAATGTAGACCATGCGCGCATTGGGATTGGGCATCGTCGTTGAAGCCGGACAGAATAGCGAGTTACGCCAAGGTGACTATGTTAGTGGAACCCTCGGCATGACGGAATATGTGGTGATGGACGATAAGAGCGTCCGGACGATCACGTATGTCTTTCGGCATGTACCTAGTCTTGATGTTGTATCAACGAGTCTTAGTATCCCACCTGGGGCTGTTCTCTTGGATTATCTGAACACGCTTGGGCCTTCTGGTGCGCTTTGTGATCAGTACTTTGAGAGTGGTGCTGCGCTGACGTTACTGAAATTTCAGGTTTGACGGCGTATTTCGTACGTGAGATCACGCCACCTTCCACGCGGATTAATCTGTTCTATGCAGGGCCTGAAAGATATTGGGAAACTAAAGAAAGGCGAAACCTTAGTCGTATCCGGTGCAGCGGGCTCCGTCGGAGCTGTCGTCTGCCAACTCGGAAAAGCTGCGGGAGCCCGAGTTTATGGGATCGCCGGCTCGCAGGAAAAGTGCGAATGGCTGGAAAAGGAGCTCGGAGTTGACGGAGCCTTCAATTACAAGAGTCCCACGTTCCGAGAGGACAGCAAGAAGTTTGGCTATCTCGACGTTTTCTTCGACAATGTTGGAGGTCAGTTTTGGTATCTTGGATAAGATGTCTGGCTGAACTATAGGACACAGGCGATATTCTGGACTTGATGCTGACGCGTATGAATAAAGGTGCAAGGATAGTCTTATGCGGTATGCCATGGTCTCTTGGACAGGATGTGATCACTCATGGATAAGTTAGGAGCTATTTCTGCTTATAGTGGGTCATGGGGCGGCGATGTTGCCTTCAAGGCTTTACTGAGTGATTTTAGATAATGCAAAACCAAAAGGGCTACAAAATTACCTTACGCTGATCAGTCAGGCGGCGACCATACAAGGATTTATTGTGTCTGTATAGACGACGATCACATTGCCACGGTGACTGACATACAGAATATGTAGATTTGATTACGCTTCCAGGTATCCTGAGGCCCTCCAGGAACTGGCCAAGGGGATCAGCAATGGCTCGATCAAGAGAAAATTCCATATTATCGAGGGTGGTGTGGAGCAAGCTCCGGTGGCGTTGCCGATGCTCTACAAGGGCGAAAACAGTGGGAAATTGTAAGTTGCAGATAAGATGATGACGGCGATCTAACTATATATGTACAGGGTAGTGAGAGTAGCAGAAGACGAGAATGAGAATGAGAATGAGTTAAAGAATAGACTTTGAGAGGCAAGGCAGTGCCATATTGGACGAGGCTTCTGCAGGCGGACGATGAGTGGAGATACGGTTGTATATTAGCACGTGAATTTGCGATCCCTTACCCCAGCAAAATGTCTTCCCATACGTCCAGACATACTCTTCGCCAGCTCAAGCTTATTGTCCCAGGTGTTGTCATTACTTACTATCTAGGCACCCTGGACGAAATATGGCACCTGTTTCGTGGCCATGTAGGGTCCTGGCCCCAGTGAGCCTGCCCCGACGGAACGACGGCTGTCCGGTTTACTATTGACAGATCTGCCACCCTCATAATCATAGCCAACAACGTGATTACGATATGTCTGTTCGTTTATGTGCTGCTTACACCGGTGATAAAGGGCGTTGAGCCAGACGTACACGCTCTTGTTCTTTTACTGTTACATATTGGAAGCTAAAAATTGGCAGTTTCGATCGTGGCGGCAGTCCGGTTTACTGTCACGGGTGATACCGGTCTTGACGGCGTCGATGGTGACGGGATGGCTGGCACTGGTGTACACGCTTGGGCAGTGGACACGGCTGGGATACGGACGTGGACTGTTGGGAGGTGCGGATATTGCTAGATCAATTGCGAGGCGTAGGCTAACGTTTGTAGCGTGCGGGCTGTACGCGACGATGTTTGGGATGCTGGGACTGCTTCCTGCGCCAAAAGTAAGGCGAGGATAGCCTAAGGCTATTGTACTTACTACACGTGATGTCCTCTCCCCCCGCAGCGCCCATGTACTCCAACAACCCCTTCATAGACGACCCCACCACAACCACAACCCACTACACTTCTTGGGTCAATCCTCAGTACCACCAGACCCAGTACTCCCTACAGACTCAACCCACCGGATACGCCCAATTGCAGCCCCCAGCCAGTTATGCATATGTCGCAAGCCAGACCACCCAACAGGCCCCGTCTACAACCCCGCCCAGCAACAAATTCTTTCCAATCCAGGTTATGTTGCCCAGTTTGATCCGTACGCGCCCACCGGACAGCGCTGGGGCGGACTTTCCAATCAGAGTTCCCAGCTTCTGACTGGAGGTCCCACCAGCATCGGACCCATCGGCCTTCCGTCGTCCCAACAAACTCCGACAACTTCCCGATCGGCTACTGGACTTCTCCACCCACGCGAATTCGTGAGGGTACACAAGGTTCAGATCGAGTCATGGGACGGACACACGTGGAGGCAGTTGTTGACTACTCTCGAGTCCCTCAAGGACGCTTGGGACGCTAGGAAGAAAGAGTTGTCGTCCAAGGCCGGGCAGTTGCAGCAGCAGCTACAGTATGCGAATCAGTATCAAGCGCAACACATTCAGCAGGAGGGCAGTCGCCTGCAAGCTGTACGAACATCACTTTTTTTCTCGTCTGACATCCCAGGCTCATACCTTGTCCGGCAGCTGTGGAAAGAGGCTGAAACAAACTTTGGTGCGTAGATAGAACATGTTTTTACTCGTCTCTTGACCTGTGTTTGCAGATTCCGTCGCCGCTTCCGTCTTCCAAATGCGAGAAGTCTTTTCTGGGTACCGACACTCTCCGGACCTGGCGAGCAAGAAGCGCGTTCGCGCAGCTACAAATGTAGCGCTGCAGACACTTCCCGATTGGCCTTCCCAGTTCTATTAATTTTGTCAGACGTCGGTCACTGGTCACTTGTAATATTTTGCTCTCAGGTCTTTGATGTTGTATTCCACATGCATTGTATGTATAAATATAGGTCCCATTTTTAATAATATAAGAGCATCTATCTTGACTTATCCCTGTGGACATAACCGGGATATTGACGTTGAGTTGGGTTTTGTGGTATCCAGCCACCCTCTAATCCTTTCTGGTAACTCCATTCGTCCGCGTTCTCTGCCTACACCAAGGAACTTGATGAGCATCACCAAAATATGCTTACAACGTTTGGCTCACTTTCCATGTCCAGTATATCCACCCCTGGATACTTTCACCAATATTGGCTTGTGCCTCCCAGTATCTATTTCATCACAAAACATCAGTCTCGCCAACCAGCTGCTGAACGCGAGACGATTCCGACTCACTGGCGTAGGAAAGTCTTGTATTCAGGTGAAAATGTTTGATAGCTGCCCGTCATGTTTGTGCATGAACCAAAGTATTCGGCACCCTGCGATATAGAACCATCCCAGCGCGCTCCGACGTTACGCCCGTTGAGCCATTGAGCACAGTCTGTGACGGCAGTAGACCATTCGCCAGTCACGGTCCAAAGATTGTTCTGTTGATACGACGAAAGGGTGGGTATCCATTGACAAGAAAACTTGCCAAAACGAGGTCAGGTTACGTTTATAGAAGGTCGAAGATGCAGGGCTCACTTGTATGTGTTGGTCCCAAGTGAAATTAAGCTCTTGGCCGTTGAATACTTGGTATTGATGCTGGACAGAATTAGGACTCGGCGCTGGATACTTGAACGAAGGGGAACGTACATAATCCATCAAAACGCCTTGTGCAGATGGTTCGGTCAGAAAGCCGGTCCAGTTCTATGGGACCGTTAGCTTTCTCAAATGACGGCAACTCTTATTCCCACCTGGACTCCAAGGAATGCATCTCCGATCATCACTTTGATGCCACTCCCCGCGGCCTCGCGCACGACGTTATAGCCATCTTGCCAATACTGCCGTATGACTGACGGCCATTGAGGCGATTGAAAACCGGCCGCCTCGTTCAGCAGCTCGATGACATCAATGAGCCCACCGACGTTTTGAACCATAAACCTTATCGTGTCGAGCGTTCGCTGGACGTCAGCTGGTTGTAATGCCCATTGTGGGTTGTTCACGCGTTGGCCCGAGTTATCGTAGCCATTCTGAGAGCCAGGGGCACCGTGTAGATCGAGAATAACGTATATGCCGTGTTTCTGAGCCCAATTCAGGCCTTGTAAGAGGTATGACCACGCGCCGGCAGTGAAGGGGGTGATGGTAGTGCTCGTATTTGTGTATGCGGATGTGAGTGGGACGGACCAGTAGCCAATGGGTATCCTAGACATGAAGAATACATCATTGTCCGTTTAATCGGTTTGAACGTGCTTACCGAACGTGGGTCAGACCTGCTGCCTTGATAGCGATAAAATCGTTTTCTGTTATCCACTATTTATCCCCATGATCAAAAACTTGATACAGGCGAAATTAAATCACGTACTGTTTGCCAGTGCTGCTGTAAGATGTTCTGGGCTGTATTTGCACCGAGATACTGTCCTAGCGTGTACTCGTCGACTATGGCAGTGTTGTTTGTCGCTTCGAATATGCTTGGGGTTATCCAGGGCTACAATTACAAGTCAGCCGATGATCGAATGAACATGAGCATCCTCACTTCCAACACGAGCCAGCCACCTCTGTCAAAAGTCGTCCAGTTAACAGCATCAATGGAACGGAGTCAAACTCACAAGTTGACGCCACGTATAGGCTGTTGTCCGTAGGGGAATGGTGTCAAGGATGGAGATGCTGTATCGGTACCAGACACTGTGGGAGCGGGAGGATGGCTCGAGATGCTTGATGGAGTATTTGCTCCACGTGCAGAAGAACGATTGAGCCGACACTTTTGTGCAGCCACAATAGATAAATCACCGCTCAACAGTGGAACCAAAGCTGTCTGGAAAAGCAAGAGGAGAGACAGTGGGAGACGTGAAACGCGCATGGCCAGCGATGCGTGATGAAAGAAGCGAAGATAACGATATTGAAACTTGATGAACTTGGTATGCCGAAGTTTATCATGGAGCAAAAGTGTGTGCATTGTGAGCCATCTTTAGCACGACATGAGGCTTCCGCAAGGTCGCCATGCGTCCAGAGCATGATCCGCTAGGCTTGACGGAGTTCCGAGTGATAAATATGCAGCGCCTGCAACGTGTTATGCATCCCTGCCACGTGACATCATAGACGCGACGCGGGAGACAAACAAGCGCAAACTCGGCGAAGGCTTCAACTATGGCGCCCCGCGCATCCGCCGCCAGGGAACGGGAACGCCAGCGACACAGGGCGAAGCTCACAAAGGCGCTCACTGAAGACGATGATCCCCTGGCAGTCTACTATCAATTCATACAGTGGACTTTGAAGCATTACGGCGAGAAGGATCCAGAGTCGGGGCTCACCCAACTGCTTGAAGAAGCAACTAGAGTATTCAAAGATGACGAGCTGTACAAGACAGATTTGAGATACCTTAAACTATGGTCACTTTATGCCCGCCAGGTCTCGTCCACGGACGCGATCAAGTTGTACGCGTCATTAATATCCAATAACATCGGCACATCCTATTCCATGCTATATGAAGAATACGCCAATCTCCTCGACAAAGACGGGAGGTGTGTTTGCCACGGTTGCTTCTTCAGCTCAGCTAATATATGGTCAGAGCTCAAGAAGCTGATACCATTTTCTCCAAAGGCATTGCACAAAATGCCAGGCCACTGGAACGACTCAAAAGCCGATATCGCGATTTTAAAAAACGATCTAGCTCATCACGACCCTCATTATCTACTACTACAATCACTTCGTCCTCGACATCTAAATCGCAATGCGCTGCACCCGCCACCCTCACCGCCACCACTTCTACACGACAATCTCGATATGCTGTTATGCTAGCACCGCCCCCTCCAGGCAAACGTCCAGAGAGACCGCGTTTCAATTTATCGCTTCTTTTCACAGACGAGCACGTTGAATATAGCATCCAGGAGGCTCGTGCTAGATCCATTGGCTTGCTGGGCAAGACATGGGCACCGCTTCCAACAAAAAATTCTTCTCAGCCCTCCATATCGGTTACTCGGGATGACTTCAGCACGGACGTGCAAAAGTCGACGAGATCTGGTCCATCGAAAAGGAAAAGTCTGTATGGAGGTGGAGCAGAACCAACTGTGACCATCAACACCAAGGAAGCCCTGGCGGATGTCTTTGGGATGTATAATTCTCCTGACAAGACAAGGTCTATAGGGCTTCCAGGTAGCAAGCATGCTCCACTCAAGAAGATCGATCCTATCACGCCAATTGCGCAACCAAGATTCACATCACCCACTGAGAACAGCAATAGCGAGAACATCAACAGGAATAGAATTGAGAACGCTCCGTCACAAAAAACTCCTGCGAGTGAGTTTCGTATAAGTCCTATGTTTGTTTTTAGTCTAGAAGAGTCTTTCATAATCGCAAATGCGTTCCACAGCATTACGACCTTTTGTCGACGAAAATGCGAAAGTCAATCGGGCTGCTCCTGCTTCAAACAAGGTAGGGCAGTACCATCACTTTCGATTATATCGGCTTGAACATTTGTTAGTTCACGCCGTTCGTCGATCCAAGTTCAAGCAAAACACCAGGCACTGCCAACACTCGACCCGTTCTCTCGGTAAAGGAGGCATCAGTTCCCAGCTCTAAATCAAGTCTCTCTTTCAATCCCACTGAAGTACTCTCCGCGACGCCTTCTGAAGCAGTATTCAAGGTGTTTACACCCGCGGGCCGTGAGCAAACCCCACCTCTTGCACCGCTTCGCGAAGCGTTCACAGACGATCACGGCAAGCCCCAGCCCAAACGGAAATCTACGATGCACGAACGAGCGCATTCACAGAGTGCTATCGGGTTCTCCTCAGTCGCGAAGTCTCCTCCAACTTCCTCCAAGGCTTTCAGACCACTCGCTGATGGCGAGAATGCTCGGACTCCTTTCAAAGTGTTCAGCCGACCACCTGAACATGACCAACCACAGCCACCCAACCAGGATCTACAGCCTGAAGCAGGCGATCTGCGAGTGCTTGGCAAAGAGAATCCATTCACTCCCAAGTCTTCCGTCGCAGCGTTGGCACCCACATCCGAGGCGAAACCTGCTACTTTTACTCCGTTTAGGGACGAAAGCAAACCCGTCACACCCGCTTTCAGACCATACGTCGATCCTGGTGACAAGGAGAATGCGCCTGCTGTTTCTGCCTCTGCCTCTGCCACTACCTCTGCCAAACCCAAGCCTACTTCAAAAGAGGCTCAGTCTAGAGCAGTACTTGCTCCAAGCGCTGGTTGGCCATCTTCGGGCGTCTCCTCTTCTTCCTCATCCTCATTCAGCGACTTTGCCGAGATTCCAGAGCAAGGAAACGTCCCTGTCCGCTATGATGAAGATTATTATGAGGATGACGACGACGAGGAAGTGTATGAGATTGAACGAGTGCAATTGCAGCAGCATGTTGTAGAGGAGGACTCTGAGTATGAGTACGAGGGCGAATCCTTCCAAGACGCTCATCACCATCACCACTATCAAGACCAGGAGAGCATACCTCTGGGAGGCCGATTTGGAAAAATAAATGTCATGACTCCCATCACTGAACGCACGATTGAATACACAGTGAGTACTCGCGCAGGAACCCCAAGCGAGCGCCTACGTGCTGGTGGCGACGATGATTATGACATGGTGGATGGTGATGGGGAGACTGGAGAATTCGACTTGAGAGAGTATCAACAACGAAGTGAGCTGGATGCGCAGCGTGCCGCAGAGGAGCTGGCCGCGGAACTCCAAGCTGAAGACGATTCTACGAATCTATCCCTGCTTGAATCAGAAGAACACCCGGGAGGTATCAGTCTCGTAGACACGCTGACTTTGTCGTCCAAGTTTAAACCGCCGAATCCGTGCAACCCATTCGAACCAGCAATACTGTCCATCCTGTTATCTCGCATTCCACGAGATACTCATTATCATGATTTGCGTGGCCAAGAATCGGCCAGGCTGGACGCCCTGCAAAAGTTCACAAAGAAAACGGCTGGCCGCAAGTCCGGTATTGAGATGGATTACTTTTCGTTGAACTTGAACGGGCAACGGTTCAGCGTTTCAGAAAAGCTAGGGGAAGGCGGCTTTGGGTCCGTGTTCAAAGCCCGAGACTTGGGTGTACGGCTATCGAACGACGATGACGATGAGGACGACGACGACCTGGATGATGAGGATGACTCGGGCAATTCGTATGCAGCCCTCAAAGTAGTTCGACCACGGAACTTGTGGGAATATCACATCCTCCGACGGCTACACTCTGCGTTGCCACCAGCTGCCCATCGCTCCATCATACTTCCGCATGCACTGTATGCTTTCAAAGACGAGTCTTATCTCGTACTCGATTTCTGTCCTCAAGGCACGCTCCTAACTACCGTCAACAACGCTGTATCCGCCGGTGTATCGCAACAAAGTGGATCCCTCGACGAACTACTTGTCATGTTCTTCTCTGTCGAACTGCTGCGCATGGTCGAAACTCTGCATAGCGTCGGATTTATTCACGGAGACCTCAAAATCGACAACTGTCTCTTGCGCTTGGAAGATGTACCTGGCGGCGTCTCGGGGTGGTCAAGCACATATCAACCCTCAGGAGAGGGCGGGTGGGCGTGCAAAGGTCTACGTATCATTGACTTTGGGCGGGCAATCGATACGCGGCTCTTCCCAAGTGGACAACAGTTCTTAGCCGAGTGGGAGACAGACGAACGTGACTGTTTCGAGGTGCGCGAGAACAAGCCATGGACGTACCAAACGGACTACTTTGGACTCGCCGGGATCATATATTGCATGCTGTTTGGAAAGTACATCCAGACGAGTTCCATCGCCGCTGTGTCAAACAATGGGCCAGGCCCACGATACAAGATTGGCACACCGTTCAAGCGGTATTGGCAAACCGATCTGTGGAGCAGATTATTCGACCTCCTCTTGAATCCTGCCCTTGTCAGGTCTGATGGTTCACTGCCTCTTTGTGAAGAGCTGGCGGGGCTCCGGAAAGAAATGGAAAAATGGCTACAGATCAACTGTAATCGGTCAAGCAATACGCTCAAGGGGTTGTTGAAGAAAGTGGAGATGGCATCGCTTCGTTAATAACTTTCCTGTTTTGAGCAAACATGTATGTAGCTTATCAGTCTAGTTCAGATAATGCATCGAATTGCGGGTCAAAACCAATTGCACAGCTTGACATCCATGAACATTGGAAAATTCCACAACACAAGTGACGATAGACAATGTAAAGTTACATAGAATCTCGGCTGAGGTTGCGCAGACTCCAAAAATCATGATACGACAAGTGAACAGTAAATCCCAAATCCGAAATCATCAAAGAGTGACAACTCAGCGCTCTGGACAGACACTCTCCTCCTCCTGGCCATCCCTCGTCGACATCCTAGGAAATGACGAACCAAGCCACCTCGTTATGCGTGTCCGCCCATCTGAACAGGCGGCGCAGGACCACCTTCATAAGGATGTGGCGCTACATTCGGCGGTGGGTGCATCATCATGGGATAGGGTACGGCATGTTGCACTACAATAGACATGTTATTCAGTTTATTCAAACGAGCGCAACAAATCCGTACTTTGAGGACTCTGGTGATAGTAGGGATGTGCGTGAGCAGGAATGGGTGTTGGGGGCATAGAAGGTCGTGGGCCAGCGCCATTCGGAGGTGGATATGTGCCAGGCGGCGGGGGCGGGGGCATATAGGCTTGTGGAGCTAGCGAAAACATCGTCTGAACCAGAAATCCTTCTTGACCTCTAAACTTACGCGGCATCTGCCCCATAGCAGGTGAGTACATGGCTAAACAATAATACGTTAATTCCATAAAATGGATCGCCAGCGTAACAGACCTGGAGGAGGCATCCCTGGAGGATACGGCATAGGTTGCATGAATGGTCCAGGCAAATAAGCAGTCGGAGGCCCAGGCGGTGCCATACCAGGCATCATTGGCTGTCACGATTTGAAAACAACGAACAAAGCTGATAAGACGACACACACCTGACCTGGATAAGCATAAGGCGGATATGCATAAACATAACCTCTTGCAGCCGCTTGAGCAGCGGAGTCTTCTTCATACGATGGAGGGGGCATTGGCGGAGGCCCAGGAGGCACCATATGTGGGGCGTGGGGCTGAGGCGGGTGCTGAGGGGCGGGAAACAATAAGTTGTAACGCTTGCCCGTGTACGGCCATAATTGAGCTACCACATACTCGTTAATCGCCTTGCCACGAGCATGAAATACACCTACACGTTTGTGCTGGGTCTCCCACTTTACCATGCTTGAAAGGATTAAAGTCATCCTTGAGAGGTACGACACTGGTCTTCTTGATCTGCTTGCCAAAGAACAGATTGGGTGTCGCAGGTGCCTGGAAAGCATATTAGCAGCTGCAATATCCCCATTAATTTTAAAGCCCACCGAGTCTGACTTCGGCTTGGGAGATGACGATAAGCTGGCGTTAGAATTGCTTGCGTTCGGTGAATTTGCACCCTAAAGTTTACTTAGTTACTGGAAACAGCCTGAAAACTAAGTCCCACTGGTGTAAATGCATTGGCTTTCGGACGGAACGATGACGCATTGACGTTAAGACGCGCAGCGCTCGGCGATGGAGGAGGATTGGTAGATGAACCGTTGGAAGATGTCGCATTGGTAGCGGTAGATTGCGCACCATTGGTCGTACTCGGTGCGTTCCCTTGTTGACGAGACTTGCTTCCTCTGAAAGGTGGGATAGGCTGGATGTACATGTTAATCGTCGGCTTTTTAGTGCCTGCCTCCCCTGTCGATTTCGCTGATAGCGTCGCCTTCTGTATCGCATTGGATGACCCCTGAGTAGCTCCAACATTTGGGGACTTTGCCGCCGTTGCCGCAGTCAGTTTGCGAGAAGCGTCCGGTTTGACATTCGCCGGAACCCCTCTAGTGGCATTGGCGGGAGAGGGAGCACCAATACTCCGGGCCTGAGAGGACTGCGCATCCTGATTAGCCTTCTCTCTGATAGCACGCTGTTTTTCCTCGTCTTTAGCAAGGATGGGAACGAGATCTTCCGGGATTGGCTTATTCAACTATACAAAATCCATAAGTCGTAATATTGTCACACCTCATAACACGAACCTTAAAACTATGTCCAAACTTCACAAGCTCCGAAATCTTCTTATCCATGTCACTTCTGGCGAGCGCCTGCCGCTTTTGAGTTAGACGTTGTTTTTCATTTACAACAAAGTCGCGGAACGCAGGCAGAGGGTCAGCGGGAGGCTGTAAGTGAAAGGTTCAGCACAGGAAGCATTAAGATGTGCTGGAAGGGGTACCTTGTTAGCAGGAGGTTGGTTTGTCGTTGAGGATGAAGACGGTGCGGTTGCAGGTGCTGGAGTAGATGACTTTGAGGGAGGAGTAGAGATCTGGGCTCCGTCTGGACCATTAACTGCAATTTTTGGAGCTTCCGTTTTGGGCGCGTTGCTGGCGGAAGTGGATGCCATCGCAGTTTGCCTTCTTGCAGGCGGGGGGATATAAGCATTCGACCCACGCACGACAGCGCCGTATCTGCCATGGACATGACTAACATAGCCTGCAGCGAGAAGTGAAATACGAACTTTTCTTCCTCATTAGACTCTCCCTCCTCAACAATATGACCTCTTTCTTCCAATACGTGGGGGTTAGTGGTAGCCGTCTGTGCAAGAATAGAGAACATATGGCACGTCTATAAATAACAGGATGAACTTACTCCAAGAATCTCATTAGCAATGCGCTGCGCCTTGCGTTCCCTTTCCTTGAAATTGGGACCCGACCGATCAAGCTTGGTCGTATAAACCTCCTCGTCATAATTAGTTCTAACACCAAACAGCTTTTCATTCGCTGCAAACTGGTCCCACATGGAATTACCAGCCGCATTGAACGTATCATCCGCAGGTCCCGAGGGCGCGCTTGAACCATCGGTAACAGGTTGCCAAGCCTGCAGCTCTCGCTCTCGGACGAGCCCCCCTCCCCGGCTGATATCCGCATCAGTCCGGAATGCTGAGACAAAAATATGAGTTACGTCAGGCAATAATGTGCCATGAATGGGTGCCCACTATCGCCATTGGATGGCCTTGCATCCGCAGGTCCGGATGTCCATGTATCAATATTCGTCGAAGCGATGAACAGATGTTCCTTCAAGGGTGCTCCGGGATTAGTGACGTCCTTGACGTCCTTGAGTGTGACGCCCGTCGTATCCCCTTCACCACTTGTAGAAGCCACAACGCCCTCGTAGCGTTGTGAAGTTTTTGTGGAAAGAACAATAGTAGTGCCCTAAGTCGAAAGACTTTCAACTTGAGATAGCGGATGCATGATAGGTATTCATACGGTTAAACCAGCGAGAGATTGCAAAAGACCGCTGTCGTGCCTGACACCGTTTGGCTGAGGATGAGGTGCAAATCCACTCTGGGATGTGGGAGTGGCGGAGTTTGGTGTACGAGAAGCATTACTTGAGGACGAAAAGGTAGGCGAAGCGCGGGCACCAGTCCCCCAAGCATTTCCGCGGCTGCCGCAGAGTAAGCATATCGCAATGGTGGGAGAAAGCAGAGCAGACCGAGCGGTATCAGGGAGCCCCTTCCTCCCTGATTTTTGCTGTCGAGTGGAGGCCATCACTGAGAATCAAAAAGAGAACGAAAGACACAAATGAAGTGAAGAAAGCCGTCCAAACACCTGTGGATAACGCTGCAGCGAGAAAAGCAAGCCTAGCAGACGAATCGCTGATGAGACGCTGATGGTACAGCACAAAGTCGCGGTGGAACGGACAAGCAACTCGGTCCTGCGCGCTGTGTCCCCGGACACCCCGCCCGTTCACCATCTACTCGATGCTCATTCCCATTAGATTTTATGTACAGTACTTTATGACATATCATATTTTTTCTAATCAAAATGAAACATAGTCTTTCGTGTACACCGCCAATCCCTGCACGTACAACTTGTCTAGGTATTGAAATGGCCGTCAGCTAAAATTGTCATCTGGTCATTCCGTCACTCACCAACTGGGATCCCTTGACTGTTGGCACCAGGCGTGATGTTGTATTTCTGGATCCACTCAGCTTTTCCGGCTTCCTCGACCTTGAGAACATTGATCGATGTCTGGTTGGCAGCAAGCGAATAGATGAAACTAACGAAATGGTCAGCTGCCGCTCGTAAAGAAGCAACGGTTTAGCTTACTCTTGGGTGGGAGTGTGAAGGACATCAATGTCAAGTAGCACGTCATATGTATCTAAGTGGTATTCCTATGAAACGTGCAACATGAGGAAACAACATAAAACAATTCTCCACCACAAGACTCACCGCAACTGTTGTCGGCTTGAGTCTTTTGAGATGGCAACCTCCACGACATTGCCTCCATATGTGTCGGTCAAGTAGTAGTGCTGTGTCAAGGGGCTCTGGACAGACCAGCAGACACCATGTTGTTTGGCAACTTTATACGGCGCGAACAGTTTTGAGCTCTTCTTCTGCACGGAATCGAGATTGATGATGTCATATCCACCTGCGGGATCGCCAGAGATGAACGCGTTCGACCCAGGAATGGCAGTAAGTGAGAACGGATAGACATTTTTGCCAACATTTAGGATCATTGGCTCCGCCGACAACGAGTCGTCATGATTGATGTCCCACATTGCAACAAAGCCCTCCATCGTATTGCTACCTTTGACGACAACGATCAAACGTTTCTCATCAGCAGAAAACTTGACTTGAGTGGCACTACCTGGCACGCCGAATCCCGGCGTGGTTTGTGCCAGGTTCATGTAGCGCACGCTGCGGCTGATAGGAATCAAACCCCTAACAGAGTCAACTTTGAAGCAGCTTGGAAAAATGTTAGTAATGACCTGAAATCGCAAGTAGAATTACAACGAACGCAACGCCATTGATTTCGCCTCCATTCAACACACAAAGCTTTGTGCCAGCCTTGTTGAAGATCGCAGATATAGGGAACTCCCCTCCGCTGCCAACAGGCTTTGCCAAAAGATTGACGTCACCAGGGTCATCTGGGTTGATGGTAAAGATCGACATCGTGTTTGCTCCAGCCTAAGGTATCTTCAGCATAGTCCACTTCAAACGCTCAATCTACTGACGTTAACGATCAATGCAACATTTGCTTGCTGAGAGACCACGACAGAGCCTGAACTGAAGAGCGGAGGAGTAACTGGCAGGGTGCTATCATAGCCACGAATGCCCAAACCACCAGCTCTGATAGCGTTACGGAAAGCCTGTTGCACATGTAAGCATGATAAGATACGTCATTTCATAGGATATGAACTAACGACAGTGCCATCTGGATAAATGTCAGATACCAAGATCTGGTTGCCCTCATCAGTAGGAGTGTTAGAAGCGACTACATGTATTCAGCAATGATGCATGTGCCCTTCACAGTTCACGTACTATATACAGCACCAATGGTCTTGTTTGAGGATGTAGGCGCAGAGAGAACAGGTGCCAAAGAGGCCGCCAGAATGACACTAGTTAAAAGCGACAACTTCATGATGTTCTACTCTTGCACCAGACGAGTGAGCGACGAGAACGCAACTACAGGAAGATGTAACCATTTGACGATGCTTTATGCGGGTTAAATACGTCCCGGTAGGCCGCCTCGGATGAGAATGGCGGACCTTGGCAGAACAGAGTATTTTGAATCCAATAGCAGATCCGTCGTAACGCAAGTTAATACGGGTATAAAACGAAAAGAACTCTGGGTCTAGGTTAGACGCTTCTGATACAGGAGCGCTGATGCACAGTGGGCGGCAAGGAAAAGTCCAACTTTCAATTAGTGTATCTAAGTTCTGGTCACCAATAGCACGGAGCTTTTTTTTTCGACGGACTTCACAGAACTCTGTTCTGCCGGGCAGCTGACTCGGACATTTTGAAATTTCAAAGTTGCGGGTATGTACCTTCTTCGTCCTCGGTTCAACAAGATAAGGCCTCTGCCGTGCGCGAGAAGCTCGGGAAAGGTTTCTTAATTTGTCAAGTAGACATCGAGACCACTCGGGCTAGAAAATCATGAGGTGGCAGCTGTTGAATCGGCTACAAGCGACTCCGATTATTTGGTCATGAGGCTTCTCCATTGGTCTTGGATAGGCAAAGAAAACCGCTGAACTTTCTAGCTTGGTTCAAGTTGAGAGGCAGGCGTAATGGCTGTGAATTTCAGTCATCGCTCTAATTCGTTACTAGTGTCAGAGAAACAAAGCAGTTCTGGAAGGGCGAGCAGACCCGGACCACCAAAAATAGCACTTGGTAACTTTTCTCATCATGGAGCATATTGGGGACGGGTTCTCTCCTCCGATCAATTCCTGACGGAAAACTTTCGTGCCGCGGCTTGTTGACGAACATTCACAGCCTTATGAGAGGTAGGTAGTCGCTGCGAGACAAGAATATGCAAGCGAAGTGTCGCCGCTCATATATGAGCTTGATCAAGCAGGTCCTTCCCAGTCATCGACCATGCAAATGATGGTGCCGTGTTTAATGTTACTGGCTCATGGCCATCCCGTCATTTATTCAATGATCGATGATCGTTCCTACCAACGCCTAGCTAGCGACGGAGCGTGGCCATCTCACATCGGCTTTCACTCGGGTCGACTTAAGCGATTGCCCATGAATAGGTTGGATAGCCAACGCGCTTGGACACACACCAAACAATGCAGTCAACTGCGGACGGAGTTCAATGCATGCAGTCTGATTCATTCAAAACGTATTATGGGTGAATAAAAACTATCCTAATGTATTCCATGAATAGGTACCTTTTACTTCGCATACACAGCCAACCCTTGCAAGGCCTTGAGCTCTAAAAAAATCAGATTAATCGCATTATGTCCATTTGAGACATGATGGCAGGGCATTTACCAGCAACTATTCCAGCTTTCTTCGTTGGGGCAGAGTAGTTTAGCACCTGAATTTGCTGCATATCCCCAGGGGCTATGATAGAGTGCACGAGCACCCCAGGCACAGCAGAAACTAATGTGTACATATAACTGACGCCTGCGCGTGAGATGTCCGTGTTATATCGAATTATATGAAACGCACTCGTTGCCTTTCACGGTCCCAATGTCCGTGTCCAGTGTAAAGGATCCTTTCGTAACATTATATTGCTATACACCAATATTTGAGTTACATGATGCCGAAATAAGTGCTGCCTACTTACCTTGACGATGTGAGAATCAGCATGGCAATCAACACTGACTTCTGTTATAACGTCTTTGAAGTCGACTAGGTAGTAATTGCCAGTCTTGGGGCTGTATGTCGACCAACAGATAGCCGCCTGTCCAGCGACCGGATAGTCCGTTATCTTCCAATTATCTTGAGCAAGACCCTTTGAGCCCGTGAAATCCCATATATCATATCCGAGCGCTGCGTCGGCAGTCAGGATAGCATTCGCACCTCTAACGGGGGTAATCCCGAAAGGTGCGTGAACGGCTTCATTCCCAAAGACTGTGCGGTATTCTTTCGACAGTGAACCGTCATGTTCAAAATCCCAGAATGCAAGGTACCCCCTTGCGCCTACACTAGGGTTGCCCTTCACTGCGACCATGAGGCTCTTATCTTTGTTTGCAAATATTACTTGGCTGACGCTTCCCAAAGGGCCTGATGGGGGCGTTGTTTCATTGAGGTTCAGATACTTGGTGGTATGGGTAATGACTGATAAGCCTTTAACCGCATCGACATCAAAGCATCTTTAACCGCATTAGTTCCATCCAGTATGACGGCAGAGTTGAGAAAAGTCAGACCTGACGCCATTCACAGCACCACCATTCAGGACACAGACAACCGTCCCGGCCTTGTTGAAAGCGACGGATGTGGGAAATTCACCACCGCTACCAACTGGTTTCCCAACCATAGTTAGGTGTGTTGGGTCACTTGTATCAATTTTGAACAAAGCAACCGTATTAGATCCACCCTTTCATATTGAATTAGACGGGGTAGATCATCATTAGAGGCGCTTGCGCAAGCACATACATTTACAGTCGCCAGGAGATCGCGCTCAGAAGACACAACGACTGAACCTTGACTGAAGAGGGGGTCACCAGGGAGCGTAGGGTCAACGCCAATGCTGCCAATGCCTCCAGCATATGTGATACTTCCAAACGCCTTGCAAATACATGAGCGCAACAATATTTTCTGTTTAAAGGAAGAATAACCAATTTTCCATCGGCGCTCATTCCAGAAGCTAGAATATAGTTCCCACTAGGCTCGTTACTGATAGCTGGAAATCGTTTAGATGGCGTTGATCGTCCTTGATTGTGACTTATGCTCACAATAAACAGCACCCACATATTTTGCTGACGGGACGGTTGGACTTGCAGATACAAGTATGGGCCAAGACAATGAACATAACAGAGCATATAGCGATTCAAGCTTCATGTTGGGGGGTGGACGTGTTAAGTACGATGATATGTCGTACGGTCTTTATATCTTCCCCAATGGGACTTTTCTTCGAGTTGTTCACAGGATCGGTTTCCATTCCATTGGACTCGGAAACTTTACCTAGGAATCCAATTAATCCATGGGGATAAATGTTACCGCAGAATTAGTTCTGAATTTGGATTTCCCAAAAACAAATTACATAGAGTCAGAACATTATAGTCCACTGGCAGACTAAAATCGTACCTCGAAGTTCTACTTTACGAGATTTGTATCATAAACACCATGTTATTCGGAAAGCAGTCAGATGTGTTGACGTATGGATAGCATATAACGTCAAGCGTGATGGTCGGATACTCGTGCTACACCCAGCACGGAGTACGTTGTTGCCGACATCCGTCTAATGCCGGTCGCTTCTTGTGAATGTAGTGGCGGTCATGGGTATTTGTCCTTATTGAACATAACCTTCCGACTTGACAGACCAAAGTAAGTCCTGTTGCTGTTGTACGGGACTTACATGCATCTATTGCAGTAACACGAGACCCTTGCGACCTCGTTGGTCCTTACTATGTTTGCCAAGGACCACGGCACGCGTAGCACGGGCGTTCCAACGTTGGAAACCTCTAACCAAATACAAATCGACGATCTTGTCCAACGCAATCGCGCTCTGGAGCAGTCAAACAAAAGGCTCAATGAGCAGTTGAATTCTGAAGAACGCCGAGCAAAGGAAGCTCTTGCTGATATTCAGAAGCAGCAGCAGCGCGAACAGCAAGAATGGCGCAAAGGCTGCGACGCTCTTGTATTTTGCCATCGGCTTGAGAACTTGAAAACCATCTCGAATCTGGAAACATTGAAGAGAAAACTCTTACAGGAGGAAGAGGCTACGAGACGCGAAAAGGTGCAAAGATTACAAAGAGATGTGCGGATTTTGATGTTTCAAACAAGAGAAGGAGAATTGGAGGATAGGATGGCCGACTTGGAGGAGGAAAAAGAAGACCTTGTGGCGCATTACAAGGGAGCTATTTCCAATTTGCGACAAAAGCTGCTAGTCATCATGACAGAGCAGAAGACGAAATCAGCACAATTATTGGTAATAGAAAAGGAGAGGGATCAGGCTCAGGTAGGCAGTATCACCAAACAGTGCGAGTTCTGATATTGATTTCATAGTTTCACTATTGAAGGACAAGCTATCTCAACTTCGACAGGAATGTGCCACTCTCCAAGTATCAACGGAATCAGGTACTACAAGACTTGCGCGGGTAACATTACAGCTTGATGGAGCCCAGACAAAAAATACTGAACTCGAACGCACCAATGATGAGTTGAGACGGAGCATCGTGGAGCTTAAGCGTCAGCTTGAAAAATGGCAGGACTTGGATACGAAGGGAAACGGGGAAATGGAAGTGATTCGAAAACAGAAGCTGGAATTAGAGGTGAAGATAGCGAGTCTGCAGGACCGCTCGCAGAAACAAATTGCCGAGAAAGAGAAAGAATTAGAAAGGATGGCTAGAAAACAAGAAAAAATGAAAGATATTGTCCAGCAATGGCAGGTGAAAACATTCAGTCTTTTTGGATATCCTATGTATACCATAAACTGTTTAGGATGAAGCGAATGAACAAAAATCTCAAAGGGAGAAGGCAGAGGAAGCTTTGGCTGACACCCGGAGACGAATAGAACAACTTGAAACAGAGATGAAAATTTTGACGGCTAGTGTAAGTATTTTATATACGTCACAATGCTTTGTCTGATCCTTTTCATAAGCGGGAGAACAGTGACGAAGGATATGCGACTAATCAATCTGTCAAAGCTGCTCGAAAAAAGTCGCCATCTCCACCTCAAAGTAAGAGAGCTGGGAAACGTTCTGGTACAGATAGCAATCAAGATTCCTCTCGGAAAGCGAACCCAAGAAAGCCAAAGAATAAACTGAGCTCAGTCTTGGAGGTAGACGAGATGAGCGATGCAACCCAGCAGGTCACGGGGCAGCGAATTTCGAAGGAGAAGCGAGACAAATCTAAAGCTTCGAGAAATGACAATGGGAAAAATAGGTCTACTCCTACTGAGGTGGTGGTGACAGAAGATAATTCAGATCATGATGCCGAGAAGAATGTACCCAAGGGCAAACGAGGACGGAAAGCTCTTGCAAATGACGGCGATGGCGATGTCATAGAAATAAAAAACAAACCTAAACCAGCGAAAAGGCAGAAAGGCAGAAGTAACGCTGCTTCGACAGCAGCTGAGGATGAAGATTCGGGGGCAGACCAAGCTCCTGCCAAGAAAAGGCGGAAAATTAATATTTTCTCTAATCCTGCCGAACCAACGTTTACTTTTATGGTGAGTAAACTCGACGCATTGACGTGCCTCTTTAACGGCTACCAAAGGGTAACGATATTGGCATTGATATACCAACGAATTTGTCGCCTGTCAAGGACATGACGGGTATTCCTACCCGTTCCACATCCGGCAGTGTCATGAGCAGGGTTTTGTCGAATACTTTCCGAAAACGGTGACACTGGGATCGCTCGGTGCTAGATACCATTGGATTGTACGACGGCGCATTCCTTTAATGGGTGGTTTGATTAATACCTATGATTTATGTATACAACAATTGTGAATTATGGCCGTCAGCATGAAACTCCTCTCGACGTTGGCACAGCGTGATTGGAGCGATTAAGGAGGCTTTTATTCTCGACCACCACACATAGATGCAACAACACCCGCGTCTCAAAGAAAAGCAGCACGCCATCTCAACACGGGAGAAGAGCCATGATGGAAGCAACGGTCAAGTTAAAAAAATTCCCGACGCAATTATATAGTTCGGCATACGCCGAGATTCCTAAAGTAGCAGCTCAAGCTGACTTACCAAGCGTCGAAAGCTCGGAGATGTTAACTTGCATTGACTGGATTCTTCATAAGTTCGGACGTTCTGATGCCGCGTTGCCCAGAATGCGGCTGGGACCAGAAGATAACCTCAACAATCCACTAATGGTAGGATTCTACTCATTACTATACTCAAACTGCATGATGTACCGTCTATAAGCTGCAATTCTTTACTTGGGATACACTGCACAAGGAATTGAGTTGGTGGAAGCATCTCGAATCCGAAACCGCCCGTCTCTCAGAGATGGGTTTCACGCAAGTGTGGATTCCACCTCCAAATAAAGCAGCGGTCCCTGTGAATCCCATTTAATTTGTCGTTGTTCCACGGCAACTAAGGTGCATTTATAGAATGGGCGAGGTTACGATGCATATGACTTGGTGACAGATTAGTGTGTTCATCATCGCTGCGCGACTGACTATCATATCGATAGTGGGACTTGGGAGAATTCAACCAAAGACGCTCTGTGCCAACACGATGGGGGACAAGGCAAGAACTTCTTAATGCTTGCGAAGCAGCACGACAGAAAGGCATTGATATTATCATCGATGCTGTTCTGAACGTATGTTTGTTTGTTTTTTTGACCGCAAACGCCGACCAGTACGAATGCCATTGTAGCACAAGCTGGGTGCCGACAGGAAAGAATTAATTCCTGCTGTTCCTGTTGACCTGCAGAATCGGCTGAAAGAAATTGGGCCTGAGCGACTAATCGAGGTGGGTTGGGCAAATGTAGGATTCCAATCAGCTTTAAAGACTGTAGGGCTGGACCACATTCGACTTCGCTGGAAGAGGAGGAAAGGTAAGTATGCGATTAAGACATGTACAGGAACTAAGAAAATCAGTACAGTGCATTGCGATGGAACAGCGAGCATTTTACTGGTAACTTTCTCCTTTGTCGTGATGAAAATTCGCTGTAGAGCATTCTAGGTTTGGATTGGGATCATCGAACACGGTCCAAAGGGATCTATCGCTTATCCGGGCAAGGACACAAAGGTTGGTCGAAATACGTTGATACGGAACTTGGCAATTATGATTACCTACTGGGAGTGGATGTATGCATTTGATCGTGTCCACGCCTGCCACTGAATTTTCTTCCTAGATCGATCACAGACATCCTGCAGTGGAACAAGATTTACTTGAATGGGGTTCCTGGATTATCAAAGTGAGCTTATACGTTGTAAAAGATTGGTAGCACGGATGATATATGGAAGACTACTGGCGCAACTGGATTCAGACTTGATGCCATCAAGCACATAGATTACCGTTTTATACTTAAATTCGTGCGTATTCAAGTAAAGCGCACGTAAACTTACGTGCTTAGAGCTTACCATTCAAGTTGCAATGCACTCGTCAACAAGTTGGAACATCATTCAAGTTATTTTCAGTGTGTATGGACGACTCTATTCTGATTACTGTCACATTGTTGATTCCTTTCAGCTGAATTTTGGTCGGGAGAGTGAGTGCTGTATGGCTTGTGTGGAAGGGTTACTTATCCCTTCAGCTTGAAAGTTATTTTGCCTTACATTCGGAAACTGCGAGGAGAGGTATGACACGTCCAAGTGCAATCTGCTTGCTTGAGCTCTTGGCAGACGGCCTTTTTCGACGTTCCACTGCACATGAATTTTCACAATGCAAGTCGACGCGGTTCGCAGTATGATCTTCGTCGCATTTTCAACGGGACCATTGTTAAAGTTAGGCCCAACGATGCAGTGACCTTTGTGGATAATCATGAGTAAGGTTTCTCCTCTACCGAGCACAAATCTTTCATTGTTCTCTTAAGTACGGTATTTCAAAATCTATCCCGTTCCTTGATTTGTTTGTTCTTCATTCCGCTAAGTAGGTGCCAGGCCAAAGCTTAGAGAGTTGGGTAAGCAGCACTATCGGAAGTGCGTGGCCAGCTGACCTTCTTCAAGGTAGAAAACAACTTCAAAATTCAAGCATACTCTCTCATCCTCTTGAGAGGCAGAGGGCATCCGTATGATTCTATCCAGTGGTTTTTTTTAAATTTCTGACAAAGTCCAGTTGCGTATTCTACGGAGATCTGTATCCAAACCCTGAATGCTACAGTGAAAACATTGCCCTAAATCTGGCTTTACTGATCGCGGTTCGAAAGCTGTTTGCATATGGCCCCACAAACGACTATCTTGTGCATAAAAATTGTATAGGATTCGTGCGGCTTGGAAATGAACAACATGTAGGTTGCGCTGTGCTGCTGAGCAACCGGGAAGAGTACGTCATATGATATGATATAGGTGGTCCCATCCCTCATGGTGTATCTAGTGATTCTGGTACCTACGTTCATACGTTACGAATGAACGTTGGAAGGGTACGTCGTATCATTATATTTCCTCATCGTAGCCTTTAGGGCGCTGTAGAAAAATGCGGGGACCACGTTTCGTACCTTCATGCCACCTCATGGCATAGTCACGATCAGGTCTGGAGGGTGGGGAGACTTCACTTGCGTCGCCAATCACGTTCAAGTATGGGTCAAAGCGGTTTAGCAACATTGGTTCTGGCGTACTTCTATTTACGGGTGCTCCTAATAACCAACTGATTTGGTCATTTGCATGATTGCGAACTCTATTCCATCAAGAATATTCACATGCCAGCACATGTCGACACCAGGCAGAGGCACGAATGCTAAAATTACAACTTACGAGTTCAATTCCGTATCCATACACCTCTTATTGACACGCACTTTGCCATTATGGAGAGAATTGGTCTGATATCTGCAGACATGTGGGTATTGAGGCGAGTACCTATAATGTGGTAAATATAAACAAGAACTATTATTCCCCGCATAAGAGGGATGTACCCCTACAATACTGAGGATGGAAATAACGAGGTAGAAAGTTTCCCTACGACGAAGCACAAGAAAGAGTGTACTACATAGAGTAATGTAAACTGCAGACCAACAAATCCACTTCTCTTTTTACGCTAGGAGGGCAACTAACGCGGCGCCTAAAATTCCAACAGATCCAACTTGCGCGGCGTTAGCCAAAGCAGCATTCTTAGTCGATGTAGCAGAGGGCGCAGAGGTGCCTGAAGTTGCGGTGTTACTTAAATGATATCTGTGAGTAATTTTTCAAATAACCAGGTGAAATGAACATACGCTACGGATGTGCCTCCAGACGCACGGGAGGTACCCGAGGTCGGACTCGAACCGGCAGGAGTAGTGGCGGGAGAAGTAGCTGCAGAGGTAGCAGAGTTGGATGTACCTGAAGAGGAGGCGGTACCGGGCTTACCACCAGCACTCGTACTGGCCGCCTTCCCAAGACAGCTCGAATCGGCTGAAGAGAGAGAAAAAGGCGGACTGTTATTATGCAACCAGTAAGACAAAAACTATTACTTACAGCCTGGGTTGACCGTGAAAGATGCAGTTTGTGCAACCAATCCAGTGCTATCACGGAGAGTCAAACCAAGTGCCGTGCCTGGCATAAATGATATTAACTGAATCGTGATGCTTCAAGGAAATTACTCACCAGCAGGCTGGTTGACGAGCCACGTCAACGAGGTGCCGTTTTGCTGCCCAAGGTCTTCAAGTGCCTGGCCAGTGGGATCATTACCAGAAAGCACGCTACTCCATATTAATAATAGTCAAACACACTGAAAGCCAAAATAGTCACCTCTACAACAATGTGATATTTATCTTCAGCGGTCATTCAAAGACACACAAAGCGACGCACCAGATAGTATGGACCTTAAATGACTATTAAAGGATGGGCGGAGAAAAGGGAATAAAATATACGCACGAGTACCACCTTGCCATGCAAGTAGAAGGGGCTGGCAAACAACAGCATTTGTGCTGCGAAAGTGAATATGATGGCCATAGGACTAGCAGTGGCTACTTACGGGGTATTGATTGTGAAGGAGTTCTGTGCTAATGCAGCAGAAGCGGCAAGGAGGGCAACGGCGACAGAAAGGATGGGACGCATGATTGCTCGGAGTCGTTGGGGATGGCGAAAAAGAATCGTGCGAGGGAAAATCACTTGCATCACGCCGTATTTTATAGGCTGCGGACTAGGTTGTTTACATAAATGGACCCATGACAACGGATTGGCTCCAAACGAACAACTGCCCCGGTTTTCCGTCCCTCGCATCACTTGACTTTGGCTATAGAAATGGCGAACTTGCAATGGATAAATTACAGAGCAACAGCCTACCAATACGATTATCCGTGTTGCTACAGAGGCATGCCCGTGTGAACTTTCCATCAAACCCTGTTGAAGTCAGGCCACGCGCATCATTAATAATTCAGTTGACAGCGCGCGCATTCAATGTGTGTGGACTTACCGCCGAATGGCATTATCTGTTCCACCCTAAGAATTCAAGACATAACGCAAGAAGTACATCTCACTCGCTACTCAACCTGTCATCCGCAGAACTGTATCTAGTCCATAATGGTCGCTGACATACTGAGGCATATCATTCCCGCTCTCAAGATCCTTGACGATGACACCCATTCCGACTCGCTGCGGCGTGTCCACCTCGTATTCATCCAGCGGCAAGTACAACACCTTGTCCAGCCTCCCCGCTGGATACTGTGACGGCCCTTGATACCCCCAGGTGTGGCCCTCCTTCGTGCCTTCCTCTTTATTCCACGCGTCTCGTAAACCAAGTTCTGAAGGAAACTCATGCTCATTTGGCCCGATAGCATTCATGTCGCCTGCAATGACTCCTCCGCTGCGTTCGCCCCCAACAAACAACAACTTTGAGAGTATGTCCAGCTGCAAGCGTCGTGCTTCCAGCCCAGGCGATAGCGACTCCAGGTGCGTGTTGATTATGCGCACCACGGACGTCGCGCTTCGGCTGTCGTCCTCCCTCGTGGGGTCGAACAATCGGATGTCAACAATGACGCCGGTCCGCTGAAATATGCTCGACGCAAAGTGCATGATAGCGCACCCAGCTATTGGGACCGAACGAGATATAAGGGTGACATTGCCATACGTGGCTCTGGCGGGCCATTTGTCGGGCGACCTTGGTGCGACGACAAAATTTTTTCGGACCCACGTGTCCGCAAGAAGGTGAGGGTACGCATTGGCGTTGAGCTCTTGGAGCAGGATGCAACAAGGCTCTGGTGCCTCGCCCCTTCTGCAACCAAGAATGTCCAGCTCTAAATGCCGAAGAGCAGCATTTAAGCGCTCCATAACGCCAAGTGCGTCATAGTTGACGTTCCAAGTGATGATGCGAACTTGGGATGGATACTTTCTGTTCTCTGCCTTGTCAAAGTGAATATGCTTCCATTCCTTTATCGAAGGTCGATATCGATAAGCGTTCAATTTGATGAGGAGATTAGGGATGACAGGGGCCGTTGTATTTGGCATTTGGTGTGGTGGATCTGGGTGGGGGCGAAATATATCGACGAGGAGTGCTTGGTCAATTGCCGACGAGGTCTCTGGGGAAGAAAAGCATTCCATAGATTCATTTGCACATCAGATTGCTGGTGAGCGTCAGTTAAGACTTACTGATGCCCTTTATCAAGTGCCGATATATCGCCTGACTGGCGATGAAACCACACCTCACGGCAGACACGAGGCAACATCCGTTCTGGTTCCTTTGAAATTCCTACGCTTGTATCACTCAGGGTGTGTACCATATTCAGCTGTCTCACCCAAGCCTTCAAGTAGTGTTTAGCATCTACATTTGCGTTCTTCGCCAATTTCAAGGTTTCCTGGTATATATTTTTCGCACCGGCTGCTGCGGCAAAGCAGCCTGTTTCGGAACTAGTGCGCGTGAAGATCGGATGGGGTATCGTCATTCAATCCTCCTTCGACAGCACGTTTCGTGCCATTCAGGAAGTAATCGTTTGTAGAAACATCAAATAGAGTCAGATAATTACTCACCGTCTTCTCTAGCAACAGCAGGGTTCCTCTCTTGATCCCATGGCGATGCAGCGAAATAATCTTGGTATCTCTCCATCTGTTCCGCAGGCCCAGGTTCAACGACCTCCCAACCCCAGTCCTCTCATCCAGTCCACCCCGGGTACTCACATCAGCTCTCCTTTCCGTCCCAACCTCCTTCGTTTGCGTTTCCACAAGATCATGCACAACAACAACAACAACAGCAGCAGCAGCTCCTGCAGCCGGAAGGCCAGCCAGCGTGCATAATCCCACGTTACAGATTATACCGCCTTTAGACAAGGCTCGGTTTGATCTCACGTTCAAGAGTTTCTGTAATAGCAAGCAGATCACGATTGACCCCAGAATCTTGACCGCCAACGACCAACCCGTTGATCTCCATCTCTTACATACCCTTGTCTTGCGCGAAGGAGGCGAAGTCAAGGTACAACAAAAGGATTTTTGGAACGTCATTGGCGGTCGCATGGGCTACCTGTGTTTTGGAATCCCGTCTCAAGAGCGGCCTGGCTTTCGACGCCAATCAGTTCTCCTTGATGGTATCCATGGCTGACCAACCAGTCCAACAACTTCGGGTTCAGGGCTTTTTCTGAAAGCATGATTCAATTCATGGAAGCCCACAGAGTGCCTTTACAGCGAATGCTATTAGATCGCGAAGGCTTCCACGATGGCGTTAAACCTGGCTCATGAATCACGCCTTTAGGCCACCCTTCCAACCTAGTACCGCTTCACCTAATGATCCTACTCTCTCGAAAACCATCCTCCACAGCTTCCACCCCTCCCCAATTCCATGGTGCCAAAAGTAGGCCAGGAGAGAGAGCAAACTCAAGCCGCCCTCACCTTTGACCAGCTATGAAACCGCGCCTCAAGGCCTCGGCCTCACGACAGACACGAGGCAACATCCGTTCCATGATTCCTTTGAAATTCCTACACATGTATTGCTCAGTAGTGTACCATAAATGACCAGTCAAATTCATAGTTCAGATTCTGCCCGTCCTATCTTCTGCAATGTGAAGGCACGAAGAACGTTCAATTTAACCTTGATCTCATCCAACTTGGCATCTGAAAGCGTACGCTTCTTCCAAATGGATTCTAGGCTGCGAATCATATGTCAATTAACGCGATGTCGGTTCGTAAATATTTAACTAACCGTTTCGACTCCTTTTCGATATATTCAGCTGTCCCACCCACAATCTTTTCCATAGCCTTCAAGTAGTGTTTGGCATCTACATCTGCATTCTTCGCCAATTTCAAGGCTTCTTGGTAGACATTATTCTTCGCATCTGCTGCAGCGCCAAAGAACCTTTGTGCCAAAGCATCAAACTCGGGCAGACGGCCAGCCTGTTTCGGAATTAGTGCGCGTGGAAGTCGGATGGGGTATTACAAACTTCGTCATTTAATCCTCCTTCGACAGCACGTTTCGTGCCGCATTTTTCATTCAGGAAGTTAACAAAATCGGCCGCACTCCTTCCACCACTGTAATCAATGGGTTCCTTCGAGCCAGCAGGGAAAAACTTCAGCGTTGGGAAGCCATTAACTCCATACCGTCCGGCAATCCCCTTATTTTTCTGGTCATCCGCGTCCATGTTCGCGACAATGCACTACTTCCTATCAGTATCCAATCAATCAATTGTTCTGCAGACTAACATTGTTTTCAGGCTTGAAAACCTTTGCCACTTTTAATCCTATTAGCGGGTTGCGCGATTGGAATATAAATAGCCATACCTTCATTATATATGGGCTTGAGAGTTTTACAGTGACCGCACCACGGTGCCTTGAATTGAGTTTAGCATGGAACGGAGGAATGGACAACTACACTCACAGTGAATGATACAAGAACATTATTCGACTCATCCTAAACGGCATATGAGTTATCATACTTCCATGGTATGGCATTTAACACTAACGAGTGCAACTTGATCGAAATCTTTATAATCAAGGACACGGTATTCGGGAGCAGGAGGAGGTTTGATGTTAGATTTCACGCCCGATTTCTGAGTTATACTGTATGACGTTAATACATGCTCGTGATCACCCATTTGAAAACCTACAAAGCCGCAAGACTGTCCAAGTCGCGCCCTGATTCATATGGTTCGTCCTTTCCATCAGCGTTGAACCATTTAAGAGCTAAAGCATGTTTAGTTTATTCGTGCCACTGCGGCTTCGTAGGGAACATACTAGGGAATCCTGAAACGCCATACTTTTGTCCAAGAGGTTTGCCCTTGCCGTCCGCGTCAACCTTCGCAATGACTACTTTATCTTTGGAATTTGCGAAAGCATCTGCGAGTTGCTCATATATTGGAGCCAAATTCTGCCAGGAATAGCAATGAGTTGGCATCAATTACGCTCCTGCTATGCAACTTACCTTGCAGTGACCACTGTCATGCAGGGAACGTGATTCATGCGCATGCTGAATGAACAAATGAACTATGAAACATACCACCAAGGAGCAAAGCTAGCTATTCGTCAATATATTTTAGGGCAGCAAAGTTGGTCACGAACGTACAATTCAACAAGGGCAGGCTTCCCTTTGCCAATGACGGAATCAAAGTTGGACGAGTCAAGCTCTACAACATTTGATGCACTGACAGCTGCGACAAAAGCAAAGGAAAGAAACGAGAGCAACCTCATGATATGAAGAAGAGAAAGTCAATTATGTACGCGCGCGTGGCAATATCGTGACGTGGAAGTTTCTCAGCAAGCAATTAGCCGTCGTCTAGACCTAATGTTGTGCGCTGCTTCCAGTACATATACTGTAAAGCAGTCAACTTGGTCGATGTAAGTACCCACGTGGTGGAGATCAGAAAACCCGAAAATCTCATCGGCCACGACCATCGCGGCGAGAGCCCCTGTCCACATCACGTTAGTCTCACGAAGTACATGTCCTATCAACACAACAACCACATAGAACCTGATGAAATCGAAGGAAACCAATATCTCGATGCAAACGACGTAGCTGCAGAGGTAAAGATGATGGAGACCATCCGATGGACGACGAGGACGAGGACGACGAGCCCATGGCAGGCCCTTCGCGTCTAGCGGAAACCAATTTTGTTCAGGATTTCCGATCCCACGACGGATCTGTGTTTTGCGTCGCCTGTCACCCCACGGAACCTCTCGCTGCAACTGGTGGCGAGGATGACGTGGGGTATATCTGGGACATCACAGATGGCGAAATCATCGAAAAGCTTACGGGACACACAGATAGTGTCACTAGCGTCGCATGGAGTGCTGATGGCGAGATGATCGCGACCGGTGGCATGGATGGCAAAGTTCGATTATGGAGAAGAGTCGGGAAAGAAAATCATAGAATCTGGGAGTTTCTAACCGAGTTACAAGGCCCCGACGAAGTTATGGTATACGTCTCCTGCATATGTCCCGGTCCACCGTTTAAATTACTCCACAGTTTCTGCGTTGGCACCCAAAAGGTCCCGTTCTCCTCGCAGGGTCTAACGATTCCACCTTGTGGCTCTGGCAATGTAGGTTTTCACATGTAGGGAAAGCATTCATCTACATCTGTTCCGACAGTACCCTCTGGTAACACGATGCAAGTGTTTGCTGGCCATACAGGCCCTGTTAACTGTGGTGAATTCACTCCAGATGGTATGTCGTGCGGCCCTGTTGATCGTAGCCGCTTTCATAAGCCATTGACAGGCAAAAAAATTGTATCTGCGTGTGCAGGCAATATATTCATTATCTGGGATCCTCGCTCGCCCACACCTGCGTTCAAACTGACGGCCGAGGACACCAGGTTCAACCTGGATGGTATCACGTCGTTGTCAGTTAATTCATCATCGACTTTAGCCGTCGTAGGCGGTGCAGCGGGCAGTGTCCGCGTCATCAGTCTCACTAAAGGAGAAGTAGCTGCAGCACTCGGAGGACACAAGGAAGGCGAAAGCGTAGAAGCAGTCGTATCTGCGGATTTACTAGGCAGCGGCTCTGGTCCCGGCTTTGCAATCACTGGTGGGACCGATGGTAATATATGTGTTTGGGATCTTAGCACGAATAGGTTACGAACGAGGCTTCAGCACGAGGTGAAGTGAATGTGGAATCTTCACGCCTAAGCTAAACGTTATATGATAGGATGCGATCACTACTTTACTCGTTCATCCAGCCCCAAAGCCTTACATTGTCGTTTCTGGCTGCGCCGATGGATCACTGCGGACATGGGATGCCCGTACTGGTGCTATTTTACAGGAGCATAGAGGACATGCAGCTCCAGTCCTCGGCGCCTCTTTGGGTTTGAATGGATCCGTAGTCGTCAGCGCTGGGGATGATGACATTGCGCTCGTATATACAACTGAGCCGGCGGAGGACGAATGAAATTGTTAAATTAGTGGGTGCTTATAATCTATTAAGATATAGATGCGTTAGACTGCACAGGAGCATGAGGACCGTGACCGTGGAAAGAAGGAATTCCCACCATGTCTTTGCCGATAACCACCAAGAGTACTAGCAGTTCGTTGTTCGATGGTCATCTATGCTACGCGCGCTACGCAACGAGCTTCACAGCGTCCCTTCACGACAATACCCTTCACTTTGCTCAATGCTGGTGAATTCTAGAATGTTCTTCTCGTCTCTCGGGGATTCAAGGCTCCTCCACCAAGTCCTGCAGCGTCTGTGTTCGTACTAGAAGATACCACATGTATTGGCTAGGTATAAAAGGTGGGGCCATCTCAACAGAAACTCAACGCGCAGACCCGAAATTTCTATAATCATGTCGACTACTCTCTTCCTCTACGAGCCTTTCCATGGATTCGATCACCTCTTGAAGGAGGTCGTCAGCGCACACTGCGGGCCATCTAGTGGCGCGGCGCTTCAGCATAGGACCGACAATGGTGACATTGTACGGGCTCTGAAGCCAAGGTCAGTAGTTATCTTGCTCATTGAACTAGACCTGTCTAACTCATTTTCCACAGAATGGATTTACACGAGAACGCACAAGCCAACACGGTGACGGCGATATTCGAGCTTCCTGGCCTCACCAAGGAGAACGTGCAGATCGACGTCCACAATGGCCGTCTGAATATTTCTGCCGAGAGCCGGATTTCGTCTGATCATGAGGAGAGCGGCTATACCGTGCGCGAGCGGAGATTCGGCAAGTTTGCGAGAAGTCTACAGCTTCCTCGCGGCGTAAAGGTAAGAAGTTATACGTTTCCTATCATCGGATCGAATTTAAATGATTGTTGCATAGGAGGATCAAATAAATGCGAAGATGGAGAATGGCGTCCTGACTGTTACCTTCCCCAAGTCCACGCCAGACGAGGCTCCGACGAATATTACCATTGCATGAAGGACTTGATCGCGTGTATAATTCGAATTAGACGGTACTTTTCGTAGTAGTGCTATGCAGTAATGATACAGCAACGAAGAATAAATTAACCAGGAAATGCAAAACCACATGTATCATATGTCCCATTCGTCCCAAAGCATGGTGTTCCCGTATGAATCGTGCTCACACCCTCGATAGGAGAGGTAGGTTTCCACTCTACTGTTTCTATGAGTTCCACAATCTTGTCGCCAACGTCCTCTTGATCGTCCCTTTTCCCTTTCATACACAGAATGATTGGATCGGTATTATCGAGGCTACGGTTGAAGTATAATAGTCTAATGTCAACACCCTCGATTGTCTGAAGCAGACGACCATTTCGCACGTCACGGACTTCTATAAAATCCCGTGAAAAGAGGAGAACGTGGTTTCTGCGGTACGCGAACGATTGCGCCTGTGTTTCCCACTTCACGAAGCCGGCTGATCGGGACAACGCACCACGCCTTGTGATGTAACAACCAAGAACTTTTGCCGTTCAGCCAAGTACCTGGAGACAGAGCATTGACTTGACTTACTGTCGTAAATAATCATCAACTCGTTTGCCGTGACTCGCACCAAACCTAGTGGCTTTGCTCCATCTAACCGATTTTTCAGTTCGGACGCGTCACTGCTGGAATTCAGGTCCGGTACGAGAGTAGCATTAGACTTGGCAAAACTGCAACTTGTATCTGAGGCAACGCTCTGGTCAGAGTATTAACAAACATACTTGGTGGGGTCAGAAATGACTATGCCATCGTGCGTGACAATGCCCACAGTTCTGCTCAGAGGAGAAATATCAAAGGCGTCCTTGGGTACATAACCAGGCTGTATTTGATCGATCAGAACGTATACAAAGCGAGAAAGGCGCTCTTGCCTCTCCGAGAAGTTGGAATGTTGTCGGTTTATTGGTTCGTTTCCCAACTGCCCTGGACGAGTCGACAGCCTCCAAGACATGGAGAGATGGATTGAGTTGCAACAGTCGCTTGGAGGCGTACATGACTTCACGATGGTATTAAGTAGGAACCAGCCATGATCGATGATCGACAGAGACTCACCTAACATACGCTGCCCGACCTCCGCCAATCGGAAAAATAGTACATTGGAGTCTTTTCCAGCGACACGCTCCATCGAGGCATCCAATATTGATGGCTGAGCTTGTTGCATAGTAACCCGTGCCAGGATATCGAGCGAGTAAGAAAGTATGGCGCGTTCATAGTGCACGAGGAGCCTGCGAAACTGCTTTCCTCCTAGGTCATGTACAGCAGCAAGTTGGGTGGGGTTTTCCAGGCCAAGAACTCGCTTAAAGTCTAGAAAAGTTGCCTAAGCGCGCCGAAGTAAAATAAATAAATTTCCGCACTATTTGTTCCCCAAGTCGAGACATGTACACCTGTTCGACATCCTACCGCAATATACTTGCGGTCACCGCTAGCTAAAGTCACGTCAGATCTCGATTAATCTGGAATACTGTAGCTACTAACTGAACGGTGCAGCAGTGGTTGCCTTGCCTGTCGCTTTCTGCCCGGAAGCCCGGAAAAAACCGTCCGACAAAGTATGAGCATAATACCACTTGTCGTTTAAATCAGGGATACTAATACTGGACGTTTGAAATGAACCGACCATGGTAGCTTCTTGTCTGACCCTATATATACCGATGGCTTCTTCGAACATGGATTTCCAGCGTCGTCTCAAGCTCTCGCTTGTGACGAATAATGTATATCTTCGATGCAAAGGATTTGATGCATGATAGACGGTGAAAGGGAAAATGTCGACATTCTGATGCCACAGACTATGTATGCTCCCTTCTGATTTGTCCCTGCGACTTTCAGATGGTGCATCGAATGATGCACATCGAAGATGAGACAATGGTATGGGCTAGTATAATTAAGACGTGACAGAGCATGGTGAAAATATACTTACTCGAGACATTAGCTGCTGCTTCCCAATTTTGTTCGGCCTTTGAACATTCCGTGTTAGGATAACTTTAAGAAATGGGCGTCGGAAAGAAGCGAGCTATGAATGTCTAGACAAAACTTACAATAATTATCTAGGAGCGTGACAGTCAAATCGATCCAACTAGAAAAGGCAGTCTCTCCGCGAGCGCGTCGCATGGCAGGCCCAGAGTAAACCACTGTCCGACTATCGTCATTAAGATCCAAATCCTGCATGGGTTGTCTTGACCACAAAGCAGATTCAGATTCAATGAGCTACTCACAATAATCTCGCCCTCCTGATATTCTAGATTTTCGCACAACTCCAAAAGTTTGGCTTTGCCTTCGGCAGCAGCGATACCGGGTTGAGTGCTCTTCAGAAAGTCGCTTAAAATTCTAAGAGTGGTTGGAAGCGACTCCAAGTCAGGATGGCCTTGCTCGGTCAACTTGAGTATCTGCTCCAATAAAAGGCTCAATCGAGGTAGACGGGTCACTGGGCGGGATAAAAAGGTGATAATATCGCGTTTTCGAACACGGGGATCATCCGATATCGATTCAAGGAAGGTTTTATAGGCTGGGTTATTTTTCAGTTCTTTGCGATGCATTGAATCAGAAAGGGGATAATGTTCAATATAGATTTCATATGAAGATCGAAACTCGACCCTGAGGACGGCTGGGTCAATGGTCTTGTCAGAGACTATATCGTAATTTGTCGGAAAACATACTGTCTAGAAATATATCTGACACGCTTTGGACAAGAGGGTGCTGTTCCAATTGGCGATCGAATAACCTGACAAGCATTCTTTCATGCAGTCTGATGATTTCATTCAAATTTCCAAAGACGTCCTTGATGAAGTCTGCCCGTTGCGATGGTCGAATTATTGGACGAGGAGTATTTCGTAAGCCGCTAATAAATACCTGATGCAAGGTCTAGCAGGATGACAAGAGTATGATTGCAAGAAACATACGTCTCGAATGGCGTGCAGGTCTGCGACGTAGTCACGTTCTGACTTGATAACTTCAAATATGACAGATTGTCTCTGTACTTCCTTCTTTCCCAAAGCCTCTCGGGCTTCAGGTGGTACTAATTTGTGCCATTCTTGCTCAGTCTCAGGCAAATCGCCCCTTTGAAACCGCTTGACAGCTTCATCAGGATCCAGCCTTCTTCAAAGTCAGTAAATTTACTAGATTCGGTGTGAAGAGATTTACCCTAAACGACTAAAATCGTCTGAGATGCGCCCATATACATCCGCACTATAGTTCTATTACAGGGATAAGTCCTGTTGTAAGGAACATCAAATACCATCCTACCTCTTCAAAAGTGAAATCGTCGTCGGGGTGGTAGTATGAGGATGCGATGGATGAGGCGGATGGGCCTCTGTGCAGGTTGGTTGCTCTAATATTGCGAGTACTTTGACTGTGTACTAGGCTATTGGCTGGAGCTAAGGCTGGCTGTATTACACGTTCGGAAATAGAGCGGTATAACTGAGGTTCCGGAAAGGCTATTGGCCCACCATGAGAGCTGGAATGCGGTTCTACTGCAGAACGCGTCCTTGACCTTGCCATCATCAGCGCATTCCGATGATCATGTTGAGCGTTGCTGAATGGGAAGTAGGAATCAATGGGGTGGGGCGACAGATGTTGGGGCGACTGTGCGTTATCGTGCCGGGAGCGATTCCTGTGAGAAGACATGATTGCATTGTGACTGTCAGCGTCACCAGAGCGCGAGCCTGAACTCCATCATTATTTTAAACCACCACAGTACGTGCGCGAAAATGCTTAATGATGCTGTTCTGTGGCCTAGAAGTGTCTGTCAAATGTATCACTTTCAGATTACGGTAAAACATAATGCGGTTCAGTCCTAACAGAATTACAGATATTGCGCCATGGCCTCCGGAATGGTGCAAGATATCGGGTATAAAAGGCTCCATGCCCTTTTCGGTTGTCACATCCGGACCCAGGGTAGGGATTAATGGAATCCTCTCCATATGATATTGCGAACGAAGACGGGCAAGATGATACGATTTCTCATGTACCCACTGCCAAAGACGACTTGCCAGGGGCTTCGGGGGCTCCGATAGAAAAGGTACTATAACACACATTGATTGATATAAGCTCTAACATAGCGACATTGAGCTGAACCCACTCGGACATGAAGTAACATTGCTATCCGCCATGATGCTGAATATGGGACAGATGGTCGGGTTCGTAACATTACTACATTACTTGTCCTTGATCGGAGACTTATATGCCCCAGGTCGGGTATATATGCTGTTCCTGGCGTCGTCCTTCATTCTGTTGGGTCAATCGGAATGTTGTTCTTGTGCTGGATTATTGCTCCTCTCTTTGCTGGTGGTAACTTCAATCTTTTGCAAAGTATGATCAACTATTAAGTCGGTGATATAGCTGGCCTTATGTTATATTGTGAACTGGCATCCTTATTCCCGAAACGCTCCGGTGGTGAAGTTGTTTATCTTGAGCAAATGTATCCCAAGCCCAAGTTCCTGATATCTACGACGTTTGCGATATGCGCAATTCTTGTTTCGTTCGTGCAATACGTATATGATGGGTATACAGGTCCATTGATTTGGAATGAACAGATTTAGCGCATCAAATTCCATTGTGTTTGCCCAATACTTTCTGACGGCAATCGAAATGCACATAACCCCTGTACGCCAAACTGTTACGGCGCTCGTTTGTGTGTTCATAACGATTTCAAGTAAATATTCTGGTCCTAATCTGCGACGCTACTGACTCTGCCATCAGTTGTAGCACTATCCACTAAATGGTCTCTCAGAATAGTCAATGTCTTGACGATTCTAAAGACCATATCACTAGCGTTGTACGCGTTAATGTGACTATGCTCCATTCCCGTTTGATACTTTGTAGCGTTATTCTCACAGGCGCGGCGGTATTACTGGGATTGACAAAAGTTCGCGATCCATTTGCGAACTTTGCTCATCCCTTTGCCAACACATCGACAAGTTTCAACGCCCTTGCAACAGCGATGGTCCGTCCAGCCTTAAAAATACATAGCTTTTTGTCTTCTGAAGTGCGTACGCTCGCAGGTCAAAACCAACCACTCTTTCCATGGATGGCATAATGCATTTTACGTTTTAGCGGAAGTCAAGGGTCCACATCCTGTACGCACCGTTCGCAAAGCTAGTATCCTTTCGCTCTACCTCAGCGCCACATTGTTCCTCTTCATCAATATGGCATACGTTGCCGCCGTGCCTCCGGATGAGATTCGAAATTCGGGCCAGCTTGTCGCAGCGCTGTTCTTCAGACGTGTCTATGGTAATGGCGTCACGGCCAAGCTTCTCCCTCTGCTAGTGGCGCTCAGCTGCTTTGGTAACATTGTAAGTCGCTCTCAATCGCAACGGCCAATCGATTGATGTCCTCTAGATTGCTGTCGTATGTCCATGTATTTTGATCAAATGTGATATTCACCATATCCTGTTTCCTTCAGACAATCGGCCAGGTTCGTCGCTATTACCCTGATGGTGTGCATATGCTGAAAGTGCTTAGGCTCGCATGATACGTGAAATAGCAAGACAAGGACTTCTTCCTTACCCAGGCTTTTTTTCGTCCATAAAGCCGTTCGGAACACCACTGGGTCCTGTTGCTCTCAAGGGCGTTTTGACTTATCTGGTCATACTGGCTGTACCGGCCAAGGACGCATTCAATTTCGTTCTTGACTTGGCATCTTACCCTCACCTTGTAAGGCAGTAAGCAAGTGATAATGCATATCGTAGCTCATCTTTTATTCAGATCTTCTATTCAGTCATGTGCTTCGGGATATGGAGAATACGAAAACGGCGATCGATCGCAGGGCTGTTGCCATCCGAGTTCCAAGCGAAAAATATATACGTTCTTGCTTATCTCTTTGTCAACATCTTCTTGCTTCTGATGCCGTGGTAGGTTTCAATGTGCATATTGAACTAGAGGAAGAATTGACATATGATCACAGGGTACCCCCAGAGCCCGGCCAAGCAGACGTGTCGTTCTGGTATGCCACGTGAGTATATCGTCAGCACAGAAGCCGTTTTATTAAGCATGCGCAGATATTGCGTCGTCGCATTGCTTCTCCTAGCCGTGAGTCTTAAAAAAGTGTTGCGATGTGCTTCGCTTATCTGGAATAGGTTTGTGGCATCTACTACTGGTTCTGGATTATCTTCCTCCCAAGAGTAGGAGGCTATGAGATTGTTGAACAAGTAGAAGAGCAGAGCAACGGAGTTCGCAACATACGGCTGGTCCGACGATACCGGGACCGTGGACACGAGACACAACCATTGCTATGATATGTACATTGCTCTGTAAGCATTAGATATATAAATATGGATACTGAGCCGAGTGTAATTCTTATTCTGTCACCAAGAGATAGTCAGTCTACAATACAATTTTAGTGTGACTCAGAAAACGATAGATGATGATCAAACTGGCGCAATGAGATGTCTAGGAAATTGGCTGGTATGGCCTTCGCCTGGCTAGCATAGCCAACCTTTCGTCTTCCCACCGCTGGAGTTCTTCCTTGAACCTCTCAACGCGTGTCTCGTTTAATGGATGGCTCTCGCCTATCATGCCTTTAGATATGTAACCATCCCCGTCCTTTCTAGGAGAAGAACACCCGACCGGCACGCGTTCTTCCCAGAACTTGATCGCTTTCCGCGCATCGAACCCAGCGTGGGCCAAGAGCCTTGCGGAAACAACGTCAGCTTCGATCTCTTGTTTCCAGCCGTTACAGTGCTCCCCAATCTTGATAAGCTCCCCAGATCCGACTTTGCCCAGCTGGGCGACGGCATCGTTGACAAAGGGCCCGAACATCATGGTTATGGGGAAAATCAGCACACGGATGACGTCGGCGGCGATGGAGAGGAAACCAGGGACGACGATAGTGGAGGAGGAGAGGGTTTCCAAGTGGTGCGATAGGATAAGATGCGATAGTTCGTGGGCGAGGAGGATGGCGAGTTCTGTCGATTGCTCGTGTGTAGGTTTTGGTCTTGCAGCTGACGTGTTTGAGGACGAAAAGAGGTTTCCGAACATTTGCGACCACCATGAGCGGTCTTTCTCCACCGGGGCGTCTTCGTACTGTATCGGATACTTTGTGAAAATTTCGTCCAAGAAGCCAGAATAGACTACGATGCCACCCCCGCCATCCGGACCGAATCCATGAGAGAAGGCGTTGGGCGCGTCTGGTCTTTCAACGAGGAGAAGCGAATACGGCGGTCCAACGAATGTTTGTACGGACTGGGCTTTCCTGTTGCAGACTAGGCGGTGGAGGAACTCGGAGGCACGCGGGCGGGGCGTTAGAGGGTATTCAGCAGGCGGAGGCATAGGTAGATCGTCGGGGCCTCGCTCTGACCAATCCTGGCACATTTCCGACTCACGAAGAAGGATAGGAATCGTCGCCTCTAGTCTACGCAACGTTTCGCTGACCCAAGCATATCTCCAGTCACTTGATGGTATATATCGCGGTGTGCCGTCTTGCCGCAGGATATCTTCCACAACGCGGTACCACCCTGGACCAGCCAGCTGCTGCGCTATTTCTTCCTCTTCTTCTGGAGACAAAATGATCATTCTCCATCTAGGTATTAATCCACGGTCAGAAACTAGGACAGCAGATGACACATCAGGGCTTACCTCCCGGTCAGCGGAGTCCGCTCAAGACTGGCGATAACAGTAGCCCAAAACAACGTAAAAGGGACGAGAAAGAGAAAATTAATCATCAGCGTTCGGGAACGGATCTTCTTTAGCATCTTGTTGACTTTTTCTTCTGACGTCTGTACGCCGTGCAGAGCAGCATGTTTGATGCATTTTCTTGACTTCCAGTTGCCAAACAGTATGACGGGAATAAACGTCATGGCAATACGGCCGGCGGTCCTTGTGAATTCGAGGGCTGTTGATGCCTGAGCAAGGTGAAAGACATATGGGGCCTCGCGTAATCGGGTATCATACCTTCAAAATACTAGCCACGAGGGGAAGAAGGGCTTGGCTCCTGGGCGTCGAGTGGAATTTGACCGCCGGGGTTAACTTTTGGTGGCGCCCTAATCCATAGTGGACTGGGCGGATTGATACTGGGCGAAGGAAGCTGCGTGATGCTTGCCGCAACATGGAGCATTGTCCTTGTCAGCAGAACTGATACAAAGTCTACATATCGCCATTCACACGAAATGCCGGACCCGTGATGTACCATGACTCCAAGTCATCTCTACCCTTCCTTTCATGAGATAAACGTAGCCTCAATGTACACCACGCCTTTGATTTCCACTCCGTCTGCAAGCCCTGCAATAATCGCGTTGGGACCAGTCAGAGTCAGCGTTCCGGGGTTAATCCACTGAACAATTTAATCAACCGGCAACCCCTTCAAACAAAACGCGGCAAACCCGTACCTGATAAATGTACGGCTTCGTTCCCGCAACATAATTGACCGCCATCTTGATCACGTACGGAATCTCGGCGAGGACGTCCACCTTCTCTATCAGGCCTTTGGGATCCGTCAGATCCACCCTCGTATGCCCTTTGACGATACCCGTTGCTCCCTTGACCAGCGATGGTCCAGCCCACTGGAATAGCATCTCGCCTGGCACATGATAACCCGTATCAGGATCATGAGCAAGTTTCAGATGCGTCGCCCTCGAAACGACCTCGGCGCCGTCCTTCTGTTCCTCGTTCGGCCACTTGGTTCCGCCGTCACAGTCGCCAACTGACCGTTCACCACGAGCGAACCGATATTGACCACAACGCCGCCCGAGCCGGCACCATTGCGCCCATGCGTATCGCACGTGGTAAACTCCATCTGGATCGCAGACACCCCGCCTGCGTCTTCGCTCTGGAAATGCGCAAAGTTCCACCGCGCCGCGACAAGGTTGGGCCGCATCCCCTGGATGGCGTGCACGAGCATGCCCGGTCCTTGAACCGGCTCGGCTTTGCCGTCGCTGATGATGTGCCCAGAGGACATGTACCGCGGCCAGAACCGATGCACGACGTATCCCTCTGCCTTATCGACGTCCGTTCCGAAGTAGGAGAATCCGCCGTGCTGTCCCTTTCCCACTTTATATCCTGCTATAGAGGAGGGCCGCTTGACTTCAAGTGACACCTGGAGATCCGCGCCGAAGTTCGCGAAGATGTTGTACGCCTCGGGGTATTCAGAGTCAGGATTAGATTTGTAGGTGATGGAGAACTGATCGCCTTTGGAGGAGCGTTTGTCGAGGCCTGGAGGAGGGGTGACAAAGTTGGTGACGTTGATGGATTTCCAGACGGTCTGTCCCGTCTTGGCGTAGTGGATCTTGCATGTAAATTGTATGGTCGGATACCAGAGGCTGTGGGTCAAGATGAGGTAAATGTCTTGTGATATCTATAGTGCTCACCCAACGGCCGAGTGAATGACCTGGCACATCACCGACGTGCCGTCTTGTGTGATGGTGTAGAAGACCTGGGTTTCCGTGGTGAAGCCGCCTGCGCAGGTCCATTCCAGATCCTTGCTTTCGAGTTGGCCGAAAAGCTCCTGAGCGGCATACCTGGACGATACGGGGTGAAAGTTGGGTGCGGTCGGATCTAGCGGGGGGGCCGTTCTGCAAGAATTGAACTCTGTCGAGGTTGCAAAGACAGAAGACTCACGAAAAAAACGAGGAAAACATGGTGGTAAGTCGAGGCAGACAGATTCTGCCAGGATCATCATTGTTTACATATGTATCTGCTACTCTCATTTGAAACGAATAATCCCATATGCGATCAGCCTAATCTATCTCCTCTGTTCGCGCCCGCTTTATTGGCGGCGGCTGCGTATCGTCGTCAAACGCCGAGTTCAGATACTCCCCATAATCAAAGTTTGATTCATCCAGCAATGCAGACTCTAGTGAGCTATTATTATTATGGGCCTACTAAGACCGTCAGCCAAACTCTGCGGTACAAACGACTCACTCACCGTAGGGCCAGACCCAACGCAGTAAGGCCACGAAGAGTCCTCGTCCAAGTCGACAGTAGATTCCTGCGCCACGCTTTCCAGCATGTGGTCCTCCGAGTCTGGCACAGCGATCCGCTCAAACCGGAGCGATCCATTGTCCATGGCTTGCAGCAGCAGCTTGTTCTGGTTCTGCTTCAGAGATGATGGATTCTGCGCTGGTACGCCACTAGGCCATCCAACCAGCCGTACCCCATATACATCGAGCCGTTCTGGATTAGTCCACCTCATCTCAGCATTTTGAACACCACTGACCCTCCTAGCCCCAACACGTAAGTCTAAGAATACCGCAGCAAGGGGAATGACATTACCGTAGAGCTGTTCTTGTCTTCTCGTATAATTCCGATTTGACATTTTTCGCCGTAGTCCTTTTTCCTGTCGTTTCAGCATCTGCTCCTGCGGCTATATCGGTCGACCATTCCTGCTCCGGTCGAGTTTGCACCGAGGGCGCTTTTTTTGTACAGTACGCTTTAAATGCTTTAGCCCCTGTCTCACCGCCGTTGCGCATATGGCGCCAAAATTCTCGGCCGATGACGGAGCCACCGAGAAAACCGACGCTGGTAAGATCGGCGGGATTCACAGCTAGGATGAACGACTGTACCCCAGATGTCTCTGACAGGGATTCGAGGATTCGAGACGCATCGTGGAGAGTGGTACGGACTAGGATAAAAGCCCGAATGTGAGGATCAGCTGAGCGAGGGCATTGCGAGCAGTACTTTTGTCACTCCTCTCGGAATGTTCGGCGTATGGAGAATCTCTTGGCTGGAGAACATATCTGGCGTGCCATTCTGCGACGAACTGCCTGGTCTGAGACGGTCAGCGCGGGACGGGTGCGAGTGCCAAAAACAGTCGCACCTCTTCAAACGGACGCGATTCGCGCTCGGCAAAGGCTCGGATGTCGGCAATCGACTTGTCCATGAAGGCATCGAGCCTCTCGAGAAAGAGGCCGTCGGCGGCGGGTCGTTCCAGGTCGAGCTCGAGCATGGTCGCAGCAGAGAGGCGGCGACACGTGATCCCGCCCTCCGCTGCTGTCCAGCGCGATGGGCAGAACTCGCACGAAACAAACGCCGGCGTCGACGCCCTCCGTGACCGCGCTCCTCGAAAAGGCTCGCTCGCTCGTCGTCCAGTGCGACTATGACCTGGCTCTGCGTTTTGCGAAACGCATACTGCAATCGGAGCCCACCCATGTTGAAGCCAGAGAGATCCTCGGCGTCTCTCTTTTGGAAACGGGCGATGTAGAGGGTGCAAAGCAAGTACGCGCATCGGTTTGCAATCGGACGCCCATCTCTCACATTTGTCTCCAGGCTTTCACATTGCTCTGCAATCCCCTGTGCCGCCGCCGCCGCCATCGGCGCACTTGTATCTGGCCCAGTTGACGGACGACGATCCACGATTAGCTCTACAACACTTTGGAGCAGCTGTCGATATACTGACGCAGAAACTAAAAGGAAAAGACCGGGAAACGGTGGAAATGCGCGCAACGACGAGGCTGAAATCAAAAACAACATTGTGCGTGCGCTTATAGGCCAGGTGGAGATATGGATGGAACCGTCGTATGATCTATGGCAAGTAAAAAAATCGGAATTCAAGATGGGTTCTGATGCAGCGTAGTTTTGAGCCCGAGGCTGAAAGCAGATGTGAAGAATTGTTAAAATTGGCACTGCAGATAGATGCCGGTAATTCAGAGGCGCTGCAGTCGCTGGCTTCTGTGCGTTTATCGCAGCAACGACCAGAGGATGCAAAACTATGCCTGCAACAAGCTTGGTCTGCATGGAAAGACCTCGATTTAGGTATGTGCCGCCCATATATACACGTTTTCCAAAACAAAACGAACGGTCTTCCAGATGACCCAAAAATGCCATCCATCTCGACTAGATTATCAATTGTAAAATTGTTTCTGGAGCTGTCGTTGTATTCTCCAGCGCTGCTGGTCCTACAGGGGATCATGGCCGCCGACGATCAAGACGTGGAAGCGTGGTACCTCGAGGGTTGGTGTTTCTATATCATGTCTGAACAGGCGCAAGAGAATGGAGTAAACTGGACGATCTGACGTGGCAAGAACTGGCCCAGGATGGGAGGGATTGTTTAGAGACCTGCCGAGTGGTGTGTGTATCCAACACGAAATCTGATCTATAATCTAATATCTATTTATCAGCTACATACAATGCAAGAACATCCTGACAAGCCGCTGCTGGCGCACGCAGAAGAACTCATATCAAAACTGGAAGCTCGAGGAATCATACCATCGCCTGCGGAAGAAGAAGAGGGCGGTGAATGGGAGGATGAAGAAGAGAGTGAAGACGAAGATGGCGACGTGGAGATGCAATAGCAGAAAAGTACTCGTACTCTAGACGGACGAAGGCAGCTGTTCGAGGCAGGCACGTATCTCGCGCAGTGTTGCCATCTTGTCATAATATGGCCTGCCGCACTCTTTGGTCGAGCAGCAGGCATTCCAACATGCGACGGCCTCTGGCCACTCGTCAAGCATGTCGAGTAGTGTGTCTCCAAGCGGGCGCTTGTCGAGCTCAAGCACCATCCTGAACTTGAGGGCCTGCCATGGCTGGTTGTCGAGTTGTGTTGCACACGCGGGGCAATAGTAGGGCTGAGAATTGCCAGCATTGAAGGTGGCTTCTGAGTCGAGGAGATATTTGAAACGGTCTCTGCGAGAGCGATGGAGAAACAAGAGGTCGAGTAGCTCCTTGGCAGGCAGACGCTGAAGGAGCGGACGATGATGGTCGTCATAAATGTGGAGAGCGAGAGTGAACATGGAAGCCATCTTCATCTCCTCGACCCATTTGAGGCGAGCGGCGAGGGCGTAGAGCCGAAGAGGATGTTGGAGAAAGAGGGGCGAGATGGCAGTGGCGCGGAGAAGAGCGAGGGGACCTGGGGAGTCGGATTGCTGGGCGAGAGTAAGGACGTGCTCAAAGTCGTCGAAAGAGTCCCAGACGGGGATGTCGAGGCCGCCAAGGATGCGCAGGAAGCGGTCGATGGCGGCGGGCGGGGTGGCGGCGGGCACGGCCATTGGCTTACCCGGCGACGGCCACCATCATGAAGCGCCGCCGCGACACGCACGACAGCCTGCCCGTCCCAAAGCCTCTCCGCATCGTCGCTGCTGGCACCATCTTCCGCACCCACACTCTCGCCCTTCCTGTCCATCCTGCTCCCGCTTCCGTCGTCCGCGCCTCCTCCGTCCGAACAGATCGAGGCGGCTCTGCCAACATCGCACGTAATCCCACCTTGCACATCCTTTCTTCCTCACTCCCAGCCAGATCCTATCCCTGCTCGCACAGTTCGACGCGGTCGAGCCTGTCCTCGTCGCACCCCTGGGAGGAAACGATGAGGCAAAGATGATCACCAGCGACCTCGAAAAAGAAGGTGTCAACACCCACTATTGCAAGATCTGGCCCAACGCTGGCGTTCCCAGCGCCTGGGTCCTCCTTTCGGGTGAGTTTCACTCGTCCTTGCCAGCCTTCTCCGCCCACTCTCTCCCCAGAGGAAGCAAACACCCGCACGGTCATCAACCACAATCCGCTGCCAGACATCACTCACGAAGACTTTGTGTCGATTCTCGGTCCCCTCTTGGCTCCAGAAAACTACTCGCCCACCCAGTCGCCCACGCCATCTGCCAACGCGTCGTCGACCCATCTCCATTCTATGCCGTTCATGCTCAAACCCAACAGCCCAGCGCCCTTTGACTGGCTCCACTTTGAAGGGAGGTCCGTCAAGACCACGCTCAGCAATCTCACCGGCCTGGACGGCCTCGCCCGCGAGCGGAAATGGAGGAGCTACTGCGTCTTCTCCGTTGACTTGAGTCGCAGGGGACGACAGGGTGTTGAAGCGGTGTGAATCTCTTCCTCGTATCTAGCTACAATCCAATGCCTAATCTCGCCAGTCCAGCTAATCCCCCACGCCGACGTTCTTTTCGTGAGCAAACAATACGCCCAGTCCATCTCCCCCCAATATGCGACCTCGCCTCGCGCCTTTCTGTTGTCCCTTACGTCATCCGCTGCCCCGCACGCGCTCATTGTCGCACACTGGGGATCAGAAGGCGCCGCCGTTTTGTCCGTGCCAACGAGGGAGTATTTCCAGAGCTCGGGATGGGTCGAAGACAAGTCGCCGCCCAACGTCAAGGATACGGCGATGAAACAGCAGGGAGACAATAGCGAGTTCTTGTCGGTAAGAAGTGGAAGCGCGTATTGGGCGGACGGCAGGAGCAGGACCTTGTCGTCTTTTTCCGGTGGGCCAATCTCAAGCAACAATACGTCTGGGCCGTCTGTATCAGCACCTCAAACACCCAGGCATGGTACCAAGGGAAAGGGCCCAGTTCATACCGATGACGAAGATGATAACGACTCTCAAGGAACGGAGATGCCTGGAGGGAATGGAGACGGAGACGGAGACGATGTTGTAGACGAACCAGGAGCCCAGGACGCGTTTATAGCTGGCATGATATATGCGCTTAGCAGGAAGCTCTGTCCTGGACATCCGTATACACCCATCTCGGGTGGTGAGAACAAGAATGGCCGTGAAAATGAGCGAGCACGTTGGAGATTAGATGAGTGTCTCCGGTGGGTCCATTGTCCTTCTCCTTCCCGACACCTACGCTGACCAGGCCAGCTTTGCGGCCGAGTTGGCTGGACGCAGGGCGAAACGGCACAATTGGGATGGGTTGGCAGAGGAGATGACTCGGGCTGGGTGGTTTAATGATTGACATCACGCGCGCATTCAAGTCTTTTTTTTTTTGGATTGCCTTTACGATACAAATCTACGTTGCACAACTGTTCAGTGATGTGCTTCAGCATGCTCCTCTCCATGATAATCAAGTCGGTATACTAGTTTCAAATCAGTAACGGCAGGAACTGCTCAATGAAATGCATTTCTACCTGATCCACATTCGGCGCAACGTCCTTGTTTGTCTTGTGTTAAGTTGAACCAGAGAATATCATGCGAGTCTGCTGGTGAGCCAGTGCAGCCAACAAGGCGTTCGACGTCCTATCAACAAAAAATGGGTGAGGCTTGTGTTGTCTGAACGAAAATATATACACACGTATGATTGGACCAAAATGGGGTCGACCTTGGTTCCGATGCGACTTGAATCCAATGGGCCATCATCGAAGACTTTGACGCCCTGCATATCTCCGAGTAGCTGCAAGCGGGCAAGACCAGTCAGTTGTTCATAGTCGCTTGGAACGTCGCCGGGTTTTCCACCGGGACCAATCATCTGGGGAGGAGGAGGGCCGTCCGAGGCGACACGGGGCGTCATGGAGAATGCTCTGACGGCGCGAGCGCGCGCAGAACGAACTGCGAGGGGGCGTGCAGCGCGGAGAACGGATTGCAGCATGGAAAAACACGGCGATGGCTTGTCACACCCGGTGTAACTGTGTCACACTCCCTCAGATTGTCACGCTCCTCTCGAAAAGAACGGCGGCTGGGCGACGCGTTCGTCTCTTTGGAATGCAATGCAGCGCGTTAACCATCTCTGTTGCAGAAGAACGGCAGGAGCTCTTTGTTTTAGGCTCAGGGTAAGCGTTAGCCAAAAGAGGCAAATAGCGCGCTGCGCCTAGTACTAGTAATAGTACGACATGGGTGATGCAACCTTCTCTTTATGCTCCCCCATCATCGCAGCCCAAGTCCCAACCCGGCCCAATCCACCTTCAGATTCAACACGCGACCACCCGTCGCCGAGCGGCCAGATACCAGACTGTCCCAGGTCACGTCGGACTCGAGCATGAATCTCATCCAGCGCGACGTGAGCCCAGAGTCTCATAGTGACTGGCCCGAATATTACTGGACCGCAGACTCGCCCTCACAAGCCTCGGCGAATCAAAAGAGGACTGCGGTCGGCAACTTTTTCTACGGCTGGAGATTAGTCTTGTTCGGGTCGTGTATGTTCGCCGGGTATTTTTTTTTCGTGTTTCGCTGCATATATGAACAGTTATCCACAGGGGTTAATATTCTCCTCGCTCTGCTCCCTATTGCAGTGAGTGTTGCCTGCTTTGGGCTCGCAAACCGTAAAGAACGCCTTATAGTGGGTCGTAAGCCTGACGATGAAGAACTATCATGACTTGGTTTTTGCGTGTAAGCCTTTGATTTCATTCAACGTCAAGTTCCCTTGGTCATAAGCCGAATCAAGTTTGCATACTGGCCCTTATCCCGCTTGTCAAGGTAGTCGTGCATCATCACGTGTGAAATGTGGATTGATTGTATGCGCTCAGTTGCATGATTTATCAACGACGGACTTGGCTATCAGGATAGGTGGTACAAAGACTGGCCTAGTGAACGCTAGTATGGTACGTACGAGCCAAAGTCACGGTCGTCCATGTTTAATGGTTGAATCAGAGCAACGTGTAAGTGTGTTGCTGCACAGTATATCTCACCGAGCTCAAAGCTATCGTATGGAAGCGTGGAAATCGTTGTAGCTGTGAGTTTTTGGTCTATTGATATCCACGCATCAGCATTCAAACGAGATACTAGATTAGCGCACTGAGAAAATGCGAGTTACAAGTATTGCAGCAGCTAGTGAGTAAGCTTCGCTATGTAATTCCACGACTTTTATCAAGCTTTTGACAGTGGTCGGGTCTATCTTGAGCAAACTTCGTTTGTAGAGTTTCTTATCGATCTAACGTCTGAACTTGACATCACATCTCTAGTTCTCATTCTAGGACTCTGTTTCTTTGCTGGAGGGATGAGGTTCTCGGAACAAGGGTTTGACGCCAGTGAGTTGATATCTCCTTTCGGATGCTTCCTGGTGAAAGCTCCGTTACAGCTGCCACGCAAATTCACGCTTCCTTGTTGAACATCAGCGTTGGAGCTCTTTTGATTCCGGTTGCCTATCACTTCACCTTGGGCAGTGCGTCCGACGACACTGCAGCGGACCAAGCCCAAGATATTTTGCATATGAGTCATGGGGTATAGTCGCAATACCTCTTTAGGGGTAAGCTAACTGGTCTTCGTTTCGCAGGTGTCTATAGTATTATTAATCAGTGAAGTATTTATTGATTATCCTATACTTATCACTAACTTGATAAGCAGTTTATGCAGCCTATCTTCTCTTCCAGCTTTGGTCACATACACATCTTTATCACGACAATCACAATAAGACAAGTAATAGATTATCTGTCAAGATGCCCCTGGAAAAAACAGGCATTTTTCGCGCGATGAAACTACCAATATCCTCACGATCGGACCGAACCGAAGAAGTCGCTTTATCGTCAAATATGGAGAAAAATGTTTCAAATGAATCCTCGCCCGTCAATTTGACTTTTCCGCGACGGCTATATCTGTCTCCGCAGGCATCAACGTCTGAGGTGACTTTGACCGACAGAGATTCTGATCTCAATGCACGCCTAACATCGGTGCGACTCGTCGGTGAACGTGGCGCTCCTATACAACGCTGTGATACATACAACGAACTCAGAGCTACTAGTCCCTACCCACGCGATCGAGTGAGCCTTGCCATGGAAGAAGATGCAGGTTCGTCTCGGACAGCCACCCCGCGGTCGACTGTCAAAGAGCCACAGTTGAGTTGGCCGTTGACATGCATCCTGCTCGTCCTGGTGACTGTCGTAAGTAACCTTTATCCATATCTCATGTCTGTATCTCAACCATGTTGATTAGGCTGTAGTTGTCACGGCTGACTGGTTGGTAGGCTCGCTTAATGGTGTTTCTTTGCGAGTTAGCAAACCGTGGATTGGTTTAATCCTCCTCCCAGTGGTCAGCTCCATCGCAGGTGCATAGCGTATTGTTAAGGCTGTTCGTTCGTCTGATTTTTTGAACACAGAATGTATCACTGCGGTGAACGTCTCCGTGAGGGACCAGTTGACACTGAGCGTCAGCGTTGCCATTGGTTCCGCGTTGGTAAGTTACGTTGTAGTTTTCAATCCCGGTGCAGAACGCTGATGCCCGTACAGCAAACGGCCCTTTTCTGCCTCCCGTAAGTGATGAATGACTGATCTGAGGTGCTCGTGATCTTATCTTTACTTTAGGTGCATGGTCATACTCGCATGGATCACCCATAAACCACTATCTCTTTTGATGGACCCATTTCAATCACTCGTGAGTAAATCAAGCCGTGGTTTTCCATTGCTCATGGCAACGATGTAGGTTCTGTACCTCTCTGGTAAGATTTGAAAATCTATATCGCGTCCAGAATCTAAAGTTCTCCTCAGTGCAAACAGCCGGGTACGTCATTGCTGACGGCAAGTCTAACTGGTTGGAAGGTGCAATATTGATATGTGAGTGATGCCTCGTCAAGAGTCCCGAAGCGCGTGTGCTGATCAAGGTCAGGCCTATATGTCATTGTCTGCGTGGCATTCTGGTTCTATCCTGGCGAGTGCTCTTCAGCTCCATTTCCTCGTTAATAGCTAATGCCGGTCCAGGCATTGATCTGCCGTCTACACTATTGACATGCTAAACTCCAAAAGCTCGCGACAATGTACTTGTCGTTCATTTTTCCTTCCTCAAGACTGATTCACTCATTACTATTTATCCTCACTAACATGTATATACCACCATCATTAATTCTCCTCAACATTTGTCATTGGCATTATAGTTATATCTCACTGCCGGGATGCAGATAATGACAAGGCCTGTGAATAATTCACCGAGCTTACAAGCAGTGTAATTACCTTAGTTTGCAATATTCTATTCTACGAGTGGCAGTCACAAGAACAGTCGGCTTTTCAAGTTGTAGTAAGCAAGTGAGTTATCAGGCTCCGGCCTCTCTCGAGCAAAACTTGGTAGGATCTGTCACACCACTATCATAGGGCTTGGGTGGAGGTTTGGACGCTTTCCGTGGATGTCATGTACCAATGAACAAGTCCGTGGTATGTTACAAAACGCTTTATGACTTGTTAAAGATAATAACGATCACCTTCAAGGCCAGTGTCAGAAAGAACTGAGATGACGACGAGTTGGACATACCAATCTGCCCCATGCCAGGCTGCATAACCCACACCATGCGAGGAAGGCCCTCTGGGTTACCTTCACCACGGTAGCCTTCCAGCCACCCCTCCTTCACTTCGTCGTCCACCGCGCCACACACAATCTTCACACCTGGAAAAGCGCGGCGCAACACCGAAACGCCGCCCCCTCTCGCAACAAGGAAAGTGACGTAGATGATGTGATCTTGCCTGACACCGTGATCGAGTAGGATGCGTATAGACATGAAAGCAGCCGCAGCAGTTCCAATCTACGTTACGACAATCAACGTCGTCACGGGGTGGGTACAATGGGGTGGTGGGCAATAAAAGCTCACCTGGGCGTCCATCACAAACACATGCGTATCTGCCGCCGTACTCCGCAACTTGATGCACGTCGGTAGTTGGACGTGGAGGAGCAGAGGTTCTCCCGTTCGTGAGTCGGATTGTATCAAGAGCGAACCCACGGGAACGTCATTGATGACACGTCGGAAACCCCTCTGGAGAGCACCACCCCTGCGGATAGTTTTAGCACAAACCCTTCTCCAATAAACATTTCGAATCCCTTACGATCTGAGAATTGTGACTCCGCATACGTACTATGCATGCTTTCACTTCAGCGCTTATCGAGTCAAATTGCATTTCCCTTACCTTCGCTGCCATCTTTAATCCTTCGAACTCGGCGTTCACGGGCGTGATAACGCGGTATGTGGTGTATGGAAGATGCTGTAACGCATACTCGACAAGAAGGGTCGCCAGACGATCGACAAAGAAGATAAAATCTTGCCGTGAGGTATCTTTTGACCTTAGGATGGTATAGATCCCCTTGTATATTTGAGCCAGCTGCACCAACGAAACTAGATGCATTACAGACCTGCATTTGCGCCGTCTGTGGGTGAACAGTTAGATTCAAATCTTCCAATCCATACTCCGGACTTGGAGAGCCGGGTCTACTAGGCAGGTACAGACGGGGAATAGCGATCTTTTTCCTGAACATATTACTTCGTTCTTGCAGTTGTCGTCGTACATGTGTAGATATGAGATCAATTGCCACCTTGTTATTGTGCCCAGGAACAATCTTTTTTTACAGCGGTACTCAGATGCTGAAGGTGGTTCACTGCCTTACTCACAATATCTGCATGACTTGAAGTTGGTCGGACAAAGTTGTCGTATGAAGGCTTGACAAAGCGCAAATATCTGTCGATCATGATGGGAATGTCAAGTTAATCACAAGTCGAAACATACTGGTCAAGAACCCCATCGACTGTCCGTCCACGTTGTTCAATATCTCGCTTGATACGTCTAGCAAGCATCAGATCGGAATCACATTGTACAAAAACCTGGCAAGTATCAGCTTTGATATGGAATGTACAGACAAGCGACATACTTTTAGGTCGTATAATTCTCTCAGGGAAGGATCGTGCAACGCCATGATACCTTCGGCTACATGTCTTGTGAGCTTCACTTGGAGATAGATATGCGAAAACCGAACCTATAATGATGGAAGCGCCATACAGATACTTCGTTTCTGCTAGTCGTTGATGTTGCGCAAAGGAATACACCGGTATATTGCTCTGTTTGCAAGCTTTCAAGTCTGCCAAGCACTAAGATAGGCTCAACGTCACGCAGATATCCATGTGAGAGATGTGCTTACAGCGGCGAACATCGGCATGTCTATCGCATCGGGATGGTCAAAATCCAACTTGTTAGCATGCGCTAGTTCAAGTTCCTCGGGCGTGTGGTGCTTGTAGAAGCTGTCCTGAGAAAGAATAATGACCGTAGGTATAGAGCCAAGCGACTTCACAATTTGTTCGGCCACATGAGTCTGCGGAACGGTGTTGTCGTTAATTGAGTCTCGAATGTTGAAAATTTGGCAGAAACCTTGCCACTGGCAGAGCCACCTATTCATAGTCGACGATGTAAGACCATAAAATCTGCAGAGAATTGCGTGAGGACTTGCCAGCAATACCAATGACGAAGGCATCGCATATCCGTACACCATCCTCGCTATACCTGGCGCAGAATGTCTGAGCAGTATGAACCGACGTCAGAATGTAACATAACATACCATGGGGGACGTCCATGCGAGACTAAGACAGTATTTTTCTGTGGTTTGAGCCATAGGTTGGCGTTGGCATAGTTGGCACGCGTCGTTGGTGCGTCGAGTGAAGACAAAGACAAGGTCGGCGACGACCTCCTGGCTTCAGGCTTCATGATGAATTCACCAGCCATAGTCAGCCAAGAGAGGGTTACAAGGAGATGTTATACATCGGCTACTTAAAAAACTTTCCGCCGCGCTACCGTACCCACCAAATCATTCGTCCGTCAATAGGAATCCTTTCAGCGCGGTTATCATATCCTTCTGATCCATCTTTACTGCTATTGCAGTCGTCGGATCATCTCCAGGGTGAGCCTGTAGCCGGGCATTGACCCAGACAGGCAACGCAACCAAACCATCGGTCCGTTCTGAGGCGCCAGAAATCAATGGGACACCCCGGCTACTTTTGCTCACCAAAGTCGTGTGGCACAAGTAACACAAATGCCCTGTGAGAGTTTCGGGTCTAGTATCCAAGGCCTGCTCTGGGATACAAGAGGATGGACGAAGCTCCTTGACACGGGACGGTAGATGAGGGTCTGGGTAGTCTCTAATCGATATTCGTGACTTCCACCCTTCAATGTCTCGCTGCGCCGGCCTATATAATCGTAAAACCGCCCATGCCTCTAGCAAATCAGGCTCATACCTCTCGCACATTGCACAGACCATCTCTGATTTCTCCTTTGGCTCTACTTTAGCGCATGTCCTGGCAATAGTTGAAACAGTAGACGGGTAATCTGCCTCCAATCCAACGATGAAGTCTGGGAATAATTCTGAGCACGAAACCACAGCAGACAAGTGTGAAGTCCAACCTCTCGTCAATGCACTAATCTCCTGTTTCGTGCCTGGATAACCTTTGCTCCCCACAACACGGAGACCGCGCCACCACACCCAAGCTCCGCATTCCTTCATTCCCACATCTCTCAAAGGGCGTATTACTTTGATACTTCTACCTTCTCGGGCTTCAGGTATAGTAGTTGAAGTAGGATTCCATTCCTCTTGAGCTTCTTCCTTTACAGCAAAACCGCCTCCTTGAGCGATCGATGATATATGTGCTATAGCCAATGAAGTCAAAGATGTTCCTAACAGAACATGTGACGACTGGGTTGTGTAGGCGGTCTGAAGAAGAAGACGTCGTATAAATGCTTGGATAGTCGTGGCAATAGCTGTCTGCGTCGGGAGATGCGATAAATAGAGTCGTAACGCTTCGGGCGGTGAGAGAGACCGCACACGCGACTCTGACGCGAGAGATAAACCTGGATATCTCAGTGTATGAAACGTCCTTGATACAATCTTTGTTACCTTCATTGGACATATCTAGAGCGATATCCGAAAATTCAGCACTTCCGCCATGCCCGAGCCACCAGCCATTGTCGAAAGCATTCTCTATGTGCAAAGGGATGAACTCAACATTTTCGTATTGCTGCACAACTTTACGAATATCCTCTGTTGTGTCTCTTGCATTCTATCCATGCCATAAATTAATAAATTCTAGAAGGAAAATCCGCTTACTTCTGGAAACGCATTGCATGTTTCCACATAGCAAACATACACCTTCTTCCACACTTGGTCATTTCTTGGGTGGTCCTTCCCTCCTTTCGGATTTCCATTTACTGTTTCTGTAGCCGGGGAGAGATAGTGTTGGCTGATTACATCGAGCAGAATAGTTGAACCCACGCCGCCAGAGAAACCTAGCAATAAGTTTCCAGATGCCCTAAGCACTTTTCGCCGCGATATGTCTGCCTTCTCATTGATGAATGGATCCAGCGCTCGCTTGAATTTGGCCGTGACGAATGGAAAGAAACAGGCTCTAAAGAAAGGACGAAACTATCAGGAACAGCAGATGACATATGATAATGGACAAACTTGCAGAATACAGCATGCCTGATAACAACATTACCCCGATGATCCTTACATTTGACACAATTCTTTGACTTATCGAACTTTGGACGACCTGGGACAGACTTGCATAAAGCGTCTGTTATCTTCAAAATATAAGTTCTTACGAAGCATTAAATCGTCTTTTTCGGTTGCAGCTGGATTGTCGCAGGACATTGCTGGTGAGTGGATGATATCTTGAAAGATAACTTTTACAAACAAATATATTTATTATTCCAAAACAAAAACCGTTAAAATAGATGCATTAATTTTAGGTACTTCCTAACGAATCTAAAATTGCCCGACCGTGTTATAGATAAGATTACTTAGGAGCGTATAGACTGTTGAGGTATGTGACGAATCCGTCAGTATGGTACTTGTCTAAAGCAATAATCAGAATGGCGGACACTTTGAAGACAAAACCTTTATTTACCAATAGGGACGCCCGCACGGTCGTGCACGGTATTGAGGTTGAAAACTTGCACAGGGCGAATATCTCCGGCGGCACGGATCTCATCGACGTAGAGGACAAGTTGACCCGGCCCAAGGTACATCAAGTATCTATACCATAGCAAAAGTTTAGCAAGAAAACATAGCTCAGAATATCGACGTACTGCTTGTCACCGATCTCTACCATGTCAGGATCAGCCAAGTAGGAGTTGGCCATTTTAGGATATCTCTGTGACAAAAATGTTGGATGGGTAGAGACAGAAGCATTAAATGAAGACCTTACCTTTGTCACTGCGCCTCGAATGACGTCCTGTGAGATGTCAATGAACGCCTCTGTCACGGTAGAACCATTAGCGTCAATGACGTAGTATCTGTCTGTCTTCTTGTTGTACATCACCCAGCAGTGGGCGCCATTGTTTGGGAGTGGTACTGCAAGTGCTGTGCCCTTATCAAGGTCGAATATATCCATTCCAATGAAAGGGTCCGCAGTCACAATAGCATTCCTTCCATTGATGTAGGTCATCCCGAAGGGGCGCAAACCAATTTGATCGGTGTAGATTCTGCTGTTATTCTGCGAAACATAGGGGTTGTCATTGCACAAATCAACGTCCCATGTCGCAACAAAACCACGGGTTTTGAAAGCGTCGTATCCCTTGGCTGAAAGATGGAGCTGCTTGTCGTCGTCGGAAAACTTGAGATGACTCGCAGAGTTCATAGGACCCGTCGCAGGAACAGTCTGTTCCAAGATACCGTATGGCCTGAAAGTATTCTTTATAGGTATCAAACCCTTCTCAGTGTCAACGAAAAAACACCTAATCCAAACCATTAGCACACCATCGACCAAAAGAGGCAAGGACGAACATAAGACCGTTCTTTGTTCCGGTATTGGAAGCACACAATCTGTCCCCAGCAGAATTGAAAGTGACAGAGTTCGGGAAGTTACCACCGCTAGCGACTGGTTTACCGATCATCGAAACGTTAATAGGATTCTCCGGATCGACTCTCCACAGAGTCAACGTGCTCGACCCCAACTAGAGTCAAGTTAGCACATGTAGTCTAGTTTTTTCTCCACATTCAAGACATACGTTGGAATTGACGAGGAGGTGCTTCCCATAGTGGACCTGGATTGAACCCTGACTGAATTCAGAGTCGCCAATAGGAGCATCTATGCCTTGAGCTCCAACGCCTTCAGTTGGAAGTACATGGCTAAATGCCTGACAGACAAAATCAAAGCTCATCTTCAATGTGACGCGAGTGACTTACCACTTTGCCGTCCTTGCCAATGGAAAACACCACGAGATAGTTTCCACTAGGTTGGTTGGTCATGGCTATTTTATGATGAGTTTGTGGTCGAGATGCATGCCCTGTGATACCTACTGTATGCTGCACCGACTGATTCGACACCATTGACGTAAGTGGGCGCTGCCAAAGACAATGGGACCAAGAGAAGGGACAATAGCACCGTTGATAACAGATTGAACTTCATTTTGCACTGAAAGATCAGAGCAACAGGAAGGTGCCTTGATTTGCCGTAAAATTGCGATGCGAGTTATATAGGAAACGACAAAACGGAGAGGAGTCGTGAACGGACGTTCCACCGCGAAAGGACAATGTCGGCTAGAACGTCATAGAGGAGTTAAAAGCACTCGGTACCACCAAGGCAGTTGCGCCGTGCTGAAAATCCTTGTACAACTGGTAAGAGCCATATTTCCACCTACCAGGTATTCGATCCGTGAATGAGTTATCGCCAGCATGGAGGTTCGAGCCCGACCAAACGATATCGTTCGTCCGTCGTTGATATCACCCTACGGTCCCGCGTCAACGGAGTCCTGACACTAGAAAAAGACGAGTACCGTATGTCACCAAACTGAAGGGTATCGTAGCCATAAGGAACGACCTGGGTCCATATATTGCAATATGCTACAAGTAGAAAAGGTAAGGTGCAGTCGACCCCGGTCAGCGTCGAACGTCGACCAATTACGCAGGCAGCGGAAATCAATTACTAATGTTAGTATATGCCGGGTGCAAGTAGCCGAATAGCCGAGTAGTTTACGGAGAACTAGGTACCATAACCTAGACTTCCTCGGTCCAGCGCCAGCATACATGCACCAGCTGCAGGAAAGGCATCATATAGCGGATGCTTTATAACAAATCGCCATTCGGCTGCGTGGTTGTCTCTTCTTTTGCCAAAACGAATTTGGGAAAATGGCAACAGCTGGCTCAACCGTCTTGTTTGAATTGTAATTCTATTCCACGAAGTACGTACGTTTGGAAATGCGGACGAGCATACCGTAAGAGATGCACACAACAGATGGAATGCAATACATTGGACATCTAAACCCGCAGTAAATAAGCCTGGCAGATGTCTATCGTGGAGGCATACCTAGGTGCACGAAACCGAACCCAGGGCTCCGAACGTCTAGCCAGGTGCCTACCGGTTTCAACGGCGTATACAAGCACGGTGGAGCATCGATGAATGTATATGGCGCTTTCCCTTCAAGACCAATGGATTATCGGATGACTGCAGATAGGGCCTAAATTAAGTTTCATGGCAATCGTGCTTCAAATTCACTGCCGGAGAAGGTCGGGCAAAACATATACCGTGGCAATGCTCCTAGGGCGTTGTCTATCACAAGCCGTAACGTGATTGGACAGGTTCAGCCAAGGACTGGTGGTTGTGCTCAGCAGACCTTAATCTTGGAGCAGATATTGAACATCGATGAATTCGTTTCCCTCCAAGACCAACGGATTACCAGATGACTGGAGATGGAACCTAAATTGAGTGTCCACGCTGCTATACTTGAAGGCTTCGAATTCGCCGCCGGAGAAGAAAGGTCGGGTAAAACATATACCGTGACAATGCTCCTAGGCGTTGTCTATAGCAAGTCGTAACGTGGTTGGACACCAGTCAAGGCATTGGTGGTTGCACTCAGCAAGCCTTAATCTTGATGCAGATGCTTTTGTGAGAAATGGACTATTCGTGCAGAACATTGAGGCACCATACTTATCTGGGAAGCAGAAGTGGTCGGCGATGCCGGAAAAAGGAGGTTTAGATGACAGTCCAGATGACTTCATGATCAAAGTTACGTTGTTTCTCATGGCGCAGCACCACCTCGTTCACTAGGGCTGGAGCCATTTCAGCAATGATCGTGTACGACATCGGCCACTCACTGCTAACAAGCGGAAACGTGGATTGGGTGCGGTGGGGGTCAAGGTATCCGTTTTAGAGTATGGCGGACGTTGTGCCAGAGTCCACAAAAAGGTTAACGATGGCCAGCGCAAAGCAATGACATATTTGGGTTAGTCCGCTTTCCACTTGTAGTGACACTTTAGCGTGGAGCGCAAGCCGCAGTGGGCGCACTGGTGCTTATTTGTATTAGGACGCGATCAGAAACGTTCGCGCCGAACTTCCGTGAAGCTTGAAGCTTGAAGTTGAAAAACAGACTGTTTGTTCAAACTTTGAATGGTCCCATTCGATTTGCAGCCAAGCCGCTGCCTCTGCTTAGAAGATGACCTTGAAAGCATTGGTCGTCTAGACTGTGAGTAGACAGTCACTCTTTCGCGCTGTTTTGAGAAGATCTACTTAAATTAACATATCAGGGTTGGATGAGTCGAAATGGGACCAGTGCGGAGAAAGCCAAATTTGGCCACGCCCCATCCTGCTGGACGAAAGACAGCACGCGATCGCGTTGATTAAGAGCCCACAAGACACCACGTCTCAGCACGTTCCCCTGAAACCGCTTACAGGGTCGCAAACCGCTAGCCAATTATATAAGTCATGTCTCGGTTCAGCGGGTTTGCACGTCTTGGGCAAAACAATCGCTTCACCGACTTGACGTAGTCTGCGACCCCCGCTCCTTCTCCCGTGTGCTCGTGTACATCACTCCATTGGCCGGAGGATAGTTACCTCTGAACCATGTTGACCGATCCGCACTTGCCAGTACATGTGCTTGGAGCAGCGGCTGCTGGTCGGCCTACCGAGTCTGACCCGTTGCTCCCCGACATACATCATCAGAATAAACCATTCTATCGGGCAAGACCTTTGTGGTGAGCTCCTTGCTTGGCGTTGTTGTATATTACAACTGTTACATTAGGCTCGTACCCTTTGCAATTGCAGCTTCTCTTGTGGTAAGTGGGTATTGCATTCATTTCAACAACTCAGTATATACGTAGGACATAGCGCGGAATGACATTGGCGCCCCGCGTCGAGGTATACACTCAATTATCTTGTCTGAGTGTCTATGGACATCCACCAACTGGGCACTACGTCACATACCTTCAAGACCAACCGCATGTTATACCTGCATATGTTACCCTCGAGACCCTCAATATACAACGCTATGCTTCCCCTTCTTTTAACGCGTCTTGGCCAATGCGTTCGAATCATCCTCATAAAGGAGATGGCAACGGAAAGGAATACCCATTAATTGTCCCACGAGCACCGTGCACCAGTGACCCAGTGGTCCAATCAGCAACCGCGCGTCTGCAGACATTAACGACGACGATCATGGGTGTTCTATCCGCTTTGACTACTGCTTGGTGGGGTCACTTCGGCGAAAGATATGGTCGTGCAAGCGTACTTGCATTGTCAACGCTGGCCTTCCTCCTCACGTACGCAGTCAACATCTTCCCTCCGCGCTGTTCTCAAGTGCACTCAATGATATGAAATTACTTTTTTTCTTGCAGGGATTTGACTTTTCTCCTTGTCTCTATACCGTCTTCACTCTCGCAACATGGTTACAAGTTGCTTCTTATTGCACCTGTGTTTGAAGGACTCTTTGGCGGCTATGGTACCCTTCAGTCTGCTACGTCAGCATATATCAGCGATTGCACTTCCCCAGGGTCGCGTTCTCAAATCTTTTCACGTTTTGCTGGGGTCGCATACCTTGGCATCGCCATTGGGCCAAGTATTGGCGGTTGGCTCATAAGACATCCTTTGTCTTGGGCAAGAGGGCCCGTTAGGCAAGGAATGTCACAAGGGGCAGTGACATCCGTCTTCCTGGTCGCAATGATCTGTTCGTTCTTGAACCTAATCTTAGTGGTCTTTGTCCTTCCAGAATCTCTTTCCAAAGAAAGACGAGATAAAGCGAGAGAGGAATACGTTCGTATGAAAAGGGACTACAAGGGCAAGACGCGATCGAACGTCGATAATAGCCAGTCCTGTTCGTATGGAGGACATACTAAGAGCCGTGGTGCCACTGCATTTCGCCGAATATTTGGACCGTTGACAATATTTCTTCCTTCCCTGGTGTACGATCCTAACAATATGAGAAGGAAGAAAGATTGGAGTCTGACAATTCTTGCTCTTGGTCTCTTTGTTTACTATTTATCACAGGTATGTGTTGTCAATGGTATAAATCTAATGCTCGGAACCTGATTTCATAATAGGGAGTGTATCAGCTGAAATACTTGTATGCAGAGCATACATATTCTTGGGGAGCGGAGCAACTAAGCTATTACATTTCATTCCTCGGTGGAACGCGAGCGTTATTCCTGTTATTCGCCCTCCCATGTTAGTCATTTCAGATATACGTCCCGAGTACGAATTAACTTTGGTAACAGCAATAATCTCCATCTTCAAGCCTGGATCACCAAAAGGCAATAAGACGCCTAGGAATATAACGTCATTGACACAAGGACTTATCGTTGAGCGAGTACCTCCGAGCATGAGTCCTGTAATCCCTCCAACGACGAAAACTTCCAAGAAGGGAAAGAAAGGCATACCTATGACACGACCACTTCTGGCAAAAGAGATCTCATTTGACTTAAATCTAGCCAAATTCTCACTCGTTGTTGAAATGATGTCAGTCATTTTGATAACTCTCGTATCGACACCAGCATATACTTCCCATATCGCAGGCCATGCGGGGGCAAAGAAACGGTCAAGGCGTGCTAGCGAAATGCTGTTCGTGATGGCCTCGTCCTTGAGTTGTTTCGGAAGTGGAGTTGTTCCATCAACGCAGAGTTTAGCACTTTGTATTCTGCAAATGAGAAGCTTGGGAACCGAAGATAATCTAGAAGCAGATGCTGGGGCGGGGTCGCTCTTTGGTGCGCTCGCCGTACTGCAGGCGATTGGATCAACTATTCTTGGTGTGAGTCATTTGCGTGTCAATTTAATCTAGGCTAAGATGACCTGTCTTGCAGCCGATTTTATTTGGACTTGTCTATAGCGAGACTGTTGCGAAATTTCCCAAGGCTGTGTTTGTGTTGGCAGCGGCTATTTTGTTTATCGGGCTTGTTCTGCTGGTGCTTATCGGTAATCCGAGTGGGACGCCCGGTGCGGTATTGCGAGACCGGGTAAAGAAGGGCAAGGCAGGGCGGAGTCGGAGATATGTGGACGTCGAGAGAGGGCGGTCGCGGGTGAGCAAGGACTTGAGAGGGGGGGCGATTCCAAATGTGATATGATTGTAAACATGCACAAATATATTAGTCATCGCCTAGAAAGGTGCAATGCAAAGGTCTCGAGGGTGGCACTTGAACAAACTCTATTCTGTTCGTCGCCGTCGCCATCGTCCTCGTCCTCGTCGTCGCCGCTGGCGTCGAGCTCGCTATCCATATCACCGAGCACGGAGGCTACCTGCATCTGCTGCTTCGCTGGTCATGATCAGCGAGCCTGTCAACGCAGAAGCTGGTCCTTCCCATTCTCACAGTCATGGGCCACTAGCGTCGCCTTCCTCTGATTTTTCCATGTCTATCTGTCCTCCGTCATCGCCTGTTCCCTGCATACGCCCTCCGCCCGCACCGACAATACCGCCGCTCTATTTGCCACCGCCAGGTACGAACACCACTCACGCTGACACAGCTTTCCTAACTGCTCACTAACATTGTTTTTTGAACTCGTTCTTCCTCGCTGCGCATCGTCTGCCCTCGCTCACTCTATGAAACGTCTCATATGGCCGCATCATAACGCGACAAACTATAGGTCTTCCGCAACCACAGACCCTCCTGGCGAGTACGCAGGATCTTATCTCACGCTTTAACCTTCTTCCCGCATACGATAAATACGTGAAACAGACCATCGTACCCGCCACCAATGGAGCTTCCGTTCCAGCAGTTCCTGATATTAACATGACAGATCAGTCATCCCACCTCGCACAGGGCCATTCACCGTCTGCATTAGGCGCTACACCCAGTGTGGTCGGGGGTTCGGACAAGGGGAAAGGAAAGGAAAAGGACGTTGTGATGGACGGTCAGGCAGGAATGGGCATGCCATTGACGGGAGGCTCGGGCGTGGCTGGCGGCACAGATGACGGTATGGACAAGGGTGAGAAGAAGAGAAAAAACACATATAAGCACCTGATCAAGGGCATTCCGGGTACGTTTCAGGTCTTTGAAAGGAATGTTATAATAATGACGTTTCCTCCTGTTCAGGCAAGCATTCCATGAAGAAGGATGATTTTCTATCTACTACGATGCTCATTCCTCCAAAACAAAGGATCCCCATAACCCCATTTGATGCGAGGACTCAGCGCGACGCCTTTACAGTCAGTTTAGAAGGCTTGAAGGGGGTTTGTATATGTCTCGTTATCGTCTCATCCATATGCTAAACTGATGGCAGTGGAATATTCACACGCTTATATTGGAGTCCCCCCAAGCAAGGGAAGATCGAAAAAAACGGGTCAGGATTTTCGAGTTTCATTTTGTTGTCAGACGGACCCTAATGTCAACTACAGAAAGAGCTCAAACGCTTGGCAAAGGCACAAGTTGTCGCGTTGGCAGCTGCTCGGCAATCCGGGGCATCAGCGCAAAATCAATCTGTACCAACGACAGCACAGCCACGGTCACAAGCCACTGTTTCTAGCCCCGATAGAATTGGTGCAGCGTCGACTCCGAAGCCTGGTGCCCGTCCTGGTGTATCAACAATTTTACATACGACAACTCCAACTCCAATCAAGGCAGAAGCTCACACAAGCCCACGGCCAAGTTCGGCGGTCCCCCGGCCCAAGTCAATCGTGCCCAGGCCTGGCTCAACCAAGCCACCGATCACTGCAGGGCAAACCTCGACGTCAACGTCTGGTGCTGTTGGTGCAGGCACACCATTAAGAAGTGGGACACCGATGCAGGTCGATCAGCAAAGAGGCACGAAGCGAGAGAGGGACGACACTGTCGTCAATGGTGCTGCAGCGGGGAATGGCCAAGGGTTGCCTACAACGGCTACTGGTACATCGATGATCATAGCAGATGCAAAGGCCGGCGTTGCTGGAGTAAGGCCGAGGCCCATCAAGAAACAAAGGATGGTCAGTGCTATGCCCTTTTATGCATCATCTTCCTTGGTTTTCTTCCTGGAGATTGGGGCATTGCGCGTCGTGGCCGCGATGATGTTGGGTTTGAACTTTACTCTTTCCTGCACTCGTAATTTGCACCATTTCCGTGGTATGAGTATGGATGCTGATGTGATATGACTCTGTCCCTGATTCATATAGGATATGCAAGGCCAAGCAAGAGATATCGCAGCACCTGTGCAGCAGCCCACGCCGCAAGGTGTATAGCGGCCTTTTGAAGCATGGCTTAATTTATTGCTCTCCTCGACCAAAAGGGATATAATCGCTCATTCTCATACTTCACGTACCTCAAGTTGAGCCACACCACGGAGAAATGCGAGATATCACATGGATTTATATGTGCTGTTGCATATGAATACCTCCTGAGGGTCCATTTTCCCGTTGTAGTCCTCAGGGACGTTTCGGGCTATTTCCTCGTAGATGCGGCTCCAAGGTGTCGCGAACGACTTTCGCCCAACACTGTCCATCTTACTCTCTGGCCTTATTTATTTGGCGCTGCATACCAAGCTTCCCTCTGTCCGCCACAAAAGCCTTTACCTGTCGTTGGATATGTACCGCCAAGCCAAGAATCATCAGCTATCCCTAATTACCACCGCCATCTGTGCGCCTGACTCGCAGACGCTTAACCACATTTTCATGTCTCGCTCATGTGACATCTTCCTGTCCTACACTACATTACACTACTGATGCACTTATTCCTCACGAAAAGGACAAGATGAAGAGGTAATGCAGCTTGGCACGACGTTATTTTTCATACGTACTTTGCCGTTATCTTTTCTTGTTTTGTCGGCCATGTTGTAGGTACTCAAGTTGTTGACATCTCGTAATGTTGTGCAGTAGCAATGGAAGCATAGATAACATTGACGTAAGCGCAACAAATTGAGTACAGGTGTACGAGCAAAGATCTCCAACGTACTAGCAAAATGCGGAACGATTCCCACCAAGCGAGATGCTCTGATTGACCGCCAGGTCTGCCTCATAACTTCTCAGCCCAGTAAACTTCCCGTCGTCATGCCCGTAAATCCCTGCACTGCCCGCAAACCGTAAATTGGTTGCACTCGCATTCCTCTTCCTATCCAATGAGAATATGCCCCCCTTCGATTGAGGAAGGGGCGTATGACCAATTCCTGCGCCAAGCGCGTACATGCCACTGCCACTGCTATGACTCTTTTTGGACGACGAGTCGAAGTTCAGCGCGTCCCCTATGACAACAGGCATGCTCAACCGGCGCATCCATCCATCCTTGGATTTCTCAGATTTCTGGTTTCCATTGCCGCTTCCGCTGCTACTAGACCGGAAATAAGGTCTCAAGACGTGCGTCGCTATACTTGGCCACAGTAGGGGAGATGTTGCCTTTTGGCCTGGATTCCCGCCTGCACCGGAGACCTGGATGACTCATCGATTCCTGTTACATGATGTGGTGAGGGATTTGAGAGACGGGAACTGGTTTGTGCGAGCATGATGTGAGATACTTGGTAAGGACTGTTCTGAATGGAGGTGGCGACCTTATTGAAAAGCTCGACGATGGAGTGAGAGGTGCTGGTTCTGGCTGCGGTGAACTATGAGTCGAGTGGTAAGATCGTTGGGAAGAACTTGACAGTGATTCGATAGTGTCCGTGCTTGTGGGAAAGGGAGCCTCGAGTTGCTGCTGCCGATGTTTTTCGATTTCGATCTCGAGAACGAGGTAGTGTTTGCTGGGCGGAAGCGGAGAGACCAGATGAAGCCCATGATTGATTGGCGATATCTGAGAAGTTCCTCCCTCTCTAGCTCAATTTCACGAGCTCCTGCTTCCAGTTCGCGTTCCAGCTGAAGCAGTCGACGCTCCTTCTCAAGTCGCTCAAGCCTCTCCTTCTCGGACGCAGCAGCCTCTTCCCCAGACGTCGCACTTGTACCCTTGACGTACGAAGACGGATCGGTTTGACCATGTTATTATTGTTCTGCCAACGAATGAAGAGCGGAGATGCTTTCAAACGCGACGGCGATGGGGCTAATTCGGGAGACCGGTAGCTGGTTATCTTCCCTGTGATGCCAAGTTCGGTTGCCTTCGTTGCATGACCAGAGCCCGCTACAGGAGATTGTTCAGGTGATTCAGGTCGCCAGTGACAGGTCCTTCAGCGGTGTTCTGAGGCGAAGAAACTGGTGCAGAAACGGGATGAAGTCCTGAAGGGACTTGTTGGAAAGCGGTGGAGGAATCGGAAATTGAGTTGGAGGGATAGGAAATGCGGATAGTGAACGCGCGGGGCCCGTGTTGAAATCTGCGGGTGGGTTTGATGGGGATGAATGGGTGCTTCGATTATTCGGTTCCCGTCCGCTAGAAGTCGATGCCGACGCAAGCGATGAGCTGCCATGTCTGGTGTATGCACTCGGCATGTTGATCTCTTGGTGTGGGGAGCTCCTGGGGTTGTCGCCCAAATCCGTATACCATGGCTGCGTGCCGGTCGCCCTTCTCGCAGTTTCACATATAATATTGGCTCGTTTGAGCCTTGCTTTGGAGAACTTGCCGCTGTATACTGTCCGGCGCCTAGCTTGTTCAAATCTACTTCTGTAGCATCGATGTTGGGCAATGTGGCCGTTTAACACGCCTTCGCAAACGAGCGACATTCTCCCAAGGGACCAATATATGGAGAGAGCCGGCGAAGGCTTTCACATACACGGATCCACTCCGCGTCAGCTATTCTGGCCAGACAAGCAGCTACGCTATAAGTTGTTAAGACATGGTGTCTCGTCATACTGACGCCACGGTCGCTGGTGAAGCATCAACAAATCTTCTATACGGCGATACCTACTATTTATCTCTGGCCAGAGTGCTAATCAGATTAATATAGCGCGCATGCTCTTCTGCAATTTCTCGGGATGTTTTTTCTCGTGACCTGACCTGGTTGCAGAAGACGTCTTTATTTACGTACGGACCCAGTGTGTTACACTCACCGGCTTGCTTGATTCTAGCATTGGCACTCAGCAAACGCTCATCATGCGCCTTTTCGAAGGGTCTGCTGAACACACGATATAGTAAGAAATGTCCGTGCATACGGCTAGCTTCTTGAACCATCTTCCAACTTCCCCTCCGACGCCATCATACTCTTTGTCTGCAATCTTGGCAAATTTGGCGTTGATATCTGCTAACGAATAACAAGCTGGCGGCGCTGTTGAATGCATTGGCTGGATATATGTTCCATCAGTGCACTCTATATTGCGTGAAAAACTGAAGGAGAACCTGCAATATCGGTAGTAATCTTAAGACTACCTAATTCCCGCAATCATCCAACACATTCAACAAGGAGTCAATAGTTTTGCAAGACTTGTGTATATCTGTGCGTCCAGCTATAACGGGAGGAGCGGACGGTATGGCCGTCATAACTGATCAGGAACACTGCCATTGGCTCGTTGATACGCAAAAGCGCTGACAAATCGTAATCTAGTAATGCTTACCTCATCCCACGTGACGTTCAAGTTATCAGATAAGCTGCCACCTGGCCGGACCCACTGCATTCGTTTCCCTGAGCAGCTATGAAATCTGTTCGTGCGCCAGTTCAGACGCACACCCAAGAAGAAGGGCAGCGCTTACTTTCGGAATACAATGACGCCAGTGATCGAGCAGAAAATTCAATGGCTTTGCGGTTCAGACGTTGGAAAGCAAATCCTTATTGGTAGACCTAGATTTCTTTCTCTCTGATTGGAGCTCAGCTATTTTCAGGTTAATGCCTGTGATTCTCACTGTGAATATGGCCGTGCGTCTTGACTATTGATATCCCACCGTCAGCTCTGACCCTTTCGCATCCAGCGTGGTGTCACTATGGCCCCGAGGATACAAGTGTATCAGTCAATAGCATGCCGCCTCTTAGATGAAGCATCATCTTCTACACTTCCCAATCAGAGTCTGCATATGTTTGTGGATTGCACAAGTCCCAATGTCGCTGCTAGGGCAGCAAGCATTCAAGCTGGTGGGTTCGCCTTATCCATTCAACTATGGCTCACGTCTGTTCAGCGGTGATCACAACTATGAGCATTCTTAGTGCTGTGACAACAGGTTTCTGGAGCAGACTAGGTGATACCTACGGCCGAAAACCAATATTCATAACGTTTCTTGTAGGAGCCATCTTCATGTGAGCTCATTCTATGCCAATTCGCACTTCATGAATTATGCCACCAGGGAATTTGTTTTTATCCTAGTAATGCAACCAAATACGTTATTCAGTCGACACGCAGAGCAATTGCTTTTGTTAGGACCATTAGCTGAGGGCGTTGTTGGAGCCATCGCAACCTTCAACGGCGTGATTCATGCGTGAGCTTCATCAGTCGCAATACAAATTAGGCTTAGCATCGCATCAGATATATATCTGACTGTACACAACATGGATCGCGGTATGATGCTCAGTCGAAAATCCGACGTCTGGTTCACTCACTTTCACTCACTTTCACTCACTTTCACAGTTCAAAAATATTCTCAACCATTCAAGGAATAGTTTTTATTGGCCTGTCTATTGGTCCATGGGTACGCAACCGCTCCCGGTTTTTTGAAATTGATACTAATTTGGGAATAGCTTACCAGTCTTATACTTCCACCAGCGACATCAATTGACGCTTTTTTCTATATCAGCATGTCGCTGATGTTTTTCACATTAACGTATATGGTATTTCTTTGTCCCGAGTCACGCGAAAGAGTAGCTCAAGTTGAATCACCACGACTTGCTGTCGATGAACACTCAAAAACACGTCAAATACCCGTTATACGGAGCCTTACCTTGAAGTTCCTTGCTGCACTAATCTCACCGATTGCAATGTTTGCGCCACGACACATATTGGGCTATACGCAGAAGAAAAGTTATAGTCTGACCCTGGTTGGACTGGCGTTATTCATTTACCTCATCTCTAATGTAATATTTCGAACCCCGTTGACATTCCTTCGATTAACCGTTGATCAGGGAGTATACACCAGCAAATACCTATTTGCACAGCACCTTTATTCATGGACAACGGCGGAGGCAAGTAGTTCCTGTTTCATGCGGAATAATTATAACTGCTTTAATAGCTCGGAAGCTATATGTCGCTCCTTTGGATCATGAGAGCGATAAATTTGCTTGTTGTATTACCCAGTACGTTCAAAGACACTTATCTCGTAATTAAATCACTCACTATCACTAGTTATAATATCTTACTTTAAACCCAAAATTTCAAGTTCTGGGGCATCTCTTACCCCACACGAGATAGCGGAAGAACTAAGATTTGACAGACATCTTGCACAGTTTTCGCTCGCTCTGGACGGTACTTCGGACCTGTTGGTAGCCTTGACAAGCGCGAATTCTCAATTAGTATTCATTGCACTGTCTTGCGTTACATCTTTCACTTCTGGGGGTAATCCTGCCTTGCATTCCTTAGGAGCAGTGTGTCTCCACGCGTGCGGATACAGTTCTGAGGTTGGCACACTTTTTGGAGCCAAGGCTGTTCTTTCCGCGGTCGCACACATCATATCTGTGAGTTATGTAACTGATTCTCTTTCTTTGTTGCTCATTTGATATCCAAGCCCTACATCTTTGCCACGATTTACGCCATGACTGTTGCACATTTCCCCCAAGCTATCTTCATTCTTGCATCGTCGCTTATTTATATGTCGGTTTTGCTGCTAGCTGGCGTCAGACCGTCGTTGAAGGACATCGAATTAGTCCACGCTTCGCACACAGAGGTGCAGCCATTGATTGCGCCAGAGGAAGAGGACGTTGAGGGCGCCGAGCAATCCTGATTAACACTTTCTTCAAGCTTTGTAATGCTGTGTTGTACATTTAATTCGGATCATGTGGCTGTGAAGGTCTTCTGCTATGTCCAATCTCAAGGCATACCTAGCTGAGAAGTATATGTCGGGCCCAAAAGCGGACGCTATTTTATCTAAAGTAGCGCCTCAGAAGAAGAAAAAACGCAAGACTGGTTCTACCGCCTCAGCTGCCACCGCCTCAGCTGCCACCTTCAACAGTGGGGCTAGAATAGTCGATGAAGACAGTGGATGGGCTGAACAACATCAAGAAGAACCTGAAGATTTGGATGATGCAGTAATTGAAAAGGATAGAGGTTTTAAAAAACGGAAAGTGGGTCAGCAGGCGGCAGAAGACTCGGGCGGATGGGCTGTCATCCAAGAAGGCACCAAACAGGAGGAGGAGCAAGAACTGGAGGACGAGAAGCCAGTAGTTGTCGAGACGGAGGAATCGAACGCTTTTGTTGGAGGGTTGGTGACTGCGAAGGATTTAAAAAGGGTGTTGAATCGTGAACCAGAGGAGAAGACCAGGGAAGAGGAAGGGGAAGTTGCCCGGATGCAGGAAACAGTATATCGGGACGCGTCTGGGCGTAGAATTGACACCAAAGCCGAGAAGGCTGAGGCTGCAAGACTGAAGCGGGAGCGTGAAGAGAAAGAGGCGAAAAAGATGGAGTGGGGTAAGGGCCTAGTGCAGAAGGAGGACGCTGAGGAGAAGAGACGAGAACTTCAGAAGCAAAAAACGACTGCGTTTGCACGGCACGCGGATGACAAGGATTTGAACGAGGATTTGAAGGCGAGGGAACTTTGGAACGATCCTGCCGCTGCGTTCTTGTCGGTGAGCGGGCACTCGTCATAACCATGCGCTGTGTTGCTGAATTGTTCCACAGAAAAAGAGGAGTAAGGGACCTCGGAAACCAGAATACACCGGCCCTCCCCCGCCTCCCAACAGGTTTGGAATTAAGCCTGGTTACAGATGGGACGGCGTCGGTATGTTTCGGTCGTTTTCTTCGGCTAGTTGGTTTAACTCATTCGACACATTAGATAGGAGCAATGGATTTGAAAAGATGCTTTTCCAGAGCATCAATAATCGGACCCGCCAGAAGACAGAGTATCATGCATGGAGTATGGACGACATGTAGCCTTCAGTTTGTTTTTTGTTCTTTCGGGTTGGACCTATATTGTATTGTAAGCTTCATTCTTCTCATACACCAATGTAAAGTCAGATCTTTCGTTAGCTGGAAGTAGCGCCTGATCAAATACGGGAGTAGTTGAAGGTCCGTCCTATCATATGTCTGTACTGTGTTAACAATAGCATGCACCATGCGCCTCCAATGTCAGCCGATGTACTACTGGTATAAGTTTAGCACTGGGAGACCGTAGCTGCTATGCTCGCAAGCTCTCAGTTGTTGAAACAGCAAGGTCTACCCTCGTTCGCAGTTGCCGATCACGCCCTTTAAAACCATCGCCGGTAGCATGTGCATATTGCAGATGCCCCGCGCCCGGAAGTTACATTTGTGCCAGGTTGAACTCACCAGGTTCGGCCGTCCCCAACCCATGGTTGCATTGTACCATTGCTCGGATTGTCTCCATTTGCAAATGGTGGAAAGCTAGATATGTCAAATGATTATTGGATTATTCTTCAAGTTCCGCTGCGCACTAACCGCACACAACGTCGATTAGTCTACAAGTTTGCCCCAGCTAGGGGCTCATCTAACTCTATTTATCTTTTTCATTTTCATTGAAGCACGTCAACGGCCCGAAACATACTCATTGGACTAATTCGGTATACCCATTGGCGCACCTTCTTTTGATCAGGTTAATAGATACAATGTGCTCCCTGTGGCAACAATTACAGTGATGGATCATTTAACCGTATCGGCCGCAAAGAGTCTTCTTGGGCAAGTCATCTGCGTTTTGGAGTATGTCATCCCTCTATATCGGAGTTACTGGGGAATCCACCTCAAGAAGTGGCGCGGGAGAGAAGTCCTATCTGAAGGCATTGAATACGGCATTCCATATAAGTGCTCACGCGGTGGCAGCTGATGGCCAGCAGCAGAACAAAGGCACTCTTGATAACACGCACGCTATTGTACTGATATCATCCAGCTGTCACTGATATCCAACAAAGCAACACGATAAAGGGGGTCAGACGACTCAGGCGAGGTACTGGCTTTTTTAGGTGTATACTGCGCCGATTCTTCCGACCTCAACGGCCGTAAATAAGCGAAAGATTTTTGTCTGCTGGTAATAATATCGTTGTTGGGACTGGGAGAACCACCATCTCATCTTAAACAGTGTCCATGGTCCGTGTGCATCGTTCCGTCAATGCTTTGATTTGGGGCGTATACCATGAGGCACACTGCCGATTGACGGCGCCATCTTGGTAAGCTCGGTTTGATCGTACTATCGAAGTATTACACTTGAGAAGGAGCTGAAGGGCGAAACAGATCGATTGCGGCTCGTTCTCAGAGCCAGCCTTAAGGTGTACAGTTACTGAAATAAGAATCTACCATCTAAGGTTCCGGAATCAAGCTCAACCATCAGGTGGAGAAAATATGTTAGGAAGATACAACCCAACCCCTATCCTGTGTTATATACGATGTCAATCACGCCGTACTAACACTGCTCGACTGATTTAGAAAGTATCTACACTCGCTGGCAGCTGTCATGCTTTAAATACAATCGATAGGTCACCTGCGGCAGAGATCCAACTTTCAGGTTCCGTTCATAGCCCTTGAAGAGATCTGTGTAAACATATCAAGATCGTCGCGGGCTGAGATTCATGAGCGCGAAGATAATGGCACTCGACCGAAAGAGGTAACTTGAATGTCAAAAAGCTGCATCCGCGAAGCGCCACGTTTTTTCCACCTCCCAAACCCGTGAACCAGCGAAATTTTGCATTTAGTGAGTAACAGGAGAAGCATTTCTGATAGATCTTGGCCGCGTGTTGAATCAATGCTAACCATAATTGCCTTAATTGTGCTCATGTACGGCTCGATCAGGCATTCAATTATTTTCTTTCATTATTCGAGGACATAACGTAAATGTTCCCGGACGTTACTAGAAATGAATTGACCAGAGTAAGACATGGAATAAAGTAACTAGATATGTTATGAACAAAGTAGTGTCATGGCGCACACAGCAGAAATGAAAGCAAGAATAAATCAACTAATACCGTTCCCATATTCAAACAGTTCCTCAGGCGCCATCGGATGGTTTGGTTTCCACCCTAATACAGCGCATGTTGGGATATCGAATTATCAATCGATTCTTCATCATATAACTCTTGATTTCTTCGTACTGCGAAGAGTGTGAGCATCTACGAAGATACTCTGAGTTAATTCTCACTCTTGTGCCCTCTCCCAGCGGCAACGTTCGTTGAAAGATTTGCTCCACGCGTTCTCGGACAATATGACCATCGTCCTCTTCCCACTCGGTAATATCGATTACCATCCATGATACGACGAGTCGTTTCGCGTTGAAGCTAATATGAACATCCTGCTTCTTAACTTCGGGTGGCAGTTCAATGGTTGCGTTCATTGATCGACCATCCCTCGACTCGCGGAACGAGACTCTAAGTCACGATGCCAGTTAATTACGTTGCAAATGTTCGTGCCAAGCGTGAAACGTACATGGATTTGCGCTTTTTCATCTGTCTCGACGCTGTTTCTTGACCGGATTGCATATGGTCCTGCGATATGGGCATCGGAACCGACATCGTCTCTATATTGTCCATCATCTGCGCAGCAGAAGGTTGATGGGATGAATGCGGAAGTCCACCCTGTGAATGTGGGTGGTGCCGTTCTAAAGTTGGATGTAACTGATGGTCGGAGAGAGCAAGCTCTCCGGTAATTTCCTCCAGGGATTCCACCTTGGCACGTTCCTTCGCCATCTTACGCGCCTTCTTTTCTCTGATCGCATCCCAGATTTGGTCGAGTGTATTCTCACCCCCATGAGACGCTCCGCCGACTTGATCAGAGCTGTTATCATCCTGTGACGAACTGCCCATGTTACCGTTGCCGTGCGTATTTGTCTGTGGCATAGTCGTCGGCTGATTATACCTATTCCCAGAGTTGTGATTGTTGGTTCGACTGCTGCTGTGATTGTAGTGGTAATTGTTCTGATCAATGGTGATGGGGTGTCGTTGACCACGAGAATTATCTCCAGTGTTTGATGTACTGTGTAACGGCTCGTCAAACTCCAAATCGTCGTCCTCTTGTGCGGGATAAGCGATACCAGTCACGGCAGGAGTTACAGGAGACGGCTGATGATCAGCTAAACGGCGGTTTGGGCGGTTTGAACTGGCAGCTGCGTTCGTGTTTAAGGTATTGGGCTCGCGAAAGGGCTGCAACCGATCATTCCTGTTGTTTACGCTGGCATTGAAAACCGGCGCCGCGCGTGCATATGAGGGCATGACGTGTGATGATCACACAAAGACGTGAAGAATGAGTGGTGTCACCGGCAGGGGAAGCGATGGGGTAAAGAGACTGAGGGACGGAGTGAGAAGCGAAACATGGAGCGATATAACCCAAAACCACTTACCTCAAGTTGAGGTCGTTCCACAGCTTTTTCAATCAGAAGGACGGGCTGGTCCTGAATCAAGAAACTACGCGAACACGCTTTTGCAAGCCCGAAGAGCTGAAATATATTGTCAAAAGGTAGAAGATCAATGAAATGCAGGGCATGATATGCCAGAAACGTTGGGCATCACACGGTGATCTATCAGCTCCTGCGCAACTTGTCATTTGTGACCGTTTGTACTGCGCGCCTCGTTGAATACACGAGGCCCTTTCGATCTCCGATTTGGCGTGTGTCGTTCCGGTGGTTTCCTTTCATCTCTGCCACCTCCGTTCGCCGCCGTAAGTCTCTCTCCTTCTGTTTTGTTATGATGGGCATTGCGCCAAGTCATACAGCATGTTAGACTACCGATACGTTAACCGAACGTTGAGGATAACCTTTGACTTCTGATTATGAGCGTTCATATCCGAATTGTCCTGATGATTTCATTTGCACACAGGGAATCCCTAATATGGTAGTTTAAATTTCTTGTTCGTGTAACCAGTCGTAACTCGTCCCATGCCCAACCGTCGCTTCAGTCCTTGGTTATCGTGTCCCGTCGGTGATTGTGGGCTAGTTGTAAGACTCCCTGAACTATTTGGAGTCGAGTAAATCTCCTCGTCTCGGTTAGGCCAATTCTCCCTTATTCCTTCTACAGATAGACGAGGGGTGAAGATTGTAGGATTTCTCGCCTTTTGTCCTCGCTGTGGTTCGGGAGCATTACGATTCAAGGGCTGCGTATCGCTAGTTGCTATTTGCACAGGGCTCGGGTTCATAGATTGTGTCATTGAATGTGTTATACCTGATGCATTAGAGTCTGAGGTCGCAAAGTGTTTGTAAGGTGTTGGCCTGTTCGGCATCACCCTCGACTGTGCGATCTGGATTGGCCCATCCACTTGATCGGTTATTATTAGTGGTGCTGGCCGTGGGGATTCCTCTGTGTTATCAGGTCTTGACCAACGCATTTCAGCTCGGGATGGAACTGAATTCACGGTCAAGATGTCATCTTGGCCAGCTAATGTCGTGGCGCCATCGCATATGCTACTTGATTCATCGTTGTTGCTTTGATTTTCGCGTATGTGTCGCAAAGCATGAGCAAGCTGCATCCGATTTGACGTTCGGAATGTCGGCATAGGGGATGCCGTAGGAGGCACGGAGACGGTTGACGATGGTACTTGCTTCGGTACTGGCACTGTATCTGGAGACATTCAAAACTAACTCGAGAGTTCTGTAAACCTACTTTTTTCTGGTTCTGGTGCACGATTTGCACGATTCTTTATCATATCGTTGCTGAACAATCGATAAATTGGCTACACGAGGTTTAAGATTGAAGAGACGAACTATTCTGCTACTTTGCGTGTGACTTCCGCCTCATCTGGAGTTTCTCGATGCAAAATAGCTGACAATTTTCTACGGTTGTCTGCATCTAGTTCTGCACATTCATATGCGACAATATCCTGGCATTTGTAGTTAATGAATGTTTTCAGGCGAATAAAGACTTGTTGATACGGGATATTTCCGATGGACTCTCGTCACGAAAGCACTCGGGTCCACGCTTTTAGGCTTGCCAGCTACCATCCGCCGTTGGGTATAGGACAAGTATAGGAGGCCTTGAGCTCTCGTACACGCTACGTAAAGTAACCGCCTGGTCGCTGTCATTGACTTGTGGCACAAGATATGAGATGTCCGACCTTTCTTCCTCGGTATCTTCAGACCGGGCAAGGGGAAAGGTACCATCTTCAACTGAGGAAGGGTAAGAAAGGCCTGCTCAATTATCTAAACCAAGTACCTGATGGTATCATTACGACCGGCCATTCTAGCCCTTTTGCAGCATGACAAGTAGCGATGGTCACTTTCTAGTTTGCTTCTGAGCACTGGAATAGTATTTGTAAGATGAAATCCTACCCCTTCGGCAGTATTATTTGAATCGCTATCACCCTCGGATGACAACGACGAGGCTTGCAGGAATAAACGTAACGTCGCCTCTCTGCAATATTTGTTCCAGGTAACAATCTCAAACGACAATTCACGCACTTTGGCTCGCCGCGGTCCCCAAGCGAGGAGTTGTCCCCAGCGATGTTCTGCGAATCGAGACCTACCTCCGTTGCAAAGTTTATCAATTCTTCAACGTTCGCCCAGCGACTCTCCCAATCTGTTTGTGTTTTCTTGAGATGCTCCATATAATCTATCGAATGGATCAGACGTCGGAGAATCTCCGCAGGCGAGGTTCCCTATCGGCAATATAAATAAGCTGAGCTTGAAAGTGGCATGCGCGCACGTTCTGAACTAACTCGCGTAAGATTCGAATGGTGTCAATAAATGGACCAATCTTCCGCTTCGCCGGGGGTTTGATGTCCGGAATTTTTCCATCATGAATGTGTTCAAGAATTCCTAAATGGGACATGCCAGATTGTTCAGCCTTTGATGCGACCTCAAGAAGAGTCTGTTAATGAGGTAATGAGCTAAGGAGTAGTCTGATATGTTTTTATTCACCTTTTCACCGACGCCTCGACTCGGCACATTTACGGCTCGAGCGAAAGCGGGATAGAAATTGGAATTGTCCACTAATTGCAAGTACGCCAACAAGTCCTTGACCTAGTCTCGTGTTTTAGACCATCATTGGCTGTGAAATACGCATTACCTCTACTCTTTCAAAAAACCGATGTCCGCCCACTATTCGGCATGGAATGCCTTCTTTCTGTAAAGACCTTTCAATCACACGAGATAAGGCATTGAATCGGACTATATATTTCATTAGATTTTCCTGATGCACAGGAACAGAATCGTTACTGAACGGAGAATGGCAAAATCGCCAAATTGGAGCGATGCTCCCATATAAGCTATGACTCGCTTGATTTCGAGAGCAATGAAATTGGCTTCATCGAGCTCATTGGGACAAAGTTGAAAGGTCGGCGTATTTCCTGCCGGGTGTGATGTATAAAGCGACTTTGGAATTCGATTTGTGTCTAAGGATGAAGTTATTTGAAGGGTTCTGAGGTTAAGAAGATAGATACTGACCTTCGGAAATGATGGCCAGGCTTAGGCGTAGAATAGCTCCAGTCGAGCGGTAATTTTCCTCCAAAAAGATTTCTCGCGTTCCAGGGAAGTCTAACTCTGATATTGAAGTAAGTTATGATTAACAAGGTTTTGGTCCAACCTCTCTTCATTTTATCTAAATTTTCAACTTCAGCGGAGCGCCAACCGTATACTGAAGAACCATGAGCAACCTCCATAGCTGATGGTGCGAGGCGGCGTACTCGACTGATCCGGATCGCCGACAATAGTGACGCAACCTTTATAGGCAATCGTCCGCATGAGGTCGTATTGAATAGTATTCGTATCTTGGCTATAAAAGTATGTCAATCAATGTATCGTATATCATGCACGGAATATAGAAATATAGAACATACAATTCATCAACGAGGACATGCTGACACCAAGTGACGGCTTTTCTCTGTGCCTTAAACATCTGGACACCAAACAACAAGAGATCGTCAAAGTCGAGCGCGTTATTCCGCCGAAGCAATTTCTCATACTCCTGGTATACCTCAGCCGATATCTTCTCCAGAATATCCGGAGGAAACATCTCGTCAAATGATTGCATCCCCCGTTCTCGAAGCGTCTGCTCAACTTCCGCAGCGAACTTATCCGCAGTAATACTTTTTGCTTTTGCCTTGGAAATTTTCGACATAATGGTTTCTTCCTTTATGGTCATATTCCTTGAAGCCAGGAACTCCCGATATTTCGTGAGTAGTTGACGTATGATTCTCTTGCTGTGAAGATTCAATATTCACGACTTGAGTTCAATCAAGTAGAACTTCAATCCAGACGTACCTCTCATCAGCGTCGCAGATACTGAAATTATCCGATAACCCAATAGCATTGGCGTACTTTCGAAGAAATCGCGCACATAACGAGTGGAATGTGCCCATCTGAACCTCTCCCACCCGTTCTTTTCCTAGTATTTTTTTCAGCCGCTCTCTCATCTCGTTCGCAGCTTTGTTGGTGAAAGTAACTGCGCATATAGACGATGGCGAGAGGGAATGCCGCAGAATCAAATGTGCGATACGAGACGTTAGTACCTATGTTTCAGAAGAATGTTTTACAGCGGTTTATACTTTGAGGAACTAGTCGAAGGACCATCGCTGACCTTTGTTTTGCCACTGCCTGGACCGGCGAGTATTTGAAGCGGAATATCTGGTGGACTTTCCACGGCTGAAGACAGGTCAGGCAAAGTAGGACCCAAGTTGAGTGACCGACATCGTAGTTGGGCATGGTTCAGCGAGTTCAAGTAGGAAATTGACATTCCTGAGAGGTTGCACGTCGCCGACGCGCCTATTTGAAGACGTCATGTGATCGTGTCAAACCGGAAAGATCTAAATCTAAGCGAGTCGGATTATCCTCGACCTATGACATGCCAACAGTCCCAAAACTCAAGTTGTATTACAGAACTCCCACTGGTGCTCTGAAGTACATCAATAACCGCTTGCGGGGCTCATCATCGCATTTATCCGAAACTGAGCTTCTGTCATATCGGGAGTTGGATTGATTACCATAGTCATTCCAAGATGACAATGACCCCCCAGAGCAGGCTGCCTGCACGAAACCCAGTGAGGTGAGGTATCGCGAATGGTGATGGTAACATTGTCAAACGGCTGGCGACTTTCAAAACGATGTTATCATTTCAATCAGAAGGTCGGGTAGTGGTGTCTTACAAGCCAGTATCAAAAGCATTAAGGCCCACCCCACCAGCGGGTGGAGGGCAGGGATTGTTAAACGTTGTCGTCGTTGCAGTATCTGTAAGGTCAACTATTAGCCTTCTAGCATCAAGGTTAAGGATATACTGACGATTTCCAGCCACAAATCTGAAGGTCACAGTGTCATTAACGGCAGGATGTACCTCAGTTGGCGTATAGGTGAACGTCCCCATAAGGCCGACGATGACATCAAAGTTCGTTCCTAACACGACTGGAATGGCAGCAAGAGTCAAGGCTAAGAGTTTCATGGTGAGTTTGATAGTTGCTCGCTATCCATGCCGAGTTTTTAAGCTTTAACAGCGTGATGATCCGTTGTAAGTAGATATCCGTTACGTGCTGGACGCATCGAAGATCCGTGCATGAGCCATATTTGCGAAACACGGTGAACCTGAGTGGAACATGGCTGAATAAAACATTTAACCCACGACTGTGATACGTGAGGGCCTCGCTCCCGGAATTTCCAGATTGATTGAAAATGCTTATGCATGATGTTGGATACGCGGGCTGCCTCAAGTTTGGCTGAATTAAGCTTGAGGGATACATCTTGTTGAGCATATCTCAATGACACAAGAACGGGTACGACTCTCCAACGCGCTCCAGGCTCCTGAGCGGTGTGCATGGGAATGGCAATCGTTCAAGGTTCGCATACCGCTGCTTTTGAATCTAGCTATAAAACCCTTTGGCAGTGTCAGCACAAGAGCAGAGAATTTTTTTTTCCATACCAATATTTTTTGAAATTATTCAAGTAATTAGGGTGCTTTGAACTAGTGGCTGTGCACAGACTGGTCGCTCATCTGCACAGATGTGGAACTACGGCAACCAACCACCCCAGACGTATGTAGTTTCCGATCAGTTTTTTGGATCCTGATTACATGCTGTCATGTTTACCAGCCAGAAAGTATCTTTGAATCAACATACCCGCTCTTTCTGATGTTCCTGTAGCCAAGCTGCTCACGGTTTCTCATCATCCGCTAGAGGGTAGGATTTTTGCTCCATTTTTCGCGCGTGTCGATGGGCTGACTCTGGAGTTCCGATAGGTATGTCGAGGAGCCAATCGCCGATATGACTAACGGACGTGGAATAGGTTTGCGCCCCCGCCGGGTCCTCCTCCGCAGAGTGGTTCGAGCGGGTCAGTGATGTAGTTTCGTGACGTCGGCTCGTGCATTAAATGATAGAAGTAGGTACGGATATGCGCCTCCCTCAGGTCCCCCACCGAACCAGTGAGTCATACTCATTGACGGGTGAAACTGTCTAATCGCTTCTCAGTTATGCACCTCCTAATGCGCCACCTCGATCGGGCTACCCTGGCCAAGAGTATCATCAGGCGAATTATCCTGGCCAACCGTAAGTCTCGCTGACCCTGTGCGTTGAATGCTTGATTGATACGCAGGCAAAGGTCGTACGCACCTCCGAGTATGTAGTGCCTCTCGCCTTCGAATAGTCTAATTACACGTCTATCAGCTGGCCCTCCTCCAACGCCGCCAACGCACGATCAGGCCTATGGACCTGTCATGCAAGGAGGGGGCCAGCCTTTCTTCCGTTATTCACAGTGCAATGGGAGGAAAAAGGCACTCCTTGTAAGCTGGCTATCCTCATTTTCGAGCCTGTGTTGATCACGGATAGATTGGTATTAATTATATTGGCCAAGACGGCCAGTTGGGAGGATGTATTAATGATGCGATGAATATGCGGAATTTTTTGTGTCGTATGTTCTCGCTTTAATGTTTCCACTCAAGTTTGACCTTTGACAGGACACTTTGGTTATAAACCCGACGACATCGTCCTGCTTCGCGACGATGCCTCCAATCGTACGGAACTGCCAACCAGAGATAACATGGTTTGTGATGGTTAGGTCCATGTCTGGAGTCTGCATTGATGGAATGTAAAGTTAAGGGCCATGCAATGGCTTGTGAAAGATGCCAGACCAAATGATTCGTTATTCTTCCATTGTGAGCCTGCCTTTCTCCGGTTTTTAGATCAAAATTTATGTGCTATTTAGACTCTGGGCATGGTGGACAAACGAAGGATCTTGATGGTGACGAGGATGATGGCTTTGATGAAGGTGCGTGTTATGACTTGCGCCTAAGCAATCTGATCACGCTTTTCAGTTATATATCCTGTATGTTGCTTCTTCAAGTCGACGTCTAGCTTACCATTGTTGTAAGATGGATTTCAAAACCAACAGTCACATAGTTGATGATGTGGGTAGTCGAACACGGCTTCAGTTTATCTACCAACCTTTCTTATTATATCTAGCTCTTGCATGATATCTTGGTGAAACCTCTGCCACCCGGATGCCGACTCACCGCTATCTTCGACGTACGTGCATACATCTGAAGTTGAATCTTGTCAATGACGGATACATTCTAGTCGTGCCACTCCGGATCGGCGCTCGATCTTCCGTACATTGTCAGTGTCACGTTGCTTGATCAGGATAGAACTGATGATGCATATACAGTACTCGACCGAAGGTAAGATTAAGGAGCCGAATCTGATGGCCGAAGCAGGACAAGGGCTAATGTCAACTGTAACTTCTTACGCGCGCGGCGATGTGATGGGTGCCGTTATGGGCGCATTCAACCTAGCGAAAGTGGCATCGGGTCGTACTCGTGCACAAGAAGCTGGGCGGATTTCCAGAACAACGAAGACGAGTCCGGCGGATGCGGTGTGTCCTTTATCGGGCTAAATGAGGCATTATTCGTAACCTTTTCTTCAGATTTCATGGAGCGGATGCAAAGATTCGCAGACTAGCGCAGACACTCAGGAAGCGGGCAAGGCAACAGGTGCAATGAGCTTTGTACATTTACTTCTTTTCTTCGATTACACACGTGATGATTGCATGTTCGAACGTCTAGGCATTCATAAGTGCTCTCGGTAAATATTTCCTTCTACAATTACGATTCTTTTACCAGTTTGTAATTAGAGCGAAACCCACATCAAAGCTATCAAGAGTTACTCGTCAACATTCGAACGATTCTTCGTGATAAGTATGAGCAGAAACCGCAGGTGCATGTTATGCTTCGCTGTCAGAAGGCTTTCTAACCGTCCCATGGCAGCTTTCGTGTTCGCATCCTATGGTAAGCAGTAGTGCACCACAATAATGCATAATTTATAGCTGAGAACTGCATCCGTAGGACACCAATCTCTTATTCATTTGTTGAACTCCCGCTTTGCTGTATATCAACACGTATATGTAGCACTGTAAAAAGATCGTTCGTAATAGAAACACTGACACGCGGCGAAACGCGGCTTCTATCATCCCACGGTAAGACCTTATACCAAGAGCCAGCACTATGAAGAAGGTCGTCAAGAGTGCCTTTTTCTACGGGACACTGATGCACCCCAAAATACTCCGTGAAGTTCTAAGGAATAAAGGGAAGCATCTCCAGATATGCACAGCACTCTTGATGGTCGGGTTCAATCTCGTTTCCTCTCCCCGTTATTAAATAGCTTTTGTGTAACAGGATTATACAAGACACCAAGTTAAGGCAAGTTGGGTTTATGATTTTGTCGAGTGGTGTTTGCTGATAATGCCAGAACGCTGACTATCCCGGCATAGTACCGTACGAAACGGGAAGAAAGCTGATCGATCGCGAGCTGGAACCGGAGGAAAGATGTGTCAGAGGGACGTTGGTAACTGGACTCACGATGGCCGATATTAAAAGGTTAGACTGGTTCGAGACGGACGTGAGTGCTTTTTTTTGATGAAAGAAAACTACCACTGAGTTGAACCACGTGATGAATGGACAGGATTACATTCGGAAAGTTGTTTCTGTGTATCCGTTGGAAGAGCTGACGGCGTTGGACAACTTCGTGCACGACGAAGGACAGAACAAGAATATCATCGAGCGCATCGGTCATGTACAGCCACGGGCGTTGGATGAGATCTTGGCGGGGACGATGGGAGCGGGAGAGAAAGCCGAGACGTACGTGTATCAGGACGTGGGGACGCTGAGACCGACGCTTTGGTCATTTTCGGAATTCGTGGAGAAGAATGCATGGAAATGGTACGGCGGGGAGAACTCAGAGGAGGATGAGGCACCGGAACCGGAGATTGACGGGCGCAGTACTGTACAATAATGGTGCCCTTGCTTGCTTTGCTGTCTTCATGCCATCCCGTCTGCTAGTGGCCTGCGCCGCCCTTTCTTTTCTCCCGTTATACTATGTGTTTATCACACCCAACCATGCTCAACTGCAATACCAGGACGGTGCGTATTCTCGCGCTCAGGGAAGTATGGGAGTTTGTCTTATTTTTGGGTCATTGCAGCTCCCGATCTCAGTCGATACAGGCAGCTGGGAGTTCTATCGGAGCAAGACTTTCCTTTTGGTGGGCCCCACTTGCCCGTTTGTACACTGATTAGTCTGATTTCTCACTCCCATAGGAGATCCGTCTAAACGCCTCATCATAGTCGGCGACGTCCATGGTCAGTATGACCATCTGCAGTCAGTCGTCCCATCTTATCCTTCATACCCAATGAAATTTAAATCACTCTCCAAGAACTCTCCTAACACGTCTTTCCTACAACAACGAATCGGACAAGCTCTTTCACGTGGGCGATGTCGTTACCAAGGCGCCTTTGCAAGGTTCGATCGACGTTCTGTCCTTCTTGTCGTCCAACGGGATTCAAGGCGTGCGCGGCAACCAAGATCAGAAAGTCATCGAATGGCGGAGCTGGATCAACTGGGTTTCGTCAAAGCCGGGGGCCACTGCATTCCTGGAGTCAGCCCTAAAGTCATGGAAGAAGGCTGAGAAAAAGGGCGAGGGTCTCAAGAAGTGGAATGAACGCCATCGTAAACTTGCGTCCAGAAATTCGCTTGGGCCCAATTCACCGGATGATGTTCTCATGGACCATGTTACTGCCAAATGGTGGCGCCGCGTGCCTAGTCACTTGATTCTTTTCTCCGACGCATATATGGTCGCCAGTGAAATACCCGAGAAAGATTATGAGTACTTGGTCTCACTGCCAGTGCGGGTATACGTGCCTCACGCTCACTTGTTCCTCGTCCATGCCGGGTTGCTGTCCCATGACCCAGAATATGATTACGATGACCCGAGTCAACCTCTTAGCAAAGTCCTGAGGCATCCAGAATATATGCCCACAACGACAGGGTTAGCGGGCTCCGTCGTGTCTTGAGCCCTTTTACAGGATGGCTGGCAGGGCTGGTCTTGCAGAGCGCAAATAATCGCGGGGACCACGACTACGTTAGGGTCTATGATAAGGTAGAAGAAATGAGGAGAAGGAGGCAAGAGCGAGGTATTCTAGCTATTTCCCTAAATGAGGACCCATGGGTTTCGATGAACGTGCGCAGTGTGAAAGATGGCAAACCTACAAGGTGCGTGGGGCGGTGGCTAGTCACGGCTTTGCATTCTTACCCACGGGATCCACTAGATCTGGCAAGAAAGGGAAGCCATGGTCCGAGATTTGGAATGCAGATATGGACTCGTGCCGCGGCTTTGACGATTTGTACCCCACCGGGATTAAAAACAAGCACCGGACATTGCCTTGCCTTCCCATGTCGGTCGTCTATGGTCATGCGGCAGCTCGTGGTCTCGATATTAAGCGATGGAGCTTTGGCCTTGATACAGCTTGCGTAAGTGAGATTTTATACCCGCTCTATCATGTTCCTGAAACAAAAAAAGGCCAAAGGTGGTCGGCTCACGGCCCTCGTTCTTGGTAGGCAAGGCGATTTCAGCAAAGAAGGCGAGGCTTTTCCGTTTGGAGATGCCAGTGAAGCTCGTACCATTGGCGTAAACTGCAAGCATTGACCGTGACCAATTCACATTCGTCACCAGTTTGACATTCGTTCATCGTGGCATATCTTTCGTGTTTTAGAGATTTTTTTAAGGAACTTTCACAGTAATCGCCAACCTTTTTGTTTAGTTCTCATTGCATAACAGGACGGCGGCGCACGGTTTTATTTTATTGTTGTTGTACTAGTCATGGTATTTTTCGGCCCTAATATTCATTCAATCCAATCAACATCCGAAAAGCGTAGTTAACGACAAAGGCAGGTGGGTATCAAATGTAACGATCTCGTCACAAGTCAAATCATACCCGTCAGTCGAATATCCCGACTCGACGCCCCGACCAAGACAGTGAACTGGCCAGCTGGTCTTACCCAGCTCTGACTAATAACATCCCAGACACTGAAAGACATCCACTTAGTCTCGTGTGTAGTGGCAATTCGGAGCTTATACCTTAGGTCTCGCTGGCTCAAAGTCATGCGAACGGTGACACTTCGGCCTTGCGCTATAGCGACGTCATCAAACCCACGAAGCACCTTCTTGGGCTCTCCCGCGCTAGATGGGTAAGTTAGATATAACTGAGGTATCTCTGTCCCATCCACATATCCCGTGTTGGTGATCGTGAAAGAAACAGTAGCAACGGCGGAGCTTCCCGAAGACGTTGTAATAGAGAGGCTTGAATACGCAAAGGTGGTATATGAAAGTCCAAAGCCAAATTCAAAGCGGGGTACGATGTTCTTCGAATCCATGTACCGGTAGTCGAGGAGCAGCTTCTCCTTGTACTCGATCTCAAGAGAATGTAAATGACTGGGGAACAGGAATAACTGAGTAACACGCACAGATGGGAAGCCTATAACGCCATACACTATTTCCGTTCCGTAATCTTCTTCTGACTGTGAACAAAATGAATCGCTTTGTGTATAAGTGTGCACTTCCGCGGCTTACGTCTGCAATGCTGAAAGGGATACGACCTCTGGGGTTATAGGCACCCGAAAGGACATCTACGATGGAAGGGCCGGTTTGCTCGCCAGGTGCACCTGCATATAGAATACTAGTTATGTTAGGGTGGGCGCTCCATTTTGCATATACAGGCCCGACGGAATGGATAACGACAATGGTATTATTGCAGACTGCAGCAACGCGTTCAACCTGGGAAATGTTGAGCAGTCTGCATCACACAAAATTCAATCCTCACCAGGCTCCCGCCATCGAACCATAATTTCAAGTCATTCCTATCACCCATGTTGCCGTAAACGATATTGTAAGAGCCAAGTTCGCCACTCATTCTGAAAGATGCTTAGCCATTATATTGCACTTGGAGGGGCAAATGCTTACGCGTTCACGAACACAAAGGCCACGTCTTTTCCGTGCGCAGCCGCAGGTCCAGCCTTCAAATTATTCGATAGCGACGTCGAGATACTAGCTGAAGATCCAAAGAAGTCCTTGAGCGCATCCACCGGCGGTACGACATGATCAAGAGAGTTGGAGCCTGAGCCCCACCTGGCCAGATTCCTTATTTAGGTCTGCAAAATGATGGTCTCGAACCTAACTTACCCTATCACCATCGTACCGTCATTACATTCATTCAAACCACCAGAACATTTTTGATTAAGTTGCTTCGCATCCTGGCCTACGATCGCAACCGTCCTGATCTCCGACTTGGTGATAGGCAAGCCGATAGTCATACCCCCAGACGTAGTGCGGTTATTCTTCAAAAGAACAGCAGAGGCGGAACCTATCTCGCGGACAAGGGCTGTATGTGCGTCACTTCTGACGTTCACATCCTGGTTTAGCGGCCCTGACTTGTCTTGTGCTTGTGTGTTGAAGCTGGTGGGCGGATATCCCTGTAATGAATGTTGGAATCAACTGTACAAGGAGTGCGCCGGGCATTTACCAAGTCTTGACTAAGGCGGTACCACGGAGCTAATATACGGGCTACCATTTGATCGAGTCGAGCCAGCGAGACAGTACCTTCATCGATGGCAATCTTGAGATTGAGTCCATATACGCCTCCACCTATGGCGAGTGAGTATACATCATGATCAAGATATGCACATACCAATGAAGATGTAATCGCCCGGCTGCTCCATATCCAGCCCGGCATTGGCATTATCACTGGTTGAATCATGTGTTGCGCCCCAGTCACTGACAAGAAAACCTTTTATACCACAATTAATAATTGGTAATGCACCATGATGGAAGTTCTGACCTTTAAATCCATCTTTACGTAGTAGACCATCGGAACCAAAAAGCTCAGCGTTGTGACAGGAAGAAATTTCATTGAACCGATTATAAGCGCACATTACGGAAGAAACATCAGCCTGCAAGACAAGACGTCAAACAATAGGCACTTCACGGAATGAAAAGATACATATTTCGATGCTCCTCAAAAAAGGATAATAGTACACCTCATAAAGCGTTCTATTGTCCATGTCAGCGGATAGGCCGTATCTCCAATGCTCCTGGTTATTGGCGGCAAAATGCTTTGCGCAGGCCATGACACCTACGCTCTGAATGCCCGTAATGGTTTCAAAGGCGCCTTCTCCGTTCAAGTAAGGATCCGGACCAAAACTGCTTTGCATTCAATAGGCGAAAATAATACTTCCCGATATTAAAGTACCTTTCCCATGCACGGCCTGCCTTGGGATTCCTCATCTGTAAAACGCAGTTGGATTACCCTGGAAAATGCGCATACATGTGGCGTACGATATCCATAGCGGGGCCTAGCAATACACTACGAAAATCATGCAAAAGTATCGAGCCGACGTGGCGATACTCACTGGATACCCTTTCCACGAAATTCCTCTGCCATGGCTTGACCGCGTGCCCGCATTAGGCGGCGGCTGAACGTTGCAGCGGTATTGATTCCGGACGGAAACCCAGTCACGTTTTTAACAAGACGCACACCAGCAGGTCCGTCATTAAGACAGAGAGAAGGTATTCCTAAACGCGGCACAGCATACGTTTCGCCTACGCAGCGACCTGAATGAATCGGTTAGCATAGTATCTTGAACAAGAGAGAGATTGCAGCCATACGAGAGGGGTTCAGTTGCCTGTTACCAGTGACAATACCTATCTTTTCATCCAGTGTCATTCGGGCGACCATGTCATCAGCCAATTGATAGGCTTGGTCCCATGTTCCTATGCCAACGACGGCTCTAAGCACAATTAGAGGCGATAATGTCATAAACGCACGTAGATTTAAGGAACTGCTCGCAGTCCATAAGGACAGAACAGCGAGAAAAGCCTCGACAAGGGTCCACATTGATCGTGGACCAGTTCAGGATTAAATCAACTTATTCGAATTTTGATCTCTGATGGCCCTGTATGCTGTGGCTTTCAGACATTGATGTTACAAACTCATCAGCATCATGTTAATTCTGATCTGAGGATGTAGCATCAGCTACAGAACTGCATATGTCACTTGTGACATGTGACCATGCTCGTGACCAAATTATATACCAAACTCCGACAGCGCCATCCACTGCTCCTCAACAACCCTTATAATATCGAACACGACATCTGCGATCCTCTTAGCGCGGCTCGCTCCATATCTGGATGAGGCTTGGCAGGAGAACGGTCGCTCCCACAGGCCCTCTAACCGCTTCAGTCTACCGTTATGCTGTCCCCGTTGGAGTCCTGGTTGCCCAGCACTTGTAATGGAAAATCTCAAACCATCACGAACTGCAGTGCTAGTATGGTACTTTACAGTATGAATGACATTCTATACGCTTCTGTACACATCCCGTAGCCTCCAAACGTACCCACGGATGGAGGTGAACGTCGCCATTACGGGGTTGTCAGAGAAGTGAAGGAGGCAGGGCGGTGGTGGAGGACGGTGTGGATCCATCGCTCGAGGCAGGTGGGCTGGCGCTGGTTATCCTTGTGAAGAAGTGACAAGTGCCGGAATGGGAGATGTTGATGTACGTTCCCGCGGCTACGCCGTCGAAACGAAGGGTCGAGAGCACACAGGAGTACCGAACTATGAGTGGGGTATTTACAATCGAATTGTCAAGTGTTCCGACTAAGGTTCCGACTATTCAGAGAACCAGAATTGTCCAAAACCCGTACTTCTGCCCCGATCTGTCGCAGCGGCGAAAAAAATGAATAGCGAGGAGACGCTAAATTTGGCGTCTACATCAGATTCATATGTGGTTTCACGGTAATTACGATAGCAGACGCCCTGCTCCTGCACACCTACCTAGCATGAATTCGAGATTGGTCTCCCGTGATAGTTGACAATGACGTAATTTCGATCTGCAGTGTTAACCAAAACAGGTAAGCCGATCGTGACCAGCGTGGCTGACAGTCGAAGTATAGAATTGCCCACGCACGCCTCGCTCCTCTTTCCAGTTAACCACATCCTACACACCATGCATACTATTATGTGCGCTGCTGCCTCCTCCTCCTCCTCCGGCGCTGGTCGTCCTCTCGCTACACCCACCTTCATTCCTACCTGCTCCCTTCACATTGCTGCTGACAATTTCAGAGCCGCCTTGGACGTCCAGGCCATCAACCCCGCCGGGGTCGCCACGTCGTCAGTGCCACTAAAAACAGAAGAGCTCGTTTCACCCAGGAAGATATTGTTCTTGCTGACCATGCTGCGTTTCTTAAGCACGTCAGGACACTCGATAGGTTGGAAGCTCTTGGTATTCTTGAAGGCAGGAGGCCTCGCCCGCTTCAAGAGGATCTGGTCCTGAACTGGTGGTCTTGGTCGTCTCTTCAGTACGGTAGGTTTCTCAACAGAGTTGACGCTCTGGCTATACTTGAAGGCACGAAAACTTGTCCCGGTCAAGAGGATCTTGTACTTGCAGGTCTGTCTCTGCCTTCGTCTCGCGCGCTAGGACTGTCAACAAACTGGAAGATTTTGAGCGTCGGGAAGCTCTCTCTTCTGACAAGGACTCTGGCGACGACTCGATTGTGCTTGCAGAGTCTGAGACTTCTTCTCTTAAGCGCGCAAGGGCGATTAACAAACGTGCTGGCATTGACATTCTTGAACGCCGTGAGAGCAGGAAGGCGCATCTCTTCGGCGGGCCGATTCTGCAAGCTCACCGCCGCCCTTAAGGGGCTCGGGCAGCAATGCCCAATAGGATTTGTTTTCTGTTTTTTTGTTTTCAAGTGGCTGACGTTGTTTGCTTTTCTAGGTTCGGTCCATGTTACTCATTTACGCTTTTACGGAGAAGACGACCACCCCCGGATCTAGTGATGAACCGACTGTTTTATGTAAGTCAGGTATTCAATACAATGAGCACTGCTAACCAGTTTCAAGGCGCCGCAGTCGAAGGTTTGGCGGTTGTACCAAGTTGACGCGACTTGTCAAATCACGGCGTTGTGGCAGCGCAGGTGACAAATATGGAACCCTGGTCAAGTTCTGTGTGTAAGCCCTCAAAGCCTGACGTTGCCGGGTTCAAGACAGGAATGGCGAGGTGGCGGGCAAAGGACGTTGGCCCTGACCAAGTCTTGCGTTTGGAGCTCGTTGTCCGATGAAGCCGCTGGGGAGGACGTCCAGTACGAGGCTGAGCTGGGTGGGATCCTTGACAAATTCTGCCTTGTGATGAAGCATTCAGAAGCGTGGCGTCTGATGAGCCGGCACCTATCTCCCCGGATTTGGGAAAACCGTCAAAAAGTTTGACGATGATGACGACTTGAATGGGTGAGTTTTATTTTTCCTTATTTGGTGGCGAGGGTGATTGACAAGTTTTATGTTCGACACGTCCAGACCACAAGAACGACTGCTTTCCTTTCTTGCTTTTGTAGATACCTTTCTTTTCGCAACGTCGGTAGCTTTTCCCCTAAGCCCGAGGGGTTTTTAACGCACCCGACGTCGGCGACCATTTGAACCATTTTTTAGTTACAGGTTTCTGATGTAAAGCTCGTTGCTCTGATGTATAATGGGATTTAAGATTAAGGGCTTATATCTTGTGTTGGATTCGAGTTTGAACTTTTGTCACAGGTGTCACGCACATATGATATTCTTAACGTGCACTCTTTCTCTGTCAATTAACACGACATCGTCCGAGAGCGTGTGGTGCGTTAGACAAGCCACGACTATCCTTGTTCGAAACTCTCTCTCAGCGCAAGATCGTTGATGACCCATCTTTTTTTTTCTCAATCTTCACAATTTTCTTAATTTTTTTTGGGTATTGTCGGAATCAAACACAGGTTGTGCCCATGCTTATTGAACTCGAGTCGAGATTAGTCAAACGATGATTGCCAAGCAAGAAAAACATTCTTAGGTTGTAACTGCAGAGTTCAATATCTTGTAGAGCATCTCCATTGTCACAGGAAAAGTGTAAAGAAGCTATGTAGCTCCGTAGAAGTCATTCAATCGATTGCAGGATTAATTCGAATTGATAAGTAGAAAGCCAATTCTGCATTCTCTCAGAAGACAGTGTATTGGTTGGCGTCAGTCGCTGAGCAACGTTCAGATCGTGATAGCTTTATACTGGCCTAATTCTAATATACATCCTCAATTCGACTTATTCTCGGCCAAAACCGCAAGTTCCAACTCCTCCTTCAACCGCTTCAGCACATCGATAGCCGCTTTGACCTGCCCTTCGAGCTCCGCTGTCTTCGGCGCCTGGGCTTTCAAACTTCGTACCGTCTGTCCTTGTTCCGCCACCCTTACTTCCAGCGCCAATGTTTCGGGAGATTTGGGTCCGTCGTGCACGGGTACCGTGGCTGATTTGGCAGCAACTTTCTTCTTACCCTTGGCACCATTCGCTGTTTTGTCGACAGTCACAGCGTTTGCTTCGCTTCCACCAAACTTCTGCCTCCACACCTCCGCCATTCCCTCATCGATCTTCTTGAACAGGTGCTCCGGCGTGCCTATCGTATGACTGCCAAGAATATCGGTTGAGAGGACATCCGGAACAGCGCGGGCCGGTGCATTGAGTTGCTTCAAAATAGATTCAGATGTTGCAGGCATAAATGGGTATATGAGGGCGGAAAGTGCGTAGATCAAATTGACCGCACGCGAAATAACCTGAGCACACCGCGTTGGATTCTCTGCCATCAGTGCCTTGTTAAGACCGGACGATTGAAGATAGTTGTTTCCCCGAATAGAAATGAGCATGACAGTCTGAAGACCCAACCGCAGTTTCACCGCATCCATGGCATCAATGTAGTCCTTCAACAGACCATTGACTGCCGAGATGAATTCTGCGTCATGAGGGTCATTCGGAGATACCGGGCCGGGAGCATCTCCGCTTTCTGGTATCACGCTGCTATATTGTGATGACACGAACTTCAGCGTACGATTGACGAAGTTGCCAAAGCTACCGACAATAAGCAAATATATCGACTGAGTGAATCCCACCTACTTGTTCAGCAGAACGTTATTATTTGCCGCAATCTACAGAATCATTCATACGACGCCTTTACTTGCGGTGTCAAATGACGTACACAATCAGACCATGAGAACATGGCATCTGCAGTCTCGGGCCGCGTTGAGAGTAGATAATATCGCCAAACGGATGGTGGGATCCCAGTATCCTTTGCGCCCGGGCCAAAAACACCACGATTTTTACTCTTGGAAAATTTACCTCCTTCATAGTTTAAATATTCTGTAATAGCGCACCTCAGCAACCTTGTTGAACTGTATAGTTGGACGTACCTGTTGTAGATATATGGTGAAGTTTGGTCCAAACCCGCCCGTCGCCGATTAGCATAGATGGGAAGTAAACAGTGTGAAAATAAACGTTATCTTTACCCATAAATTGGTAAAGGTCAACATTTTCCGGATTAAACCACCATTGCTCCCATTCGGGAATGTAATTAGCGGTTATACTTGGGTATCCAATAGGTGCATCAAACTCGAGACTTAGCGTTAGGACTTCATGTGGTTGATAATAATAGAACAGGTTCATACCCAAACGTCTGTAAAAGACTGGTGTAAGCCAGACCATGATGTAATCTATGATAAGTAAACTTACAAAGAACTTTGCCTTTCATTCCGTGTACATCCTCTCCCTCTATAGGTACAGGTACACCCCATGTAAGGTCGCGAGTCAACGGAGTCGGCATCAAGCCACTCTTGAGTCTCGCGTCTACAATTTCTCCACCGGTATTGATAGTCGCATTGACCGACCATTTCCCTTTCCGATAGGATTCCTTGATCCATTCTTCCGTCTTGGGCTGAATGGCATCTAGTTTCAAGTACATATGAGCTGATATTCGGCGTGTAATATTATGCGTCTTGTCGACGAGGCAGCGAGGGTTTAGAAGATCAACAGGATCCAAAGTTCTACTGCATCCATCGCATTGGTCTCCACGAGCATCCTTTCAATAAATTAAGCGTATCTTCTAGCCGATTATGAGATCCGAACCTCGTAACCACAGTGGGGGCATATTCCTTCCACAAACCGATCTGCTAAAAATCTTCATGCCATTAGTGAGAGAATCGCTGATCTGATAACCGTCATACTTCTGACACCCTTCGCAGTAAGTTTGCTCTTTTTCCTGTCTCTCAAGGTATCCATTCTTTTCCAGGTTGAGATATATATTCTGTGAGATCCTACTCTTTTGTGAGACACCGAAGGTTTGTCAGCGCCGAGATGATGCATACTTGGTATGCAAAGGTGTTGATGTCCGACCAAAATAGTCAAACCTAGTAATCGTCAATGAAGATAGCCTTAGCCATGAAGAAATTAAATCATACCCAATACCGAACCATTTATATGTCTCTGCATGTAGAACGTGGTATTTATCACATAGTTCTTGCGGTGTGATACCTTCTTTCAAAGCTTGCGTCTCCGTCGCCGTTCCATACTCGTCTGTACCGCATACATAAAGGGTGCGTCTATTTCTTGTGCCTGAGCCAGCCAGAGTTAGGTGAAGTTGAAGCGAGACATTGGCACGACGTACGGCTGTATCTATAGATGGCGAATGGTAAACAACATGATGATTCTCGTGCATGCTTCAAACTCACCGGCTAAACACATCTGCGCTCAGAGTACTTCCGATGATGTTACCTAAGTTGCGTTAGTTACAGGAAGATATGCGTAAGATACAACTCACCGAGATGAGGGACGTTGTTGCAATACGGCAATGCCGACGTGATTAGGACATTCTTCTCCCCGTTTATGGGTAGACTAGAACATAATATTCAATGCGATCAGCTGTGAGAGGGATGAAGTTATTCACGTAGGTGATAAGCCTGGTTCTCCTACAGTCCTGAGAACGCCCTCCGCCTCTCTTATCTTCTGCGTCATGGAAGCGAGCGTTGTATATTGCCACGACCTTGGTAAACAAAGAATGGAGAAAACTCTTGACAGCAGGTTGTGACTCGATAAGGCTATCTTGAGTGGCCAAACAAATGCCATTTTCATCACGCGAGCAATGACTCGCATGCCCATGCAGTTTCTCATCTCCTATCACTTCATCTATCAAATCGAGACTTGCGAACTGTTTTCGAACACTAGAACGTGGCGAGAAAATCCGTTTATACAAGTATCTTTCCAAGGTTCCCGGTTCGAGGGCGACGGCTAATTGGTAAGGATCATGACATTAAGCCTGGGCTCATTGAATGGGCCTCTATCTATGGACAAATGTCGATTCGTATTCATCCACCCGTCCAATCACACGTTGGTATGCCCACAGCCACGGAAGTCGAGATGTGGGAGCTACACCCTTGCTCCGCGGTACTTGACTTTGACAAATTGTGATGTATTTGCCTTCATTGAATGCCATGAATAATATAGTGTCATCTTAATTTATTGGCCTATGAGTTGTGAGAGTGCCTCTCCCACAGTCCTCAGAACGCCCTCCACCTCTTGACAGTGTGCATCACGCGAGAAATGACATCAGCGCGACAATCCGTGTTATCTCCCTTCCCTCGGACATACACGCTAAGATGGTACTATTTTACTGTCGTGATGAGTATGGGGAAACTGTCCTTGAATACGAGAGATAAGCATTTTTGGCTTTAACAAGCCAAGTGGCGGTGTAACAGCGTGTGACTTGATAAAGTCACATGCAAAACACAATGACATCAGCAGGCTTCAACACACCATGTCCTCAGCTGGGTTGGTAAAGTGAGCGCCCTCGTTCCTCGTCGACTTTCCCGTACTGAGTCCAGTCAGATGGATACGACGGCAGAATGCCGGTTTAGGCCAAACCAGTTCCCAACCTGAGTTCACTCCTCGTGCCGTTTTCATCGGGTTGGGGATCGGATGCATCATATGCTTCACCAACCTCAGCCTCGGACTACAGTCAGGATGGATCTCAATGTACGTGCTCTTCCCGAACGCTCGTTAGGCTGCCGTCAACCATACCCTCGAAGGATGTCAATACAATCGGCCCTCATTGGCTATCTAATATCCCGCATGCTTCCTAAGCCACTAACGCCCCAGGAGATCATCGTCGCGCAGACGACAGCCGTTGCTACTGGCACTATGCCTCTGGCGGCAGGATTCGTTGGAATTCTCCCGGCACTACGACTACTCGATGAAGAGCGTGACGGAACGGCGCCAGTTAACCTGACGTGGCTATCCACTATCGCTTGGTCGTGCGCTGTCGCATATTTTGGGTTAGCTTTAAACTCATGCCCTCTGGGTTTCTCTGACCAATATACTTCTTACCAGAGTCTTCCTTTCGCCGCCATTACGAAAGCAAGTTGTGCGTCGGCTCAGGATTCGATTGACACTTGCTCATTTTGGGATTTTTTCCAGATTATCAAGGAGCAGCTGGCCTTCCCCTCGGGCACCGCGACTGCCCAACTTATATCCGTGCTACACCAGATACCTCCGCCGGAAACGTCTGTAAAACGACGTCAAGGGTATAGACTACTAGACGAAGACGATGACACGGATGCCGAAACACTCGCGTCAGAATCTCCAGCGGATCCGGACGACGATGAAACTTGGGAGCGACAGACGGTCGAGAAAGAAGGCTGGCATGACCTCAGATGGAGTTTCGCTGTATCCGGCTTCGTGGCTGTATGTTGACTTGTCGTTGTTTTTGTGCCCATAAAACTGACTCACATTCAAGCTAGCCGCATATTTTTTCCCTGTCGTATTCGCCATTCCTTTATTTGGGACTTACTTGGCGAAAGATTGGTTATGGTATTTTACACCTAGTCTTTCATATGTTGGACAAGGTATGAGATAAAGATGATCATTCGTTTCTAATCGTGACCAACATATTTCAGGTATTATTATGGGATTTCCTACTACTCTAAGTATGAACTTGGTGAGCAAGATATGCAGTCGAGAATGACATGAAGTAACGTTGAATAGGGCACGATTGTTGGATGGGCCATCTTGTCGCCTCTAGCCAAGTACTTTGACTGGGCTCCGGGTCCCGTTGGCGACATGGGCATCGGTTCTCGAGGGTGGATTCTGTGGATATCATTGGGTATCATGTGTGCAGACAGCTTGGTCTCCCTCCTGCCAGTTGTCTATGCGCATGTCATGGGGTTCGTGAATCAGAAGAGTCCCATCATGGAAGACCATGAAACCGAGACGTCAGATCGTCTCGTCCCCTTGTCGTGGGTTGTTTCCGGGCTTTTAGCAAGCGTCATATTCGGTACCATCCTTGTGTGGTTGGTGTTTGGCAAAGAGCATATTAAACCGTGGGCGACGATGCTTGGATTCATGCTCGGCGGATTGCTGAGTGTCATTGGGTCAGCTCTTTACTTTCTAAACGTCATTGATATCGACTTTTTGTCCTGGCAGAGTACGGGCCCTCGGAGAAACAGACCTGAATCCGGTTTCTGGGTTGGGAAAGGTCTCTCAGTTGTTTTTTGCGTGGATCCAACCGGGGAACATTATCGCGAATATCATTGCCGGTGGTGTCGCAGAGGCCGGTGCCCAACAGTGAGCGCGAGGAAGGGGCGATGACAAGGATCTCATTCGTGTTATTTTCAGAGCCGGTGATTTGATGCAAGACCTGAAGACGGGGCATCTTTGCCATGCTTCACCTAGAGCGCAATTCTTTGGACAGTTGATCGGGTCGTCCGTGTCCATTCTGGTCACGACGATTGCATACACGTTGTACAATCGCGCGTACGTTATACCCGGTCCATCGTTCCCGGCGCCAACAGCCTACGTATGGCTGAGTCTGGCGAGACTATTACGTATGAGCGCTTTTTTTTGTTCTCGCCTTGAATGACTTTTTTTTTTCAAGGTGATGGTCAGCTACCGAGTCAAAGTGGATTGTTCATGGCCGTCTTTGCTCTCATTTTCGGAATCGTGTCGGGGGCGAAAACGTATGCATCTTCCCGACATTGGAGATACGCCAAGTGGATACCATCCGGAGTCGCGTTTGCGATCGGGTTCTTGAATACGCCTTCGTTCTCGATTGCACGTTTGATAGGGGGTATGGTGGAGTACCTTTATCGGACGCGGTATACCCAGGGCGGGGATGATATTCGGCTTGTGGTGATTGCGAGCGGATTTGTTTTAGGGGAAGGTGTGGTCGGGATCGTGTCGCTTGCGTTGCGGACGGTTGGGATTGGGGTGTTGAGCTGCATCGGGTGTGGGCATGGCCAATGCGGCGGCTGTCCGACTGCGGGTTGACGATGTCAACGTGTTACTGTTGCACTGCCTCGTGCAGTTTCACTCAAATATCTAATCCTTTTGTATCTCTTGAGCTTCTTGATTGTCACCTACACTCGACAAGCGCTATTAGTACACAGGTATGTTTGGGGATGCGAGTGGCCGCGTCGAGCTTTCCCAAATCCCAGCGTTGACGTTTTACAAAAACTCGGAGGCGGCTGGCCATCGGACTCGAGTCCCACAGTTGGTGTGCAGAGGCAAGCCATGCGGGCTGTACCAACCCGAAGTCGTGCACTGTCGCAGACTGCCCGGCGGCTCTGGCACGGACATTGATTGGAAAGTGAGTCGGTCGTCGCTCTGTCGTTTGCGATAGCGGGTTCACTCAATTGATGGGGGTCAGTGCGAAGCGGACCTTCCAGACTCGTTGCGCTTTGGACAAGTCCAAGTCAGCTGCGAAGGGTGGTCGGGCCCGGGGGATCCGTACGTCGTCAAGGGTGCGTCTCCCTCCCTCCCTCCCTCTCTCTCTTACCATGTGTCGAGAAAGACTGGACGACTGATATCGTACAGGATCGTGCTCTCTCGAATACAGGCTGGTCGAAGTGCCCGGTGCATTGCGGGGAGCCTCCTCCTCTGGTATGGGATGTACGTATGGCATTTTATTTTCACAAGTATCGTAGTAACACTGATGGCGCACAGCGCAAGACTGGCTCTCTCTACTATTCACCCTCGTATGGGTCGCCGTCGTGTTTTATATCGCCTACAAGTTTATCCTCAGCTATTTCTCTGCCAGGAACCAGTCTAGGCCATCTGGATCGCACTCCAGACCAGGCGGTGGAGGGGGCGGTGGAGGCGGTGGAGGCGGTGGTTGGAGAAACACGTTCCCTGGGGGATATGACGATCCTCCTCCACCCTATACCGACAACCGGAAGAGAGGTCAGGCGAGCGAAGGTTGGAGGCCTGGTTTCTGGAGCGGTGCTGCGCTAGGCGGCCTTGCGACTCACATGTTCGATCGCAGTCGGTCGCAGCAGCAGGAGACCCAGGTCCCGCCTGTTGGACGAGCTGCGCCGTACGATTGGGAACGCGAACGGTCGTACCAGATTCCGTTCATCTCTCGTCCGCTGCGACGGGCGACGCCTGCGCGGGATGACAGGGGAGAGGGAACTTCAAATCTTGGGTCTATGAGGAGGAGCACAGGGTATGGTGGTACCAACGTGCGGTGACTGTAAAGTATATGGCTGACGTAATTAACACTGTTCCTATGTGGCAGTCTTCAGCTCAGAGTCCGGAGCTGTCTTCCCCACCGGTATCGTCTGATTTCCAGTAAATGGAAAAGACGGAAACGCCATTGTAAGAGTCCGAGACCTTCGCTGTATCGCCTCGACGGTTTGTGCTGTCGTTCTTTGCAAATCTACAATACGAGGAACATGAGAAAGTAAATAGCGGTCCATGTCAAACCGACGGTGTTTCCGAGTACTGCCCTCGCGCCCCTTAATTCCTTCCCACGACCTATGAAGCTCTCTCAAGACTGGGATTGGGATGCAGGCGATATCGTCGTTCGTTTACCACGCAAAAAGCTCGGAATCACATTCATTTTCGTAGGTCAGACGAAAGCGAAAACGGCACCAATTGGCCACTTGCGCATACAACTACTGTCTGGCCAGTTCGAGCGTACAAGGTTTGGAATTGGAAGCGTTCAAAGTATTAACAATGAGATATCGACGGACTCTATTGGCAGCGCTCCAAGCTATATCATCTGACAATGATGTTGATGCGCATACAAGGCCTGCTGACGGTGAAACGGATTTTATACAGTTACGTTCTAGGCGGATCAAGAGACCACGCTCCTCCAGGTCTCGGGATTCGCTCGCGACGGGTGGGGATCCCAGTGAAAGCCTGGTCAACTCGGTGGCTGAGGACGGAAACCAACGAGTAGCTCTCCGGATGGTGGCTGAACCGCGATCGTCTCCCACGACTAGGAAATGGTCTTTGGTCGATCCGAGAAAGAGGGCGAGTGTGTTTCGTGTTTCTGCTTTTGGACGAACAGGGGAGAGGAGGGCGACGGAGAAGACACCGACGTCGTATGAACACTTGGCGTCTGAGCGGTTTGGACGTTCGCTGGTTGATGGTGGTGAGGTGGAGAGTTGGCCAGAGGTGCCTCGCCGCAACGCCAAAAAACATTGGCAAGACCCGTCGACGGCGACGGCGGACGGAAAGCGTTGGATATGGTTCCGGTGTTGATCAGATAGTCACGCTGAGTCACGGTTATTGTGGTTACACGTGTTACACGTGTTGTGAATGTCGTTCAACGGCACGCCGCTTGCGCAGGGCAGACGCCTCGACCACGGCGCTTTTCTCGGAAACAAACTTCATCTTCAGCCTGTTCATCCAGACGCTCGCCTTATCCAACCCACTCAAAGGCACGTCGCGTCTTTTTCACCTCGTCATCTCGCTCACCCCTTTCAAGTGCTCACCCAACAATCCCCTCCTCAGACGACGACGCTCAACCCGCCCTCGTCAGATACGCTCGTCTCAAACAACGCGAACAGATCGATCAGACTTCTACACACCGTCCAAGCGCTCCCCGTGTCTTTACCTCCCACCCCAACCCAGAAAGGTGGGCCCTCAAGGATACCACCGTCAACGTCGCAACTGCCTTTCACCAAGCCGCTTCCTCTGGCATGCAGACCTACCCTAGCCACCACAATAACGCCTGGGCTTCGGGCTCCAACCGCCCCAACCCCGCCGTCCCCAGAAGCTCCTCTGCCGAGTACGAAAAAGAGGCTCAACACGTTGGTCTCAAGAATCGTCTCGCCCCTCCCCCTTCGCGTTTAAACAATCCCCCAGGAGCTGGTCTCCGCCCAACCACAGGCCAGGGACAGCGGAAGCCCGTCTCCAAAATGGCCTCTGTCCATCACGTGCCAGACTCGGAAGGAGAGCCTGACAACGACCCAGACCCATCAGACCGTGCAAAGAGCCCATTGAATCAGGTCATTGACGTCGCTAAGCGCGCCCTCGCCCCTGCCACATTCTATCTCCGTCAGCGCTCACAAGAGCCAGATACGTCCGCCAATGGACAAAACTCGACCTACGACTATTCGGCAGAGGAACGTGAATTTCAGGCAAACAATTCAAAGACAAACAGCATATCTGGCCATCGTATGAACCGCATGTCGGTGGATAACAAGGCTTACAAGCCTTCCCTCTCAGATCGTGAAAGCTCCGAAGAGCATTCAGACGACGACGACGACAAGGGTCGTCGTCGAAGGAAAAAGAAGAAAAAGACTGACCCCGTTGGCGGCCCATTGACAACTTTGCCCGTCATGGCTGCCGACAAGAGAAAGAGAAGAAGGAGCAAAGGAAAGAGTGGGACAGGAGATGATGAGAAGAAGACGAGGAAAGCGGGAGCGAGACGAACACTGCTGCTTTTGAAAAGGTGAGCAACACGCCTCGTATGCAGGACCTCACTGATCGCTGGCCAGGCATCGAATCCACGAGCCTCTGTCGCTAGATCGTCTGCACCGCCTGCGTCTCGACAGTCTGTCCGAGGTCCGGAAACCGCGGGAGAGGTATCTCTTGGTGACGCAGAACAGGGATTACAGTCCATACCTGAAGTAGAGGGTGAAGATGAAGCTGAAGCACAGGAAACCCACGCGCGCCATACCGCTCTGTCACCCGTTCCCATATCAATCCAATCACCCGTTCCTTTCTCGATCGGCGCGGTTTTAGGACGAGTGGTTCACTTGTCGTTCAAGACATGCTTGAACACATTTGTATTTGCAGTGCACCTCCTATCTGGCCTATTCTTTGTTATGGGCCGCATACTGGGAACAATAGTCGAAATCATCCTAATCCGCCCATTCCGCATCGCTGGTCTCGTAGGATCACAATCCACTTACGACGAGCTACAACCACAACGCCCTGCGAAACCCTTTGGAAAATACCTGCTCATCGGACTCACACTTCTTGGTGCATGGTATGCGATCCAGGAACCCAACAACTTGCCCTTTTCCTACCGATCTCCCCTCTGTTTGGGGGCAAAGCCAAGCCCAAACACGACCAGGTATTCGTCGCCCCGAGTGACGTACCTACCAACTTTGCAGAGTTTCTCGCGCGCCTCAAGGCCGTCGAGTCTGCCATGTCAGACCTGTCCCGTATCGACGGCAATCGTGCAAACAGCCATGATGACCTCTTGGGCCGTCTAGACGACTTGGCCGACCGCGTCTCACGCGAGGCAAGAGAACGTAAACGTGTCCTCGACTCCGTGGAAGGAAAGGTCCGTGACGGTGTCGAGGGTGCTGTAAAACGCATCGAAGAAAATGTAGAGAGAAAACTGGTGGAAGGCGTAGACAAGCGCTTACAACGAAAAGTGGACGAGACCGTCGTCAGTCGCGTAAGGGTGATGGATGACGTGGTGAGCGGAGAGCTGAGCAGTGTGAAAAGGGAAATGGAAATACTAAAGGTCAAACTGGCCGCTCCTGCTTCTGCCGGTGGAAATGATGAAGCGGCACGGACCAGGCTTCGCGCTTTGGAAGATCGACTGGGCGAGATCGAAGGCGACGTCAAGGATGCGCTCGAACTCGGCAAGAAAGCAGCCCTCGTATCTGCAACGTCGGCAACTCCCTCGGGGACGAACGCGCCCTGGTGGACGAGATTCTCGCCGTCCAAGGGATCATTGCGTTCCGACATCATGCTCAAGTCGGCCGACGGACAAGACATCACGGCCCTTCTCGACCAGCTTATCACTTCCTCCGTGCTCGCCCACCTGCACAAGGATGGCCTGTCGATGCCGGACTATGCTCTCTTCTCTGCCGGTGCGCGCGTGATCCCGTCTCTGACCTCTCCGACGCTAGAGCTGCGCCCGCCGACGCTGTCCACCGTCTCGTCGCGTACTTTACGAGCCACGGGTACGCCCTCGGCCGACCGCCCGTGACGGCGCTACACCATGAGGTCCACAACGGCTTTTGCTGGCCGTTCTCTGGGAGCGAGGGGCAGCTGGCTGTCGCACTCGCTGCCCCTGTCAAGGTGGAGAGTGTGAGCGTGGACCATGTCCCGAAGGAGGTCGCGTTTGATATCGGGAGCGCCCCGAGGGACATGGAGGTCTGGGGTTTGGTGGAGGGCAAGGAGAATGTGCGGCGGGTGAAGGAGTGGAGGGACGCACGGTCGGCTTCGGACTCGGACTCGTATCCGCCAACGCTGCCGCGCCAACCAGAGTACCTCCGCCTGGCGAATTTCACGTACGATGTCGACGGGGCGAGTCATATCCAAAACTTTCCCGTGTCGGATGACATCAAGCAGATGGGCCTCGATTTTGGCGTTGTGGTGTTGATGGTGAAGAGTAATTGGGGAAGGAACGACTTGACCTGTTTATACAGGTTTAGAGTGCATGGAACTCGATTGGAACGGAGTCCAGTCGAGTGAGTGAATGCAAACAGTGATTTTATCACTTTTTTTGTCTTTTTTTTTCTTTTCTTTTTTCTCGCTCGTGCTTGACGGTCCATGTGAGTCGAGTATCTTATTCATTCATGCCAGTTACATGTTATGATTATGCTACTGATGACAGAATTTCACTATTCTTTACTCTTTGTATTTTTTGATTATTCTCTCCTTTTCCCCCCTCCATCTACGTGTGGGTCTGATTCAAGTGCTCTCTGTGTATCACGTAGAGTACCCCTTTCTGCTGTCGTAGACGCAATCGAATGATCTGGCTCATGCTTAGGTAGAGGCGTGGGCTTTGCGATAGTCCTCAATTTCAAGGGCTGACCAAGTTCACGTAGGAACTCGTTGTCAACTTGGGTGTGAAATGTACCTTTTTACTTTCAGCTACTATACGTTCGTAGATGGCTGTATATGTTCCTTCTCTGCCCACTTCTCCAGTGGCGCCGTGTTTATCCTTCTCAAGTACGATTTCATATATACAGAATATCCAACGCCGACATTAGACTCTGAGTTGGATCTGAATAATATTTGTCTGCATCAATACACCCGAAAGACCGGAAAGATAATGTGTCTCACCGGTATCTAATGAGAATGATCTTTCCATCACATTTTGAGGTGATTTTCTGTAAATATCTAAGCTGGTCCAAGCTCTGGACAGTAAGAAATTTGAGAGCCATACGGGGACAATTGTGTGTCCCATGATCATCCTGCTTCTTCAACACTTCGTCTAACTGTACGCAAATAGCCTCTTTGGGGAGCGTTGCCCATACACGGTACCACAAGGGTGAATCATCTCCTTCGTAAAAAAAACCTCCCTTCTTCCACGTCAAGCTCTGCTCCTCAGAAAGAAAAATCATAAATCGGATATGTATATGCTCATACTGGGAAATTTTGTATTTCTGGAGTTTTTTTTGATTTTATAACGAGGTTTCATTGCCTCTTGCAACTTTATAAGTAATTTATGCGAAATTGTCGAATGCGTCTCTCCATCATAAGGTGAATTGGGCGCTCCTATCGAGGGATGCAAAGGTAGGCGCAGAGCCGTGCACGATATGGTTGTTTGCCCAGATTTTACCTATTTTCCCATGAGCGGAAAGATCCATTTCCCGAGATGCGGAAGATTTATACTGCGCCATTTCTTCCTTGCTCACATCCCTTGGCTTGGTATTAGGGACCCATAAATAATACGAACGATGCAGCAAGAGGGCTCACTTCCACATGTCTGCGATGGCAGGTGGTTACAAAGAACAGACCGTAAAAAATATACGCGAGCTCACGGAGGATTCATGATGCCTCGTCACGTAAGCTACCTTCTTACCTCATGGAAATCGATCCTCAATTCTTTTCAACAGCTGAATTATTTGTCCTTGGACGGGTACCCCTGATAACAGCAAAGTTAAAGGGAACATGAACGAAAAAACGTGCCTACCGATCCATCACATCACCCAGTTGGACGAGGATGTCTACTCGTCCTGTCCAATGCTGTTGTTCATTCGTAACATTTGCGAATCGCAGTATTTTCTCCGTGTGCCCCAAGTCGCCATGCAGATCTCTGCAACAGCAACTACATGGAGACGGAATGGCCCATGAGGTCCGAATATCTTGTTGTTCTCCCGTGCAGCAATATGTGCTCCAAAAATAGGTTCGGTAGATGTCACATTCCCGACTTCGTAGGTCCATGCAACGGTGAGTATGGCGAGAACGTTGAGTACGGCGGCCGTTGAATGGAAGGAGAGTGCATTGCAATGAAAAGACAACTGGCGCTCCCACGTCTTGATTGTATCTATGAGGATATCATGATGGTAGTCGAGTAAAAAGAATAACAAGTTGTGTTCTGAGTTACCGATAATCAGCATGAACGTGGAGGACTCGAAAATTTCACCCAAAAGGGTTGGCGAACCGCGCGATGGACGGCTCTCATTATTCAATAACACAGCGCGCCTAGTCCAACCTTTAATTAACTCAGAATCGTTTCCGCCTTCGCGTGCCCTGTGGTGGCTTGAGATCTTATGACACTGACCGCTCTAATACGAACTGGACGCAAATTGTATATCTGATAAAAGTTTTACTTGTACAACGCCTCATACAGGCGGCGAGTCATAATATCCTGGTCTGTCAAAGATTGGAGAACTTATCGGTCGCCTGTTAAAAAGAGTCACAACGTGGTCCTTCGTAACTTATACAAAGGTGTGGCTTACCTCGACCAGAAGTTTAGAGGTGCCAGGTTCTCGGGAAGAGTGGCCCGCATCAGGAACGATGTGGAGAGTGGACTCGGGCAATGCCTAACAATGGCCTGCTATGATCACACGCGATGAGATACCAAGCGAATGTATACCTTGTGGAGTGCGTATGCCGTCGTTGCCTGTCATGATTGAGAAAAGTTAACGAAAGGCTAGGGCCAAAGCTCACCGGGCACACAACGTCATATCGGCCTTGGACAATGGTCGTGGGTATGTGTCGTCTGTCAGATGCCATCAAACTGTGGTCGTAGATGCAAGATAAAAATGTACATCTTATCGATGGATTGCTGTTCCAGAAGTTGGCCGTCCCTCATGAAACCCTGATAATTATTAGACCATTGGTGATGAAATGTGAATAGGACAACCTTATTGATGAAATAGTGGTTCTCAATCTTTGCGAACGCGCTTGGCAAAAGATCGTTGGGACCGTGATTACCTCAACGGAAAGGAACGTACAGAGCAAACTTATCGTCCTCGGCCTCTGCAACGATGGCAGGATCGATGTACAATTTCGATGTGGACAACCTTCGTGCATCTATGATCACTTTCATCTACACTTTTCAGAGAAACGTACTCCCACTTGGACCAAGCTCTGGCTGCTTGGATCCGTTCATTCTCGTCCAAAGAGGTGAGCTTAGCGTGATACGCCTTTATCATGTCGTGGCGCTTTTCCTCTGGGACGATTGCTTCATACTCGGACCTGTAAGTCTGCGATGAGATTGGAAAGAGCTTGAATGTTCTTGGGACTACCAAGCTTCAGGGAAAAGATGTGAGGCACCGTCTTGATAGAAAAATCTGAGTTCACTAAACCGCAGGTTGTAGAGTGAGAAAGCCCTTTGAATTGAGGAAGTTCAATACCTCTGGCGCAAAGTGAAGATGCCACTGATGTGTATTATGTTAGCATTGAATTGGAATGGAGTACGTCGAACTTACCGAAGCACGAGGGATTTTACGCGTTCTGGATGAGTCTGATCAAGCACGTTTTAACCAGTCCCTAACAGACGGGGGCGTAAACTGCTCACTTGTGCATATGCTAATGAAAGTGTCGAGCCCTTGACAAAGCAAATCAGAGTCCTGAATGGGTGTAATCAACAAAAGATCTTACCCACGAGCCACCGAAGACGTTCCACTTTTCTATCTTGAGATGCTTACGCAGTCTTTCTATATCCTCAACCAGGTCCCATGTAGTATTTTGTTCAGTGCAAGCACTCCTGTAAAGCAAAACTAGAATGACGATCAACTGATGTACCGGGAAAATGATCTAACGGTGTGGATTTTCCACTCCCTCGTTGATCAAAGAGAACGATCTTATTCAGGCGGGTCGATTTCATGAAGATATAATAGTATTACAAGAAATTATACCTTGTATTTTTCAGGGTTGAAGTATCCCCTGTCGGTCGCGTCTGTACCTCCGCCTGGACCGCCTAGATGAGGGTATGAGCAGATGTGACATGATCATATAATCGCAAGACAACCATGGAGGTATACGACTGGTGCGCGAAAATGAGCACTATAAGTGGAACGAGTCGGACCAGTCGGTGACACGGGGCCCACCTGGATTACCATCTTTCTTGCCAGATACCTCATAGCTGCATGACCATAAATATTAGCGATGCTGTCTGATAGCTTCATGACGTACTAAAGTGTGTGTATATTGGAAACTACGAGGGTGCTGACTTCAAATGGCTCTGTTATTGGATACATGGCAGGGTTGGGATGAGGCGTGCAGATCGCATCATATCAGGAGATTTACATATAAGGGAATACCATATCGGGTTAAGCTTTTTGAACCGCAACCATGTTGGACAAGGTCTATACCCAGATTCCCCCTTCCCAGACTCCTCTCACGGAAGATCCTTATGGTCAACTGTCGACAGCAGAGCAGGAATCATACCAGGAGGTTCTTGACCACTTCTCAAAAGACGCAGCCGTAGAAGGTGACGCGCAGTTATCTGAAGAGGAAAAGTTTTGGCTCTCACGCGAGTGTCTGTTGAGGTACACGGCGCTAGTTCATATGGCTGACACCTTCCTTCACGACATTCAACAGATATTTACGCGCCTCAAAGTGGAGAACCCGAACCGCCATAGAGCGTCTTGAACAGACCCTGAAATGGCGGAGGGAATTCGGACTGTACGATTTATTGACTGCTCAGCATGTCGAGCCAGAGGCTGTGACGGGCAAGGAGGTCGTTTACGGCTACGATACTGAGGGACGCCCTGGCTTTTATATGTTCCCCAGCCGACAAAACACAGATGATCCCACTAGGCAAATACAATTTGCTGTCTGGATGATGGAACGTTGTGTTGACCTTATGAGGCCTGGCGTAGAGTACGTTCACTCTTTTTTTCGTCTGCTAGCTATAACCAACTCACATGGCTCGAGGACCCTAGACATGTTGATTAATTACGCTGACAAGGCTAAGACTCCCGCGATATCAACTGCTCGTGCTGTGCTCAACATATTACAAGACCATTATCCCGAACGTCTTGGGAAATCGCTCATTATAAAGATACCCTTTTATATCAACGCTTTTTTTAGAATCATCATGCCATTCGTCGACCCCGTTACTCGTGATAAAATCAAGTTTAATCCTATGGTAGTCAAAGACGGCTATTTCACCTCAGAAATGCTGATGAGCGGCTCTTGGGAGGGTGAATGCAACTTCGAATATGAACATGACAAGTATTGGCCGGCTCTTGTCTCCCTTTGTGACGATAGGAAGAAGGCTTGGCTTCAGAGGTGGAGAACACTGGGTGGCACTGTCGGAATCAAGGAATGGGACTACAAACAAGAGAGTGCAGGCGCCAAGACCTCCCAGGACGTTTCTACCAAAGCGGACACGGATGGACAACCTACAGAGCAATCTGGTGATCCGGCGACCGGGGTTGCTGTGTTGTGCGACGAGCAGAAACACGTCCACCAGAATGGTCATGCTAATGGGGATGCTATAAAAGCCATCGAGGGAGCCAAGGCATAAATAAAGCGACCAGCGCCTGGATTCTGCAATAAGAATTTCGTGCTCTTAATCTGGATTGTGCATTGGGTTTTGGGTAGACATAATGACTGTCCAACTATTCTGATTTAATAGACTATATGTACTTTTCGTATGATTGAATATAAGCGTAGTTTGCTCAATCCATTTCATGGCCGACTCAACTGGAAGCTCTGCCAATTCAACTGTCAAAGTCAAGCTCGTCTTTTTAGGTGAACTTGCTTTCCCGCCTCCCTTGGTCTACTCATACCTCCATAGGTGAATCAGCTGTGGGAAAATCGGCCGCGGCTCTTAGATTTGTACGCTTGCCTTTTCGTCCTACATCTGCTTCTAATCCTCCTCAGGTTAACAACCAGTTCTCGCGGACTCACAAGGGACCTACTATTGGTGCCACATTCTACTCACAGAAATGCCGACTTGACCATTGTGTCCTTCGCTACGAGATCTGGGTCACGGCTGGGCAAGAGCGCTTTCAGTCGCTAGCAGTATGTTACCTCACCAGGCTCACCTTCCCCGCCTTCTCCCTTTTTCCTCGCTTACATTGCACCAAGCCCATGTATTACCGCAATGCTCAGGCGGCCGTTGTTGTTTATGACATAACCAATGCCTCCAGCTTTGAGAGAGCCAAGCCCGGGTTACGGAGCTCCAGCGACAAGCCAACCCCAACATTGTCATTGCTCTAGTAGGGAACAAAGTTGACCTCGTGCAACATTCCGCCTCCTCTACCGGCGTCCACCCGTGTTTTGAAGCCAATGATGCTACTGCTCCACCCCGCGAAGCGCCATCATCGGAAGCGGAACCCGAGACGCTTAGACAAATTTCAAGAGCCGATGCCCAGGCATATGCGGCTGAGGCCGGTCTTTTGTTTTTCGAGACCAGTGCCAAGACAGGCGAGAACATTATCGAGTTGTTTACAGAGATAGGTGATTTATTGACGATTCTGTATATACCATTCCACCTAAACATGTCACAGGCAAAAAGATTCCCATCGAGCATACATTAGCAGCATCAAACGATGGCGGTTCTAGTGTGTCGGGTTCTCGTGTGTAGTTGTGCTCTCGTGTGTGGGATGTATTATATTCAGGGCTCGGTTTTATACCATGAACTGGTGTGGGATTTTGCGACGATACGGGCATTTCCTGAGGATCACGAATCGTAGGTAATCCGAGATAACATGCTCAACAATATTCCGGGACAGAGAACGTTCACAAATCACGACTCATTTAGGGTGTAATGTTCTCGCATAGTGAAGCTAGGCGCCTCAGCCATGTCGTTACGCGAGCAGAACTATGTGCTATGCTTTGTATGATGGACAATACCTATCACCAAAGATCGCTTTATTCGTCAGAGTCACCAGAGACAATGACATCATCTGCAGAGATTTGTGAACCTCAGCTCTCAGTAGTTTCTTACGACAACGTACCAATTTTGAGTACAGCTCGGACAAGCTGCCGAGAATCAGTAGGTCAGATCTATCGTTCCCATAGTTCCTTGGTACATACCTGAGTCGCCAGCAAGTATTGTTGCCGTTTTGAGACGAGCGGGTCGTACACAAACTGCTTCTTCATGTCTGCCATAGCAAATGAGCACGAGGCATACTCTCTGACTAAAGGGTGTAACGTACCAAGCTCACCCTTTCCCATGCAATCAATACCAAGACAGGTATTATTCTCTTTTATCTGTCTGCTTTTCACTTCTGTTAGTGTGTCAATAGGTGATAGACCACTGTTCTCTGCCAGAGCTAGCGGAACCGCGTCCAGAGCCGAGGCGAAAGCGCGCATGGCATATTGCTCAATAGATGGGACCTTAACAAAGACAGGTCAGTATGACTTATGCTGGGCAAACTTTGTACAACACTGACCTCATCCGCAGCTTTTGTTACGGCAATAGAACAGCGAATATCAGCTGCACCTCCGCCATATACCACACGGTTGTCGACGATGAGATTACGGACAGCACAAATGGCATCGTGCAACGCGCGTTTTGCTTCATCCACGATCTAGCAAATCCATCAGCTGACACCGAGCCCAAGACTCGGATGACACACCATTTTGTTACTCCCCCGGACAAAGATGGTCACAGCTCGGCTGTTTGCACAATCTTCGATAATAAGCATCTTGTCTCGAGTGGTGCCAAACGTGACTTCACGAACAATCCCTGCTTTGCCCAACTTTGCACTCGTCAAATCTTCGAAACGAGGGACGATTCGTCCTTGAGTCGCAATGGCAATCAACTATGTGCACGTTTGCCCTGTGATTTGATTGGAATGAAGCAAGTTAACCTTACCTCGATCTCAGGACCACCGACCCACCGCACAGCAGGTAGTTCATTTTGCATCAGAAGATGGTTGGCTTCATCATCAAATCCCCATTGGCAGATAACGAGATTTGCTCCAGCATCCTTCACCCGCTTAATCATATCTGCGAACTTTTCCTTCTCATAATCCCTCAACTTTCTAAACTCCTCTACACTCGTGATATCAAGCTTGTGTTTTGTCTTGGGCCGAGGAGGTTCAAAAGGACATGTGAGGATGGCTAGTCGCGCATCGCGAACTTCGCTGGGCATTTGAGGATGTGAAAAGTCTTTATCTATGAGGACACCTTTGATAAGTTGGATATCGGCCAGCGACCCGCCAACTTTGCCGTCGACCTTGATCAGATCAAAGGAGACATCGCGACGTTCCAGGTCAGCAACGGTGAGGACAGCATCAACAGCGATCTCTGCGAATTGACGAATTTCTTTCGAGACACTACGATTGGACAGTTAGTCAGATAATACGACAACAGATGCAGAGTAAATGATACATTTTACTACCCAAACTGGTGATGGCGGTTTTGACCAAGTTTTCAGTGTTGTCTTTTGAGTATTCAACTCGATCTGAGATGTGGTCTAGTTCTGCCAAGGCCACAGCACATGCACGATCAAAACCGTCTGCGATACGGATCGGGTGCATGCCCTTGTCTAACAGCTCCTCGCTCTGTTCTAACAGGGCGCCAGCGAGAACTATGTTATGTCAGTCCAAGTCCGTTGTGTTATACTTGATTACCGCACCAACGACACCGGTCGTCCCATCACCAATCTCATCATCCTGGCTCCTGGACAATTGAACGAGGAGCTTTGCAATCTGATGCTCAACTTCCATTTGACCCAGGATTGTGGCACCATCGTTTGTTACTGTGATTTCTCCATCAGGTGAAATGAGGATTTTGTCGAGACCTGTGTAATGCGGGAAAGATCGTCCGATGTTGCGTTATTAGTGTCACCATCGAACTGCCGAGAAGTATAAGTCCTGTTACCTCGCGGGCCAAGGGACGTCCGTACGATATTTGACACGGTTCTTGCAGCGAGAATATGAGACTAGACGACTATTAAAATACGCGATCATGAGTAGAGTGTCAGACCTTGATCGCCTCTACGCCATGTGCTCTTGTTTTCTTGGCTTGCTCCCGGAGGATGATAAACGGTCTGCCGTACTGAAACTGAAGTTAGCCCTTGTACTGCACGTATACCTGTGCCTTCACCTCATCAGTGGCATAGACTGCCTGTGGCTGCTGTTTCTGGGCCATATTTGCGAGCGTCTGCGGGAGTGACGTGATGTAACGTTATGTGACGCGATACAGCCCCGAGCGGGTTTTAAATCTTTCACGTTTGCCACTCTCCTGCCAAAAACTCGTTCGTATTCCCTTACAAATGGAGCATGAAGTAGACGCATGGATCGAGCAACTTAGTCAATGTAAACCGCTAGCAGAAGCTGATGTAAAAAGACTCTGTGACAAGGTCAGTCGAAATTACTCCTTCTCGTCAAGCTTGATCTCACGATTCGGCGGTCCAGACAAGGGAAATCTTGATGGAGGAGTCTAATGTGCAACCTGTACGATGTCCCGTGACGGTTTGTGGTGATATTCATGGCCAATTTGTACGTCCGTAATGTCAAGTCTTGCGTAACCCTTACCTCAGCTCTGACCCTGCTACTCACTTCTTCTCTTTCTGCCGCGCCCGCCCGAAACCTTGTGCCACGCTTTTAAACGCATAGCATGACCTATCCGAACTTTTTCGCATCGGCGGCAATTCACCAGACACCAATTATCTTTTCATGGGCGATTACGTTGACCGAGGGTACTACTCTGTGGAGACTGTTACCCTTCTCGTCGCCCTGAAGCTACGCTATCGTGACCGCGTCACCATCCTACGTGGAAACCACGAATCACGACAAATCACTCAAGTATATGGATTCTATGACGAATGCCTACGCAAATACGGAAACGCCAATGTTTGGCGATGCTTTACAGATCTTTTTGACTTCCTTCCTCTGACCGCTCTCATCGATAACCAGGTACGTGCCTGCATACTTCACGCCACTTATTAGGCCGCGCGTTAAATCCCATTACCGCCTCACTATATCCGCTCGCGTGAGCAGTTGCTAATTTATCTGATATCAGATATTCTGTTTGCATGGCGGCCTCTCACCGTCTATCGATACCCTTGACCACGTCCGCTCCATAGATCGTGTGCAAGAAGTGCCACACGAGGGTCCCATGTGCGACCTTCTCTGGTCCGATCCTGACGACCGCTGCGGCTGGGGTATATCCCCTCGGGGTGCTGGCTACACCTTTGGCCAGGACATATCCGAAGCATTCAATCACAATAATGGACTCACGCTCGTAGCACGCGCCCATCAATTGGTGATGGAAGGTGTTTGGCTGCCGTATTGTTCTGGTTCATCTTTGCTAACTGATGTTGCATTCAGGATACAGCTGGGGTCAAGATAGGAATGTCGTTACAATTTTCAGCGCTCCAAATTACTGCTATCGATGTGGTAATCAGGCAGCGATCATGGAGATAGATGAAAAATTAACCTATAGCTTGTGCGTCCCGCGATATGCTTTTGACAATCACTGTTCATCTGAATTTGTCAGCCTTCAATTCGATCCAGCCCCGCGGGCAGGGGAGCCTCTCGTATCACGACGCGTCCCGGACTACTTCCTCGTAGGTTTATCCCCGCTCTCCTACAGCCTGTCTGATTGTACGGTGCAGTGATGGAATCCCTGATTTAGTACAGTAAATACTCTTCGCAATATGTACCAAGTCACAATTGAAAAGCCAAAGCCCATTCGTTTCGCAAGCCAACATATTACTACGATACCTTTATCTCGCTCTCAATGACGTCATCTCGTTTACTCAGCCATGAACAATTCATACTGTACGGAATAGCTAGCGTGATTCCCTCTCGGACCCTTTCCCCTGCATTTTCGTTAACGTCCCCGTAGATAATATCTGAAGCTTTATTGTTTTATTCGGTTGTACACAAGTTGCATTCGATGACTGTACAAGTGAGTTACGTGTAAACTGGCTTGCCCGCGTCCGCTCGGACCTGTGCAGAATTTCAGCCAAACTCAAGAATGCATGCTCAACCCACAGTTTCTTCGCTTAAGGTTGGATTTTCTGGCCTGATTGTCTTATGGACGGTCTCTTCCTCGACCGTTTCCTGAACTACAGTGTCCCCTCCTGCGCTGAATGCCTCCACTGTAGGACGTTGTCTCTGACTCTGGATTGTATCGACGTCCACATCGTCGGCGTCGGTATTAGTATCCTCCCTTCCTTGAGCTCCGGAGAGTGGTCCCATTACTTCTTCACGTGCATAATCTGCAACGGTGGACCCCACTCGGTCGTCTGAGGAGTGCCGAGCTCGGAGGTATTCAATCGTTTTAGCCTGCATTTCGCCATTTTTCTCTAGAGACTTGTCGGCCTTGTGAAAACAGGACGTCAGTATATGCGATATACTCGCAGCATATACCTACCTTAACAAATGCCTCGGACTCCGTAGCGAGCGCTTCGTTCCATCCGGGAGCATTAGAAAGGGGCGTAGAAGTGTGATGCTGTGATTTAGAAAGGTTGCGGTGTTTTTCTACCTCCAGGATCTTCTGCGATATAAGCCAATCGCTCATGGGTATCAATAAACTCGCCTTTCACCTGTGGGTCATTCCCGGACATGGTACTGGCAGATAAACGAATATTATGATGCAGTAGCTTAGCTGACCGAGCAACTTACCTGGTCGCTAGATGCCTGACGGCACTCGGGCGCAACCTGCGTGTGCTTGACATGACACAGGTGCGGCCCACGGCGGTCGCGCGAGAAAGGGAAGGTGATAGGTAAGGCAGCATGGTAAGGTGGGAGAGACAATCTGTACGTTCCAACGATCGTCACCCCTGACGTCAGATGACAATTGAGACCCCGACCACTAGCAGGCCAATGTCCATATCATGACCCCTACAAACGTGTATTCGCACCTAACCACTCATATATGCCGGCGCAGTGGAATCACGAGGAATGATAATTGAATGCGCAGAGCGCGAATAAGCGACGGTAGCGCTTTTTATCAACGTTGGGGTCATACTCGGAGAACTTATTTAGACTTTAGCATGATACGGTCACGCGACAAAATTACTTCGGCTCTTTGCCATTGATCCGACTACAATGCTAAACGCGTCCCATGATGGAATCGCAAAATAATGGCTGTCGATGACTTGCACGGCGACGTAGCAATGATTGGTTAGTCATGGTGGGTCCTTACGAGCAAATGCGATAGGCCCTTTCTACGTAAATTATACCATGCATATATGTAATACTTATCTAGCCTGCAAAGTGAAACTAGCTGGAAAGCCAATGCCCCAAAATCAGAGCCACCAAAATCCACCGATAAAGGCAGAAAGAACGACTCCGAGTTAACCCCGTTACCGGACGGCCAACTAGGCTCTGCCTCTCCGCTGAATGGTGTCCACGAGCGTTGGTAGATTTATGTCCGTTACGTTGCCCAGTGACCGTCTTTGCTTCCCTCCCCGCTGGCGTGGTGCATGGCCGTTGAGCCAAGCTCTGGAGAAAGTATTGGTTTGGTTTCATTGATTTGAAAAATAGACAATACCCCATGATGTTATCGAGTTTTCCAGCCTTCGCACCTGTTTTGGATCGAATATGTGTTTGTTAGTGTCAGTGTCAGGAGATATGACGATAAATCTCAGTGGCATTTCGTGAATTCTGAAATCGATTGTGCCCCGGAACGGAATTGTCGGTCCCCCTTGAGCTATATACTATGAGTCATGCGATCTGCTCCACCGACTTCACCCTTACTTTGAAACATTGTTCCTGGGAAAAAATCTCGAAGTTTGCCGAGCCTCCGGGCTCAAGGGTGTATGGAAAGTGTTGTGAGAATAGTATGATCCTTAGCCCATCCTGCCACTGGCCGGGACGGACGGGACCCAAATAAATTGCAGATGTCCACCGATACGGAGCTGACAATGCTTGTTTTTGATACTTAGAAAGGGAAGTTCGGTAGGAAGCACGTTAATGGATTCATGCACGACTAACCAACACATTTGAGAGGACCCAGATCAATTCATTTTCCGAGAGAGACTTGAGCTCTCTCTCGCTGGGTCGATAGGAAACAGGTGGAAGGCCATGTATGCTCTGTAGCTGGGCCAAGAACGCATTAATATAGTCATTGGCTGATGATGGTTGTTGACTTTGCTGGTCTGTAGTCTTTCCGCATTTCGACTCCAACTTTGCTATATATACGATGGAGAAAGGATTAGTTTAGTTCTTTGGTTTGAAGAAACAGATAATACCCATCTCTACTTCCAAATTGTTCACTTCTGCTGTTTTAAATTTCACTTCGACGTCCAACATAGAGATACTTTCCGGCCCCACGTCGTGAAACCTGAGATCAATTTCACCCTGGAGGAGAATCCGGTAATTCTCCTCATCTCTAGCTAAAAGGCTATAAAAGAGATGCGCCACTCTACAGATGTCACTCTTACAAGGCATGAATGTATCTGTGAAATAATTGTTGAGGTTTGCCCTACAATCAGACGGGATGGACTCGGGTAGACCCAATGAGAACTGCGCGATTTTCATAGTCAACCCGGTGCGATCCAAAACAATCGCGAGATTAAACGGGCTTTTCTTCCCTGTTCCATACTTACGGAGGGAGAATCGTCAGGAAGCGCACATTGATGGTATCATACGCTACTAACCTTTATTCTTGAGACGACCCAGATCAGATGACCTTTTCTGAGAGAGTTGATTTGTTTCACTCTGAAGTCATCCATTTTGCTTTTCAGGTCTTCCACCTTCTTTGTACCCAATCTCACGCCATCAAGTGGAGAGAAAGTACCTGGCGGCGGGTAGCTGAACTTGAGATCGATTTCACCTGCGATACTGGCATAGTCCCCATTTTTTTCTGAGAAGCTGTCAGTGACACTCTCCGATGCTCCACCGACATTTCTCTTACTTTTAAATCCTACTGTTTCGGCGAAAATTTCGCGGAATGCTACCTTGCGGTCAGACGGCATGGAAAGAGGTGGCGTCCCCCATATTTTCGCGGTTTGTAAAATTGTCCAACCGTTCACCTGGACGTAACCCAAACAAATGGCAAGATGCTGCAGAGGGCGCCCGCCTTTTTCATGCTTGCGAATGGAGATTCATCAAATAGTACGCATTGATGGTGTACTACTGACCGGTCTACGCATGATGGCCAGGATTACTTGACCTTTTTGAAGAGATTCAGCGGTATTCACAAGCACAAGAATCCATAGGGCGAGTGGAAAGTACATCGTCGGAGTGTAAGAAATCCGATGGAAGGGAAACGAGACCAGCCCAAGATACTTACAAGGCATTTATTGACACCGTCCGACCTTCCATATGGCCTATCTTGTCACCTATTTTATCTTAACCCCTGTCTCGATCCCAGCACGTCGGCGATATAAGTTGATATCGTCATTGTTACTATCTTTCATACGGCCTATCTCGTCGACTCTCTTATCTTACGCGGGTAGCCAACCCACCAAGAATTATCTAGATATTAATAGCAAGCCACCTGACACACCGAGCCTGTGGTAACCACCGCAACTCGATCCCATGTCGGAGTAGGCTAAGTTTCGTCCTTCCGAATCCTTGGCGGATTTCAGGCCTTGCCTATCACTGGCTCAAGTCAGGGGTATTGTCCCGGGTCAAAGAACGTGCGAGAGAAAAGGTGTCGAAATGAATGCGCGATCAGCTGTCCGAACCATGAAGCTCTTCCGCCTCCTTGCCCGCGTTGCCGGGTGTCAAGGTGGTTTGAAGGCGGAATGGTGAATCATTCATTGCCGTGACAGATGAAACTCACATTCCACATGTCGACGGATGCTCCCGCTTATGCAGGGTGGGCGGGTATCATGCAGGCGGCATGTGCACAGGTGGCTGATGCCATCGATGCAGTCGGGAGCCTCCCACATCACTCCGTCTATGGTATTGTGTTGGGTGGGCGACGGTCTCCCGTGCCCGTCACAGGAAACCGAAGAAATGATAGTTCAACGCGTAGAGCGCGAATAAGCAGCGGTTAGTTCGCGCTGTAACAGTATTTTCATTGTTTCGATATTGCGAAAACCGCTATGGAGCTCTATTGACAAAACCGCACGGCCAATATCGAGTGTCTCGACCAGCGTCTGGTCTGCCTCGCCCTTCATCCCAGCATCGCTCTCGTCGTCTACCTGCAACCGGGAAAGCTCACGACGTTGCCACGTTCACAACTTCCAAATCACGCCTCAAAACTGACTTGTCAGCATCGAATGCGTACAACACAGGCACTCTGTATGCAAACAATCCTAAATACCTTAGTCAGTCGGCCATCTCCTAAGATAGGGACGGGGAAACAGGACTATAAGTAATAATGCATCGTGGAATGACGGTCAGGGTGAATAGAACATGGCTGGAAATAGTTTCGTGACTGCATCACTTGCTCAAGCGCCCAGGTGTCGCGCTTCAGCTTCAGCGGGTTTAGCCCTTCTCCTTACCCAAGCTTCGGGGCCGACAGCAGCACCTCCTCACTACAATTCCAAATTTGGGAACGGCGGGCAGTAACCTTCGCTCTTACCACCTCACCGCCCAGTTCCTTCATATCCGTTACGCCATTGGCAAGCCTGATGGACAACGGTAAGGCGGCACGTGAGGTCACAAACGTCGTCGAGTTACCACGGGAGTACGGGAATGCCAGAGGAATGAAAAATGAGTTATCCGAGCCAATGTCAGTGAGTGCTCGTGGCAACTGAAGCGAATACACCAACCATTCGCCCCATTGATAGGTCCCGCTCTACGGTGACTACACATGAACTTTCCCATTCCCCGAGCGCATCGGACATACGAAGCATCCTGGGCCCTTTGATTGCAAGCAACGCCCAAGCTCGAATGGGTAGCAGCGCGCTTGGAAAAGACACGTTGCCAGCGGAGCCTCAAGGCGGGATACAGGGTCTTCTGACAGATGAGATCTGTGACAGGTTCGCCGAACAGATGCGGGACGTTGAAGGCGAAGAAGAACTTTCATCTTCAAATGGTTCGTACACGTCGCTTGCTCCTTCCGTTCATGAATTTTGGGCTTTGAACGCTGATTGCTTGCACTAAGGGCTATCCAATATGAACGACAAGAAGATACCCAAGGCACCCCGTGCTATGTTGATGAGGGGAGCAGTACGTGCAGGAGATGCCCTGCGCAAGCAGGATCGAACAAATACCGAGAATCCGAGGCTTAATTTGCGGATCCCAATTACAATTCCTTTGCCAACCACTCCCGCGAACTCTCAGGCAGCCGCGCTGCCCATGCTTTCCTCTGCTCCTGTGGGTGAAGGCACAGCCGTTCCACTAGACTCCAAGGAGCCAGAGGAAGGAGAAATCATGGGTAGCAGTCCATCATCGAGAACTCCGTCCCATGCTGTTCGTCAGACGTCGCCTCTCAAAAGTTGTTACACTTATGGGCGTAAATATTCAATCAGCCCAGAGCCTGCACCCCATCGCTTGCCCACGTCAAGAACGTATCGCTCCCGATCGCCGTCAGAAGGCACCAGCTACCGCCACACTTCGCGTTCGTCACGCTCTCCTCGATTATTGCGGCACTCTCAGTCCCCTATACATACCCGACGCCAGTCGTCCTTTCCAGACGACCTGAGAGGCCCATCTTCACCACCCAGGCGAGTGCGCAAGCGGAGTCGAAGGGGGTCAAGTCGGGCAATTCCTCATCCATCTGAGCCAACGTCACCCGTTTCACTGCGTTCTGCCACGCATGAACGGCGAGGTAGCAACTACGATACGCGGCTTGGCAAAAACGAACCACATTCCTGGAAGGACAATGGCTATCCTGACAAGTCACTCACGTCTGAAGAAAAGAATCATGCGCGCAGTGTCAATGGGGGCGTGACTCCATTAGATCACACGTCCGATCGTGAAAGGCGTCGGAGTTCTACACAGAGTCGTGAGTTTGACGCTGGATCCACGCGCCCAAAGGTACCCACGCGGTCAATATCACTCTCAAATAGCAAGCCCAATCACCAGGTTGATATTATCGCCCAGGATCGCACGACTCCGCCTGATGGTATTCAAAACAATGTTTTTGATACCAAGCTCACGGCCTCCCCGTTGTCCATGATGACGCCACTGCCAGGGACTGCGGAATGCGGATTGTCCCCGCATGATCAAGTACAAATATGTCATGAAGTTCCTGGACTGTGGATGATCAAAGCAGGGGGAAGTAGCGTTGAAATCGTGACCTGCGAGTTTGAGATCGATAAAGTGACAGCAGATAGGTGGGGCATAGGCCCATCAAGGTATTTACATTACATTTAACTCAACTGGCGAGCTAAAAGGTGTTCGCTCGAAAAATGCAGGCATGGCGAAGAAAAGGCACGCGATGCACTGTCGTTGTCACTTGTGTGCATACCACTTTCGGACGTTGCAGTGCGAGCAAAACTTGACGTGCGTTTGCAACTCGACAGGACCTTATGAACGAAATAACTCGGATTGAGGCTGCTTGGCCTCCTGCTGGTCATTTGGTCGTAGAGATCAATCCTGATCACGACTGGGGTCGGTCGTGGTTGCCCCGGCATCTGGTAAGAGTTTACACTTAGAGAAGCTGAGACCGCCTGAAAGTGGACATTCAGAGAAAAGAGCATGCATCTGTTGATATCACACATCATGTTCACGAGGGGATGAATATCATCCGCCTAATCCAGCTAGCCAGCTTAGCTGATTGTATATTTGTTATATTGGCCAAGGAGAAGCCGCCAAACGTTGGTGTTAAGGATCTTGAGCCAGCAGCAGACATAGGGGAGGTGGAGGTAGACGAGTCTCAGACAACCGAGCAGTTATTAGCATCCTTCCAAACGAGTACACGAATAATATATTCTTAATGTCGTAGGTCTAAGCATCTAGGTTGAGCTCATGAATGAGGGGGTTCTGGGATGAGGAAACCGACAAGGCACGCGTCAAGCATGAAATCGACATTGACCCATGCGTGCGTTAGGGCTGAGAAACGTGAGTAACGATCTGTATAGCTGGCGGTACATACGTACCAAATAGCCTGGATCCATCTCGTCCCGCTACCCTCATCAACTGTTTCTCCCCTCCCGGATGGTATGAAAGGTATGGTGTGATATTATATACTTTACCATTAATGGTTGTCCATGCATCGTCTCGTCTATTATGCTGCTTTAACACCGAAGGTGGTATTCGTAAAATGGTATCAACGCCCTTGAATGACATGTCAACGTATGCATCTCAAGCGCAGATCGCGCACTTACACGCAAATCCCTACCGGATGATTTGAGGTTCGCCCAGTCCAGAGGCCCATGGCCCGGGGCAAGGGCAACCTTTTCTCGTTTCTTGGAGCTAGTGGGTGGTTTCGTCGTTGAGGGCGGGAGAGCTAGCGTGGATGTAGCCTGCAACAAACCTGCGCCCAGCGCCCGGTTAGGCAGAGGTGGTGGCGGCATCAGCTCGGCGTCCGTTAGGACTCGTCGTGGTGTCGTAGAACCTGATGTCTGCACTCTCTGCACGCTGTAGAGACTGGGAAATGCGGGGGGATGGTCATCCCGTTCTGTCTCGGTTTCAGATCCTTCGTCGTCGGGAGGAGAGACCTCGAGTGTCACTTCGGAGAGTCAGATGTGCTCGGTGTATTTGTCTCTGACTCTATCACTCCAGACGTTCCCGCTGACAACCAGTATCTGAATAGAGAAGTCATGGGAGATAGGGCAAAAGCGGCGACTTGAAGTATACTGACTCGATTAGTAGAATTATTTATCCCTCTTTGGTTTCATCAACCACCCTGCCGAAATAACCAGAATGGGCTCTTGGCACAGGGGTAGCGCGCACGCTTCGCATGCGTGAGGTCGTGGGTTCAAATCCCACAGTGTCCATAATTTATATCCCCTCGAGTATTATCCCGGGTAAAATATGACAGGGGAAATAAATTATTTTTCATTACTATACAAGATAGATTCTATTACTGCACACGACTCCTTCCCATTGTCATTGTAAGATATATTAGAGTGAGGTTCCTCCTTCCCGGATGGCTCTCTGTACTATGACATTTTTCTCTAAAGGTATATAGTATCCTCGAGCGCGATGCCTTTTGTCTCTGGGCAGGCACACGTAGGTCCAAAGCGTCATAAACGTGCAGCAGAACCCGAACGATGGGAGGTCAGAATTTCAATAAAAGAAAAGAGCCAGTTGACGCCAATGGGTTGGGAGCAACTTCACCGGCATCCCTTGTCCGAAGTCAACAGAATCAAACTAGACAGGCATCGGTAGACCGGTCAACTTCCAGACCCACAGCATTGATACCTGTTGCGAACGAGGGTATAGCGCAGACATTGCGGCAAATGGTTTCCACAGAGTGATCAGAGTTTCTTCTTCAAACTCTGCCTCGATCTCTTCCATCCTTTTGGTGACAATGTTCGCTATCGACTTGTGGTTCGTGAGGCGAAAGGCGAGGGGAGGGGCCTTTGCCGCTTGCTCCCTCTTGGTCACGGTGGTGCTTTGCCATGATGAAGAGTAGTACACTAGGCTACCACTCCATGACAAGCTATTCTGGGTGCAAGCCTTACATACATATGCGAATGGGAATTATGAACGGCTTACCCAGACTGAGAGCAGACACCACCAGGTCGACGCTGACACGGTGTCGATCGGGCCACCTACATACATACTACTCAACTCAACATGATCCCGATATTGTTTGTAGGTACGCCGTCTCCGGAGTGAACATGGCCCCGGAAGAGGGAAGGCGGTCGTCGACCTCGAAATACATACGAGATGAATCGATGACGCCCCACAATCACGACGGGGGAAGAAGCGGGCCGACGAATGCACCGTGCATTTCCGGTCCGGGTTAAACACACATTGTGATATACATTAAAATATACACGAGAAAATACACATGCGTCGCAGCCGTACCAGGCATTATGTTGAAAGAAAGAAAGAAAAAAATAGGAGGAAAAAGACAGACAGAAACCAAAGATAGGAGGTCAGTTATAACAAGCACCGTTAATACACAACCTCCATGCACGATTAAAAAGAAGAGTATGAAGAGAGAGAGAGAGAGAGAAAAAGGATAGATGTAGGCACGAAAGTCTGTCCACGTTACAACCAAAAAAGAAAAAAGTGAAACCTAAGCGCATAATGGCGCCCAGCCGGGCAGATGCGGAAAATCGAGGTCACCGAGGTCCAGCTCGCGCCCGCGCTTGCTGATCGCTGAGAACGGCACAGATAAAAGAGGAGGGAATGACGTGACGTGAATATCCCAAACCAAACCACAAAAGGGAAAAAGGGAGAAAGAAACGAGAGACGGGGGGTTAGAAACTAAGTGCAGAAAGAGGTATGTGTCGTTGGAGAATGTAGGGTGAACGTGGGCCGGCCTCGAGACTCGAAATGACTTGAGAACATGCGTCGGACATGCCATTGTCCCCCATTGATGATGAGACCAAACAAACAAAAAGGGGGACGAGATTGATATGAATAATTAGTACAACACAGACAGATATTGCTTGCAGAATAGATGGAATAAACAAAAAAAACCGACTTGAATGCGATGCAGGTGCGAGCGTTTTGATACAAGATATGGCGCCGATTCTATACTCCTTTTCCGTTCCACGGTTGTGCATGGCGTCAACTGCGCATGGCATCCAAATCGATACCAGCGCCCAAACCTCGGGCGCGCGGACTCTTGGGGACACTGGCGCCGGTCCCATTCCGTATCTGTTCTTCTTCAAACAGCTTCCGCCCCACATCTGCCCTGAGGCCCAAATTAGGCTTCTGCGCACTAGGTGCTAGACCCTGTCCGAGACTCAAGATCTGGCCTGCACCCGGCCGTGCCGGTGATGGTGAGGCATTAATGAAATCACTAAAATTGAAATCGCTCGTGTGCCCTCCGCTCGACTTGGGACTTGATATCGTACTGCCAGACCGGCCAATGGCGTGCTCTGGCGTCGTCGTCCTCGCCGCGGGTAGTGGTGGGGGTGGTAACAGTTGCGATGGTGGGCCAAGCCTGCCGGCATCCACACTTCCTCGACGTCCAAGCTGTGAGGAAATGCTCGAGATGCTTGACGAAAAGCTGTTGTCGGCGCCCCTCATCAAAGGCGGGCCGGATCTAGTATGTTGATGACGATATTGCGGCTGACGGCTGGTGGGGCCGGGCGACGCGTCTTCGGGACCGGGCAGATCGCCTGATGATGGGAAAAGAACGCGACCCTTGCTAAGAAGAGCATTATTGCCGCCAGACAAGGCGCGAAATGCAGCCATGTCCCTCGCGTCCTTGTCTTTACTTCCAGGAGGGCGCGCGGGAGATGGCGAAGCAGCAAAGAGCAGCATTAGGTCTGCTGCTTCTTCATCCCTGTGGACGCGCGTGGAGTCGCATGTTCTGGAGCCCTACTCGCTGGTGATGGAGTGCGACTATGGGCAGGTGGCTCCGCAGTCGAGGTGGCGGAGGCTGCTGCGGGACTGGCTGCAGACGCGGTGGTCGCCGTTGTGGTGCGCGCAGAGCTCTGCGCGAAATGGGAGTAAGTTGAACTCGCCTCTGAGCCATCAAAGCTGGACCGAGGACTTGCGGCTACGGTCGGGTGACGGCTATGAAGTAGCCAGGACGTGAGAGTTACGGCAGCTTTCATGGCTACATCACCGTCAGTGTCAACGTTCATTTCGGCATCGGTTAACGCTTGTTTCTGCTTGCCCTTGTCAATTGAGGAAGTTTTGCGGCGTCGACCGGGAGATTCACCAGGCTTGAGAGGCCGTTCCGCGGCTTTCGCCCTTCCGCGACCACGGCCTGATGAGGGTTTCGCCACGCGTGTTCTTGACGAGGGTGTGGGAGGAGCAGGAATAGGAGGGTCGTTCGCGTGGTGAATCGTTCTCGGCTGCTTGATGGGTGGCGGGGCTAGGATGGAAGAGTATAGAGAACTGCCTGATCTGGGAGTAGGACCCGATTCAGCGCTGGTATGGCCAGTGGTTTTGGGATAGGCATTGTTCCGGGTCGTCGATACGGCGGCGGGAGGAGCCATCGAATCAGATCCCCCTCTTGCATGGGCGCTGGTGATCATTGCAGGACCGATCGTCGCATAAGCTGCAGACTCTTTGTTCATGGCAGCCACTTTCCGCTTCGCGGCGATGGATCGGGGGAGAGAGACTGGTTGAGGCTGAGTGAGGGTGCGTTCCTCCAAATCCCGTAGAGAGAGGTGTGGGATGTTGTGTGCGGCCTTGTAGGAAGCATAAGACAGACGCGCTCGCAGGGCCCGAGTGACCTAAAGGATGTGTTAGTAAGGGGTAAAAGGGGCACAAAAGTCCCAAGACTATGACGGTAGGAGAAGCAAGGTGATGGCTGGCAGCAGGACAGAGAGCAGGGAAGGAGAGAGGGGGAGGCGAGCGAGGAGGGAGGCATGCACGGGCAGCGTGGAGAGGACGCGTCGATAAGGGAAAGAGAGACGTACCATGGATATTTCAGCGCGGGCGAGGAATTTCTGGACGGCCTTCTTGCGCTGCTCTTTCTCTGAGGGGTCGGTGGACGCGGCAGGAGAAGGGAGCGGGTGGGACGGGTGTGGGCGGAAGGGGATTGGGGGCGAGGGTGAAGTTGCAGAAGATGCAGGCGTTGCCATTGGACGCGTGCAGAGAGCAGAGAGAGCGCGGTGAGAGGACGTGACGAACGACGGCAAGGAAAGGAGAGAGGAAAGAGGAGAGCTGTGCGGTGTCAAACGCGACGCGTATCGGCAACTTCCGGTGCGGTGGTGGGTAGTGCGAGGGCAAGTATTGGGGCCACCAGCAAGTACAGAGCCGTTACAGAGCGGGCTGCACGACGACCAGAGTCCAGTACCAGCTAGGAAGAAACCCAATCCGGTCCTCCGAGTCCGCACTGCACACCTCCTCCTCCAGCCGCCATAACCGCACTCCCCGACCCGCCTCCACTCTAACTCGCCACACACTTTTCTCCCCCGCTCCCGCTTCCATATCCGCTTTAATCCGCTCCCGCACAAACTCAACAAATCCGTCGCCCCATTCCATGCACACCTGAGCATCCCAGCTTCCTCCCCGCTCCCGCACCATTCGCGGAATCTGCATCGTTTGCAGCCGCTGTAGTCCAACCAGCTCCCCCGCGTGTGTCCGGAAGCCAACCACAATCTCCTGGCCCGTAGTCAGGCTCTCTTCACCTAGATCCTTCTCGAACAAATCTTACCGGAACACCGAGCAGGAACGATTGGAAATAGAACTTTAGAAGCTTCCTGATGTAGCCATGTCCATGTCAGTTGCGCCTCGGCTGGCACGTGGCTCGCAAACCGCTGACCTTTCGAACTTGACAACGCCCTGAGCGCCGACAATCTCCTGAGATGTCTTGAGTTCCACAAACGTGTCCGGCTGGCCCGTATACTTTCCTGCTCCCCCGCAGTTAGTCTCCTACCCAATCACATCCTGCATCGCGCACACACCTCTGACGCAATCCACCTCCCCACCCATCACCATCCGCACGTCCCCCAGCTTGCTCTTCACTACGCTACACCATTGCACATTCGTATTCACGTCACCACCCCATCCGGTCGGATCTGTGGCTCCAACTCCCGCCTGCCCAGAGTTCGTCCGCGTCGGCGTCGGTGACGTGCAATACGACTCGAATGCATACCCATAATATGTCATCATCTGCTCCCGCGCTGTCATCTCGTTCCTTATGCACAGCCATGCATCAATCTCTGCTTTCAATCTCAAATGACGTCGCTCACTTGCGCCGCAGTTGCTCGTCTATCAGATGCTCCTCAAAGTACATCGTTCCCCCAACACACATGACGTTGATCTCCATCCCATCCCTGGAGTACGGCGCTGTCAGTAGCCTTTGCGCGTCAGCTTCGTATTACTCGTCGACAACGTGAAATTCCCTTCACTTGGTCATCACCCCTCTCCAGGACACAATACCAATGTCCCTCAGATCGTACTCCTTTTGTACATGAGCATATGCTCTCAGCAGCGAATCGATTCGCGGCTTCTCTTCTGGCTTTCTAATCCACCGCTCAAAACCATAATTGAGTTTCGCCCCTGGCGGTGGATCGACATAGTATCGCAGCGCGGAATCGGAAAACTCGAATTCACGCTCGGCAGAATATGAAAACGATGTCAACTGGATTGGCTGTTGCAACTGGATCCGTCTTGGTGGTGGCCGCGACGTATCTGGGAAGGACAGAAACGAAGACATGGCAGGCTCGTGGCTTGCCGGGAAAACGGCCGGAGTACGGTATAACCGGATAGACCCGGTCAACAATTCCCACTCTTCCTATTGCTGTATAAATGAATGTATCAATTTCTCATGAATTAGGCCCTTTTCGGATGCGTAGTTAGGTTGGGCTAGGTTGGGCTAGGTTAGCATAACCTAGCCAGCTCAAGTGCTAACCCGTGTGAACATAGTTAGTCACAGTAAGTCACAACGGTGTTGGACAATCTGTTATCTCTCCCTCATGGTCACTACAAGTCCTCGCAAATCCAGGCAACTTTCCATTGCACAGATCCATAGGGATAAGCATAGGAAAGCTGCTGCACTTCTTGCTGGCCTTGGTGCTGCCTTGGCTACTGCTTCTCATGCTGCTGCCCATGTTGAGAAGCAGCCTCTTCATACATCCATCCTCACTGGACAGAAATGGCTAGAAGAGCTTCTGAGAGGTAAGTAACCATATGAATTTCATATTGGATGTTCAATAATGGACAAGTAGGCCATCCTACACGTTTTAAACGACAGTTTGGCATGGAGAAGTTTGTCTTTCACAAGCTTCTTCATGAATTGAGGGTCCGGTGCAATTTGCAGGCCACAAAATATGTAAAACCTGAGGAGCAATTGGCAATCTTCCTTCGACTAGCACGTACTGGTCTGGGAAATCAGGAGATGCAGGAGCGCTTCCAAAGAAGTGGTGAGACCATCTCAAAGTCAGTCAAATATTTCATATTCCCCTTGAATTTAATTGAGGATGATATACAACTTTAGGTCCTTCCACCGCATTCTTGACATGCTTGTATCCCAGAATTTTATGGGTATATGTGAAACTGCCATCTGCAGATCAAGTTCCTGCTGAAATTTTCAGTAATTCAAAATTCTTTCCTTTCTTTCAAGACTGCCGTGCTGCTATTGATGGCACCCTGCTTGATGCCTTTGTTGCTGAAGGTGATCTTTCACGTTATCGCAGTAGGAAGGGCAGAATTTCTACCAATGTCTTGGCTGCCTGCACCTTTGATCTCCAGTTCTGTTATCTTCTCACAGGGTGGGAGGGCAGTGCTGCTGATAGCTGCCTTTTTGACAATGCAAGGAGGACTGACCTTGCCATTGCTCCTGGGACATATTATTTAGCTGATGCAGGGTTCCCATCATGTGATGCACTGCTAGTCCCATATAGAGGAGTCAGATATCATCTCCAGGAATGGGCAAGAAGTGACTTAAGGTGTGCCATACTTTTCTCTCTTACTTGTGATATAAACAAGCATTTTAGGCCTACCTCATATCAAGAACTATTCAACCTTCGTCATGCCTCCTTGAGGAATGTTATTGAACGGATCTTTGGTGTTTGCAAACGACGCTTCAAGCTTATGACTGTTGCACCCCAATATAGTACTGCAACACAAGCCAAGATTCCTGCTGCTTTGGCTGCTCTTCACAACTTCATTCGGATCATGGATCCAGATGATGATGATCTGAATCAAGAGGATGGTCATGGAGAGACTTCCACAGTTCAGAGTGGCTTCCAGTCTTCAATGGAAGTTAATCAAGATCACCTTGGTCATTACATTTCTCAGACAGAAAAAATTAGGGCAAATGAGCGACGAGATAATATTGCCAAGGCAATGTGGAATGATTACCAAAGGATACTAGCTGAGCATGAAGGAATGTAGTTACCAAAGAATGTGGTATCAATCAGAGATTAGTCAAGTGGTGGTGTAGTAATGAATGAGAATGGTAAGGGTAGGTAGACTGAAAGACAGTCAAAATTGATCAGAAAGCTCACTCTTAATATATTTGGTGCGCATAGACTTCTTCTGAATAGCAGAAAGGGTATCTGCAAAGCTGGTGTCTTTGTGAATGAGTTTGAATGCCTGAATCATCTCCTCCTCAGAAAGATCACCATCATCCTCAACAAGATGAATGGCTTGCTTCTTGCGCTCTGGAGAAGGTGCCAAGGGGACAGAAGGGCCTACCATTGCTGAGGCAAGCCGATCTATGGAAGATGCCATATCATAAATAGCCTTGCTGCTAGAGGCTTTGCGTCCATGACGAAGACTATCCTGTTTCAAATGCTTAGGCTGAGGGACATCAGCACCCTCAGGAGCAGGGCGCTTGCGAGATGATGTAGATGCTGATCTGGATGAAGTAGGAAGAGATGGTGAAGGAGAATGAGAATGGAGGGTGGAGGAGGTTGACTACAAAGAATTGTTATGTAGAATATTCAAAAGAATAAAAATAAAAACATACTGGCTGACTGAGAAGAGTGGGATCAATATTCTCATCCTGATCATCTGAGATCTCACCACCCCCACCAGGTACCACAGTTTCTTTAGAAGAAGCAGGATGAAAGGCACTCTGACCTGTAGCATATGTCCCTTCAATGAGCTCCTGCATCTCCAAAAGATGGGGAATGAATGAGTAATCCATTTCTTGTAAGTAGGATGGGCCTATATATGTCTCATTAGCTCCATCTATTTTTTTGTCTTTTTAAAAAAACATACTGCAATTAAACTATCCCAAACTGATGGACTGGCAGTGACAGTCTTCTTGATATCATCCCAGCCAAATCCAGACAAGTTACGGATATAGTTAACCTCCTTGTACTCCTTCTTGAGCTTTGTAGAATATTTTAGATGAAAAAAGTGAAAAAAGCAGAAAACATACAGCATTCCAACGATTTTGACAACTAGAAGCAGTCTTCTTGCAACCACCAGTGTGTAGCTCAGTCCCAGACAAAGCAGTCTCAGCAGCAGACCAAGCATCAGCATGCCAGTTGCCATTGCTAGTCTGTTTACCATCTTCCTTCTCCTTGAAGAGCAGCTCAAGGAGAATAGCATCACAATTGGAAGTCCAGACAGCTCTGGGCCTAGGAGTTGGCATGACTGACAGTGGATGGCAGTAACAGACAACCTTTGACTGGGGGGAAGTGGGGGGGAGGGAAGAAAGAATGGGCAGCAGCCTCATGTCGCACACATGCATAAGGTGTGACATAGTTAGCTAGAGTTACCGAAGCCTATAGTTAGCTAACCAGAGCCCTAACCAAGCTCCTTCCTCATTTGGTAGGCTAACCTGGCCTAACCTGACCCAACTACGAATCCGAAAAGGGCCTTACTGGTTACTAGAAACTAGCTAATGTTCCGATGCGCAGTGATTGTTGCGCGAGTTGACAACCTCTTGAGGTAATGACTACCCATATCTTAGCATGAGCGTGTCTATGACTCAAGACAACCCACATATGTAATAGCTCAATCCATGACGCGTGACGCAGCCCAATTGACGGCGGATGTTGATCAACAGGTTTTAGTTCGCAGTGCAGTTCGCTGCCTGCCATTCACAGTGTTGTTCTGCAACCAGACAAACAAACAATGTCGGACAAAAATAGGTATATCTCACTTGGCCTCATCGCTTAACACAAAAGCCACCCTGTTACATTTCTAAAGCCGCCATCTTTGCAGCCGGGCACTTTGCTTACGTCTTATCCTTGATGCGCCATATCCTCATCAACCCGCTTCACGTTTAAGCCAGCCACCCGCGCCTGCATTGCGCCATTCTTATGGCCACAGACAAAGCAGGGGCATGCCCGCCTGAAACGCCGCCAGGTATAAATTCACGCCATTCAGCCATACACGTGCATTTCTCTTTCATCCAAGGCACTTTAATTTCCTTGACGCCATCGCATCTCTCTCAAAGACTTCCTTTCTTTTCATCATTCCCTCTAGTATTAGCTCTAGGCCATCGTCAAACTCGATGAGCGGTCAGTTGATCGGTATAATATCTCTACTCTAACTGACGTCCGCCAAAGTATTTTCCAAGCTCTCCATCAAACACGCCTTGCCAGGCAACCGCATAAGCGAGCCGCATCTCGAGCTCGGGTACAACAAGTGCGACAATCCGGACTGTAAATATCGCAACTCTCTGCAAGCCGCTAAGGGACGGTACAAATGCAAAGGCTTTCTCCCAAAGCCAGGCATCGGTAGCCAGTCCATGTCAGAACTGCCTAGACGGTGTCATGGCACCGCAGGCGACGAGTCTGACAAATCCGACGACAACGGCGGCGGCGGCTCTGTGCGGCGCGAGAGATGTCCCGGCACGTACCATGTCTCCTCCGACCATGCTTATTACGCCGCGCACCTGTTTCGTACGTCCCACAGAGGGCATTGCAACCGCGCCGACTGGGAGCGGGGCAAGGCTGCTCGCAAGGCGGCCCGCGAAGCGAGGTCTAGGGCAATGAAGCTTGCCGGCGAGGTGGAGAGGGAGTTGAACCGGGAGTTGGTGATGAGGGAAAAGGAGAGTGTCCGAATGGGGAGGGAGGGTCCGAGTGGAGAGAAGAACACAGACGAGATCCAGCAACCCGTGAAGCGGCTCAAGCGCGAAATTCGACGGTTGCCCATGACCATCAGGACAGCCGTTCCCAGCAATGCTGATGCTCCCTCTTCTCCGCCCCCTCCGTCTCCCGCCCTCCGCCACCGCAACGTTTCAGACAATCCACCGCGGCCGAGGCCAGTAGCCGTCTTTTTGGAGAAGTTCTCCCTCACCTCGCCTTGCCTTCCGCAAACCGCGCCGGTGTCGAGGGCGCAGTATCCGGTCGTGTCCAGACCTGCGTTTAGCGCTCGGAACAGGAGCGCGAGCATGAACGACGTCAACGACCGTGCCACTGACCAGACGCAGGAGCAGAAGGAGGACTCGGATTCGCCGTTCCGTTTGAGGCGCAGGGTGACGTATGCCCAGGCGCGGTGGGTGAGCTACAAGAACGGGCTGGTGATTACCCATTTGGGGACGTTGGTGCCTACGAACAGGGTGTGTATTAGTCCGCTTTTGAATACCAGGAGATCTTAGCCAGCTTCTGCCCCACGTGGATTGGGCGGCTGACGGTAAGTGGCGCAGTTGCGGACCTCGTGAAGGATGAACCTGAATACGAATACTACCTAGGTTGTCATTCCGCGCCTTGGTTTTTCCCCTCTCTTTGATGTTACATTTGCCCCGACAGTCTTTTTTTGCTCAAAGTCTCTCAATGACGATGATCTATCTATGCATGATTTGATAAATATTTAAGAGGAATTGGCTGGCCAATCACTCAGTACAATTTAATTGAATGTGTAAATTGAATCTACAGTCCAAGTCGTACAAGCCTCTGTCACCGTCTAACGAATGACAGTGTAGAAAGTTGAAGCGGAGTTACGGATCGCACGCCTTTCCATACTTATGATCTACACAAACAAACTTTTGAACTAGTCTCGCTGTTCCTTTGCTCTCTCTTTTATACGCGCGAAAAAAAAAGAGAAGTGGATGGTGACGTCTAAACTCAGACGATGATATTCGTAACTGTACTGAAGTGAAGGTGGGGTACAAGCAGGTATTTATAGTACGTAGTAATCTGGCCGGACAACTGCAGTCAAATGTCAATCGGAAAAGGTAAACTGTACTAGTAGTCTACGTCAGCGTACAAAGCGCTTTGAGATGAGTGTATGACTTGGAGTATTTGGGGCCGACCCGCGTCGAGGACGGGGGACGCGGGGATCGGCGGGTCGGGGTAGGTCGCTGATTGAGTTGCTTCTGAGGCCCTTCATGGACTGATCATGCGGTTTTACCACCACCTGTGTGTCATAGGTATTGGCATTGGCTGCTGACACTTCTTGGTTTCGACCCTCCCCATTATGGTGGACATGCGCCAACAAAAACTGCCACAACCGCAAGTTCCGATGATACAACATGTCTGGAGAAAATATTGGCTTGGCTTCTTTGGTTCAAAAAAGACAGATAATACCCGCTCGCAGCTTTTTCGTTCTGTCACGATCCAACATCACTGGCGAATCAGGCATACGTATATAGGGCCGCGTCGTCCCTTGAATCGCAAGACTGATTTTTCCGCCAAGTAGGAATTCCTTACCTAAAAAGCCATGAGCGGCGCGCCCTTCTTCCACCAATGTCACTCTTACTTCGATATGTTACTCTTTTTTTTCCTGCATCGTCCGGGAAATAGTCGCTGAAATCTTTCCAGCCCGAGTGCGCAGTGAAGCGTGGCTCCTGGATTGTTGCGACACCCAGTATGCCTGAGTATGATCCATCCTTCAGCAGGACATAACCCAAGAAAATCACAGGAAGATATGGAATAGGATTCCTATCTTTATTCTTGCAAACGGATATTCATCAGGAAGCACACATTGATGGTTCCGTGCGCGACTAACCAATGATGATGAATAGTTCATGATCACCTGACCTACCTCCAGAGAATCGGCTTCATATTGGGGGGGTGGATCGTGTTGACGATAAGGTTTAAGTGTATTGGCAGCGGTGCTTACCACAGCGGTGCTTACCACAGCGGTGCTTACAAGTAAAAAAGACCACGGGACGGGTGTGAAGCGCATCGTTGGTTGGACGTGCTAGAGATCCAGTGGAGGGAAAGCGAGACCAGCTCAAAGTTGCACTGAGCAGTGCTTATATATCGCGAGGTGAGATGTGTTACCATCAAATATAGGGGTCAAGTTCCTGGTTACGATTGATTTCAAACTCTACTCATGCGAGCATCCAATGGTAAGCATTTAAGTAGTGGTGTCTTATCGGCGTACTCAATTGTTGACTGCTTTCTTTCTAAAGTAGGCTTTTTTGTCCTTTCAAATTGATGCCGACGTTGCGACCGATATTTTTGCAACCCAAAGCAAGTGAAGACGTTTCCAGTCGACGGACGAGGACTTCGATTGACTAATCTTGCTCCGACAGTCTTTTTTCTTTCTTTCGCGGATGTCTTCAATGACGACGATCATGACAATATCCATACACGACCGGGGGGGCGGTTGCCCTACACGGCCCATTCAGGGTAAGTAAATGCATAGCGACGAGAAGGAGTAGGTTCGGTCAGAGAGGAGCTGGGCTTCTTCTGAGGGTGAGCCTGGTTTAAATTCATCAGCAAAAACCCCCATTGTGAATTATACTTTATTAGATGAAGTCCTACGTGAATCAATGTTAATGTCAGGAAATAAGCAGTAATTACAAGTATATGTGCCGCGAAATTGGACAAAACATTTTGAAGGAAAATGTAGATGATCATCAATGATCTTCAGTGATTGTCATTATCACCTGTGTTCATCATAGATTATGATTAATGAGCATGTACACTAGTGAACAGAAGTGATAGTTCATGTCATTCTAATTGCTACTTTCTTATCCACAAGTGCTCATGAATCAACATACTACATAATGATCTTATATGTAGATAATGTTTTAACGTTGTTTCACGTTTGCTCACCATTGTCAACGACAATCAGAAAAATGGTTCAGATGCAAAAGCTGTTAACAGTTGACTCACGTCTGCTCACTATGGTTCATGATAACTAATTGATATTCATCAATGATCACCGGTGATCACGGCTGTTCTGGACGAGGCATGATGAAATTAAGTCTCTTAGCATCAAAAAAAAAGTAATACTAGTTAGGATCCATAATATTAGAATAACTGGATATTCAGTTATGAAGAACTATGAAATAGTAAGTACATGTGGTAGTCAGTGAACAAGTTTGTTGAATTCCTACCAAGTCCAGTATTTAATTACAGACTTGGGTCTGGAACTCTGTTCAGTATGTCTGGAGTTCTGGAGTTGTCTCTGCACAACTCTGACCATGGGAATAACATTTTGGACCTCTCTATAATGTCTGTGGAACTCCTGTATACACCTGTGGACATTATTATAGAGTTGGACAGTTATTATAGAGTTTGACACATGCTCAGACAATAGTGCACCATGTGCACAACTGTGCATTAGCAAGCACAATAGAAATCATCAGTCAGCTGTTGTAATACTCATTATTCAGACAATAATTGATAGTTACATATATGGTAGTTATACTATTTGTAACTATTTATACTTTAACAATGACTTGACACCACCATTACCCAGTGGACTTGCCCTCCACTGCATGTAATAGGGTTCTGATCTTACTCCTGAAGTTTATATACTCCTAATGGCAGCTTCCCAGCTTCTTCAGGTTATGGGCCCTGCTGGCAAAGCCATCTCAAAGATTCAGAAATTGTTTGTCAATCAGTCACAACAGTGTCACAGGTAGTACATTGTGTAGCCCCATTCAACAAAGCTATAGCCAAAGTCCTGGCTATCATCTACAGGTATTCCTCAAGTGCCTACACTCCATGTCATCACAGCCATTTACCAATAATTCCCACACATGTTGATTCCACCTTAAAATTGATTCTCAAACATTTGTGAACATTTGTCATGTCACATGGAACAAGACTTTACACAAAATAGGCTTGATAGCTGCAAGCACACATGCTCTGAGGTTAAACCTATGAAAAGGTCAAGCCATCAAGCCACACTTCTGTTACAACCTATGCAAACATTTTCATTCTCCTCATGTCAGCACCTTCCTTTATTAAACATCTATGCATTGCCACTGCTTTTCTATGATTATGCAATGTCACTGCTCACATAGGCATGACCCTTTTATCTATGACATATGCTTACCTTTGTTTTGTTTCTATGATGTCACTATGGTATCATTCTCTAGCACATTCCTTACCTTTTACAGACAGTAGGTTTAGGTATAAATACTAGAGTTTGTCTTAGGTCAAACCTTAAGTTTGACTTAGCTTGTAATACACAAGTTGACATCTCTGGGAACTACAAGTTCTGGTGAGATTGTAAAAGTTGTTGTTTGAGTGCTCTCATCTGCCTCACTCATCTCAAGCCTGAGTCTCATTCATTGGACTTAGCACTGTCTACTCAATCACAAGGCTCTATCTTGTTATTGTCTTGGACAATCCTCATAGCATTACATCATTGATTAGATTGGACAATGACTTGTCATCATAACAATTTAAGTTGAACTTACCAAGACAGCTTGAGTACCAGCTTGTTAGTGCACAACCATTGAACTTCCCAGACCAGTTGGTAACTGGACCCTATTCAAGATTTCAGGAGTATTCACCTGAGGAGCTCCACCACCCAATAAAGCTACTAGAGGGATTGTTATGATCACAAAATTGGCATCACATTTTCAATCTATCTATCAGTGGTCTGGGACCACTACCACAGTCTTTATACAGGCCAGGAGCCTTGGAGAGGGAGCCTGGGAACACTTTGCATGGGTTAGCACATGGGAGTGCTTACCATGGGACAAGACAATGGCCATACAAGGCAGCCATACACTATACTAGGAAGGACAGCCAGATTAGGCAAGAGGATCGCGCCCTTGATGGCATCATTGATTGACGTCAGTATCAACACATCAGGGATCATGCCATCACGCATCAGAAGCAGCAGTGGCAGTGCATATGGTCATATGGGATTGCAGCACAGCCTATGGAGACAAGGAGGTCTTAAGGATATAGCCCCTTATGGTTACAAGGTCTGGAGCAACCCGGACTGGTCCAGAGGATGGTGTTACAGTGGAAGCATAGCAATGGTGACAGCATGGAGGCAGCACTCATACAGGACAATAAGAAGCATGAATGCTGTAGGAGTGCTGGTGGTACTAGGTGGTGGCAAGGATCTTCATAGAGTAGTATATAAGTAGTACAAGTGTCTTGAGTCTCCCCAGACTTAAGATGGTTTCTCTTACACCCATGTAAGACTCTGTCTATAAGCCAATATACCCCTTTCCCCTCTCCCTTCTCTTCCCTGCTTGACAAGGCCTGTGGGTCTGTGTCCTAAAGGATGGTGGGTTAGTGTTGTTGGGCATGAGCTCATAACAGGGATCAGAGGACAGTACTTCCTTGATGGACTTCAGATCTACAAGGATACCCATGATCAAATCTGGAAATACAGATCAGACAATTCCTTCATTGCACCCAGTAATTTCTGGACACCACAGAAAGAGAGCTGCCCACCCAATGGATCTCATAAATTCCAGAAGCTCTACTATCTCAAAGGAGTAGAAGTCACATTCAATAAATCCAAATTGTGTTGGACCTATTATTCTGAAGGACAAGAAGTCTGTATAGAAGACAAAGCATTCCTAGGACCCTACTACATACCTGGAGGGATTAATAATGTCCCTGAGCACCTCAGGACCGAATCTGCTGGAGAATCTTCCAGCAGAAAGGGGAAATTCCATGCACCCAGTGACTTGGATTCAGACTCACTCAAAGGAGCAGATCTAGAAGAATCCAGTGACTGCCCCATTTAAATCATTTCAACAGGACTCAGAAACCATACAGCTTAGTCCTTTACAGTTCATATCCACACACCAAAACCCCTTCTATCTTTAGAACTTGCACAGCCAATTGTTCCACCATCACTGAAACAGGAACCACCACATGAAGCACCAAAAGAACCAACTCCACCACCACCATCTCCATCAGAACCACCACCCACACTGCCTACACCCTACACCAGATATAGAAATGGCCAATGCACAAGCAGATGACAATTGCAGCACCAAGGGTCCTATGCCCACTAAATTTGAAGGCAATTGACACTTAGCTGAGCTATTTATAAATGATTGCAAAATGTTCTTTGTTCTGAACACCAATTACAACACTGATCAGAAAAAGATTATCTTCACATTCATGAATATAACAGGCAATGCAGCTCAGTGGAAGCTCACTAAAATAGAGGACCTTAACAAACAAGCCAACTGGGGAACATGGGCAGCTTTCAAGGAAGCATTTCTATCCAATTGGAAACAAGTGGACAGCCCTGGGAGAGCAATGACAGAGTTGTACAAAATTGTGTGAATGTGGAAGAAAATGCTTATTTTAGCATATATGGATAAGTTCAAGGAACTGATCAAGAAGTCTCAAATTAGAGAAGAAGCCACCATCACACCTCTATTCTTGGAAGGACTTCCCCCTGAATGCATCCATCAGATCTTGATGCAGAACCCTGCAGATCTACAGGAATGGTATGATGCAGCCCAATGATATGCAAATGCCAAAAGCAGGCTAGGCATTTTAGCCGGACTATCTACAGCAGGGAATGTAAGACCTTTGCCCAGACACAAAGATCCAGATGCCATGGATGTTGATGTGGTCATCATCACCACTCTTTCAAAAGAGGAAAGAGAGTGACATGTCAAAGAAGGATTGTGTTTCATATGTCACAAAGGGGGTCATCAATCATCCAAATGCCCCATGAGGAAGCCATACAAAGGGAACCAAAAGGAACAATTTAAGAAAGGAGTAAAGGAGTCATGACCCTGCCATCACATCAGAGCAACCTCCACAGAACTGGAGGTGTTGAGCAGCAATCATATGTCTGTCAGACATAGTTTGTCTCAGTGGTTGTTGCTGTCATGAATGATGAGCTCATATGTCCATTAGACACAGAGTCATACGTCTGTGATGACAAGAGTATTGTATCACTGTCATAGACAGTGACCAGAGACCTCTCCAGGTCTCGCACTCATAGAGTGGAGATACTCACATGCTGGAACAACTGAAAGTATATTTTCTATCTACAGGTCTTATATACACTTTTTAGTGTATGTCCATATTTGTGTATAGAACTGTAATTAAATATATGTAAATAAAAGAAATATAAAAGAAATACCCTCTAAGGGTCAAACTGGTGATAGCTGTGTTGAGGGCTATACTTAGGGGTATTTGGGGTGAAGGTCATTCAACACCCCCCCATAATCTGTACAGTCATGTACTGATTAGTAACAATCTTCTCACAAGTCTGCAAGAAGAGATGTATATATTCTTTCAAAAATCTTCAAAAGAAATGTGGCCTGAGACTCCTTCACATCTCCATCTCTCTTTTAGTTGCCAAGCCCAAAAGGCTTTAGGAGGAAATGTCCAAGGATCATGTCCTTGGAGGGCTTGGTCCATCCACATAGCAACAGCCAGAGTCATAGTGATCAGAGGCTGTGGTTTTTTAGGAGGTGGAGGTGAGGATTGCTTGAATAGGCAGCAAGACGAGTGCTTGCATTCATGTCCAACATTGGAATGTTCTCCAATTGTTAGAATAGGTTGTTGTTTTTTACTGCATGGTTTCTTATTTTTGCCCATAATGATACAGCTGTTCAACAGTCTTTGGTTTTAACTGGAGTAATCTCAACAGTGATAGACTGTTCCCTGTATTGCAGTAAAAATGAAGCAGTTTAAGGCCCTACTCCAGGGCCATCAGTAATCAATTTAATGATTCTGATAAACCTAACATTGGTATAAATTTTTGAAATAATATCAACCAAGATTTTTGGTTAGAATATCTGCAGGATTTTCAGATCCTTTAATGAATCGTAATTCAATCTCTTTTTTATCTATGAGTTTTTGTATATGATGATATTTGATATCAATATGTTTGGATTGTTTTTCAGTAACAGGATTATTTGCAATAAATAGAGATCCCATATTGTCACCATATATTGGTGCAATTGTTATGGGAAAATGGATTTCTGTAAGAATAGATCTAATCCATTTGTTTTCTCTAGCACAGTCAGATAAGGCCATATATTCTGCCCCTGTAGATGATAGTGCCACTGTTTTCTGTTTCCTAGACATCTCCTCCTGATAAAAGAGTAAAGAATCCAGATGTGGAATGACAATCATTTTTATCTGAAGCCCAATCTGAGTCTGTATAACTCATTAAGCCAGATCTTAATGATCTGTTATATTTTATGTGGAGATCTATTGATTTGGCTAAATATCTAGCCATTCCTATTGCATGTTTTAGATGATCTGACAATGGATTTGCTGAGAATTGCGACATTTTTATTACAGCAAAACAAATGTCTGGTCTTGTTCCAATCATCAAATATAATAATGAACCAATAACCAATTGATATTGAGATCTAATTGCATGATCTAATGGTTGATCATTTTTAGTTGGTTCATGTTTCCGTTTTTCTTTGTTTGAAATGATAGGAAATTTTTTGATTGACCATTGATGAGATCTCCTAAGTCTTTAGATTCCCATCTATTCATAAACTCCTGCTTTTTATGCAATGTTATGATTTTATTGGATCCCAAAAACATTGAGTCATTGACATAGATTATCGCTATGACTATGTTGGTTCCTTGTTTAAAAATAAATACACCACATCAGAGTGTATTTGTATAAAGCCCATTTTTCCATTGACTCGTCTAATGATTTCCACCAAGCTAATGAAGCTTGTTTTAATCCATAAAGTGCATGATGTAATCAATATACCATGCTTTTCTTATCTTTATTTATAAAACCAGGTGGTTGTTTCATATATATTTCTTTGTCCAGTTTTCCATATAGGAAAGCAGCAGTCACATCTAGAAATGATATATATAGATTTTCTAGTGCTGCAAGTGCAAGTATGAGACGACATGTCTCATATCTTACTACTGGTGAGAATATTTCATCATAGTCAATGCCATCTATTTGGGAAAATCCCTGGGCAACTAGACAAGCTTTTTTACATCCATCATCTTTTTGGACATAAACCCATCTGCAACCTATAGCCTTTCAGCCTTCAGGGAGATGTTGTAGATTTATTATTATGCCTCTTTTAATGAGCATATCCCATTCTTTCTTTTCAGCGTTAATCCAGTCTTGTTGTTCACTGACTGGTAAGCAAAATATTTCATGATGATGTTCAGGTACAGCTGTATTAGCTGTTTCATTGATAGGAATAGCACATGATAATAATTTATTAATCGTGAAATGATCTAATCTCGTTCTTCTATCAATTTTCTCGATTTCGACTGGATCTAAATCTCCATAGACATTATCTGGTCGATTTACTGATCGTCTGGTTCTAGTTGGTCTAGGAGATGATGGTCTTGAAGGAGCAAATAAATCTTCTTCAACTTCATTTTGATTGTCTGAATCATCACTTTCAGAATCATCTGATTCATCACTTTTAGAATCGTCTTTCGAACTATCAGATCCCTTTCCTTTGGGAGATATACTAGATTCATCAGACAAGTTATTATCACTCTCTGATTTCGATGAATCTTCTTCTTCATCTGATGTGTTATGTTCTTTAGACATTCCATGAGGTATTTCTGGCATGAGATCCTCAAACTCTTCCTCTGGATTGAGGAATGTGGGATTTTGATTAGAGTTTCGACATTTTGGAAATTTTGTTTCGTCAAATACTGCTGTCGTTCCCATAAAAATGGTGTTGTTTTCAGGGTTCATAAATTTATACCCTTTCATTCCATTTTTATATCCCAGAAAGATCATCATCTTCGATCTGGCTTCAAGCTTATTTTGTCTGCATTCAGCAGGGATATATACATAAGCTTGGCATCCAAACACTTGTAAATCCGATACATTCGGTTTTTTCTTTTCAATAATAAAATATGGTGTCTGCCATTTATTGCGAGCTATGGGAGTCCTATTATATAGGTATACTGCGTGTTCAAGCGCAAATTCCCACCATGATTGTGGTAAGCAGGCGTCAAATCTAAGGGATTGTGACTTTTCCCAAATAGTTCGATTCATCCTTTCAGCTCTGCCATTTTGTTGTGATGTATATGGTAACAATTTTTGGATTTCAATTCCAAGATCTTTGAGGTATTTTTCACTTTTAGTGAATTCGCTTCCTCCATTGAATCGCCATTTTTTAGGCAATTTTTGATATTTATTCCTTATTAAGGCAACAAATTATTTTAATGAAGATTCCATATCGGATTTCTTCTTTAATAAACCAATCCATAGATGTCCAGAAAAATCATCAATAAATGTTACAAAATATTTATATTTGTGATATGATATCATCGAGATTTCTTTAAGATCTGAATGTATTAAGTCAAAAGGAGACAAAGCTCTACTTTGTGACTCTGGAAATGATTTACTGCGCATTTTTCCTTTAGTGCATCCTGAACAAGTTTGTTTCCGTTTAGGAACAGGAATATTAGGGAATCCTTCTAAATGAATTTTTCCTTTATGGATTACTTCATCTTGTGGATGTCCCAATCGTTTATGCCATATATGAAAATCTGGTTTTCTTGTTACAACATTTATTGATTTGTTATGAATCTCAGAGTCTAACCAATATATGGTTTGACCTTGTTCGTGTGGTGAGAATCTTATAGTGGAAGATTCTTTGATTAGATTGATGTGATCTTTATTTCCTGAAAGGGAATATCCTTGATTTAGGAATGTTCCCATGGAGAGTAATCTCGTATCCATATCAGGTATGTAAAAGACTGGCCTGATCAATTTAATATCTGTCTTTCCATTGACAATAATTTTGATCATAACGGCACCTACACCTAGTATCTGTAAAGTTTTACCTTTAGCAGTGGTTTGTACAAACCTTTTATCAATTAGCGATCAATAATATAGGAAGTCATTTTGATTATGAGTAAATTGGGATCTACTAACAGGGGGTGGACGAGTGTTTTGGTATTCTGTCACCGCCTGTTGTACTAGATTCCCCATATGAGCTGCCATCTGGGTAGTTCCAGCATTCCATGCATCTATTTGATCATCACGCTCAGTTACTTGTGCTGGCGTGGCTCCTCCCGCTACTGACAATGGTTCAGGTCTGGCTTCTGCGTGGGGACCAAAATAGTAATTGTACTGGTTGATCGCCAAGTGTAGATAGGCGGTCATTGAATCCGACCATCCAAAACCTATTTTGACATGTCCCAGATCTCCATTAACAATTGCCTGGATCATTGGCCATCCGTTCGTGCCATTGAAACTGGTTCGCACATGAAATCCAACCCATTTATTTTGTTGGACCACCTTAAATTTCACAGACTGGTTTGAGTGGTACTGCGGGTCAACTTGGTTTACCCAATGCACAGTAGGAAATGCAGGCCATTTGAAGCGATTCCATAATTCCTCTTTAAACAGGACCAGGTAGCAATATCTGGGTATTGTGGGTGTCATGCAATCAAAGATCTTGACCACTGTTTGTACCTGTTGCTGGAAGCGCCTATTTGGGTAGTTACCAGGGAGATGAAGCCTGATTCAGTGAATCTCTCGTCCTAGAAATCTTGTTAGATTGTCGTTCCTAGATGCGCCCACGGTGTATTGTCCATATCCCCTGCCTCGCAGCCGGTACATTTCTTCCCAACCATGCATCCCATGTTCTCTAGTGGACACATGGATTTGTTCGAGCTCTGGCATTATTGTTGACTCAATAATGGCCGTGCTCTCTCTGTATGCGGGTTGCCATGACAAGATTTTGTCGACTGTCAGGAACGCGGGCCAATTGAATGCCTCCCAGTACCTATGCTTTATTAGGATTAAGTAACAATATCCGGGAATGCGGTTATGTAACATTGCAATCCAGGGTTGTTTCAGATATCGGGAGGTCTTTACACTTAGCCACATATCCTGGCGGACTCCGATTGGAGTCTGATTGGAGTCTGGTCAGAGTCTGGTTGGAGTCTGGTCAGACTGTCTAGGACTTGAGGTCAGTGTGACACATTTCCATCTCATGTCTGATCGGATTCTAGGAGTCTGATAGGAGTCTGAGCTCGGAGTCCTCGGACTGCTGATTTTTTGGGTATTTTTTGGGTATTGTTCCACATTTATCTGATATTTTTTCAATCATAAGCAAAATCAACCAATGAAAAGTGCTGTACATACCATGAATCAAACTCTCAGTCATGCATAAGTGTGACATGAGCCAAATAAACTGCTGTGCTATGCAGCCAGTTGGAATGTGGCTGCCTAACAGCATTACATTGCCACCTGCCTGTTTTGGACTAGTTGTGGATGGTATAGTGATGGGACCAAATGTATGTATAGCACTTGCACAACATGTGAGCATCACTGATTGTTTTTCAGCATTGTGCATATGATAAGTGTGAAGATATGGACTGTGCAAGACAAAAGCTGACAGGAACACTGGCATGCTTGCAACGTCAAGAGCAATGGAGAAGACATGCTGAGAGTCATTCACAGCAGGCACTGAGAGGTGCAAAGAGAGCATTGAGGCATCCTGGAGAGAACCTGCCTTGGCTTCCACAGGTCCAACAGAATCAACAGCCTCATGATCAGGCTACTCCTGTGAGACAACAGCAGAAGAATTACTTTAATTCTCCAAGGTTTTATTGTGTTGAGACTATATATACACCATGTGGAGTGGTCATTGCATGGACCAAGTTTGCCAAATCAGAGTCACCAACATGAATACTGGATTACCTGGAAGAGATTTACCCAACAGAAGAGTCCAGACCATCATATGTGTGCATAGACAAGGCATGTATTCTGTTGAGATCATGCATCAGTAGGGGTCAATGGGACATATGGAAGAATACCATGCATTTCATTGTTGACTTGTACCATTACAAGAATCACAGCAAGAATGATATGCTATGCCAAACATGGTGCAATCCTGCACCACTTGATGGTTCAGCACCAAATCTTGTTGTTTCTGGAAGGGACAAGCATGGCCAGCTTTATTATAAGTGTGCCTTCAATACACAGGCATGTGAGCAATTGAATGCTTGGATAGGGGGGTTTGAGTCAATTTTGAAGAGAATGGTGCCAGCTAACTTTAACTGGTTAATGCATACCATGCTATTTTATCACACAAGGAATGTGATTGAGAAGCAGAAGCAGGGTGATAAAAGTGTGGAGAGAGAGGATAGTGATAGTGAAAATGAGTGATTGAGTTGTAACATACATACTTTGTAACATTAATTAGGTTGTCAGTTGTTCTGATCAGACTGGGTAAATTTCTTCTCTACAAGTTAATTATTTAGTTTGTCAATCAGAGTCTGATTGGAGTCTGACCAGAGTCTGACCAGACAGGGCAAATTTCTTCTCTGCAGTTAATTATTCAGTTTGTCAGTCAGAGTCCAATCAGAGTCTGATCGGAGTCTGATCGGAGTCCAATAGGATATGTGGGGGAGTGTAAAGTACTGGATATCGGTCTGCTCCAGCATCCCAATCTATGGCTCCCATATGTTTATGATCATGCCCTGATCGCACTAGAGATGCTATCATGTCCCAACCCTTAGGTCCTTTTGGGATGCACTCAATATGGTAACAGTCGTTGTATCCATATGTGCATTGGATATTTACACAACTGTGAGTATTTCGGAGATTGTAATCCCATGAATTGATTTCCTGTATTTGAGGAAATGCCAGCCACTCATACATGTCCCAAAACTGGTTTTTTATTAATATGAGGTAGCAATATCTGGGTACATCCGGATGTAACGCATGCTTTGTATGAGCCGGACGAGGATATGGGTAAGGAATTGCTATCTCCTTTTTGACTTCCCGCTTCCAGTTGTTAATCGTCCTTTGTTTTTCCTCATTGAACCCCTGTGGGTTCAGGATCTGCGGATTCCCAATCCACTGCACAAGGGATGGTACCATTGTACCAGTTGGCATCTGCCCCTGCAGTTCTGGTTAGCGACTTGCTAGGTCCAGATTTGACAGTTACTGCTTGAGCGTATGACATGGGCGCTGACTTTGAGCGCACTGTTGATGGTTGTCCTGCGACCCAGGACTGAATTGTGGAGGCTCACGCCTTCCCTTTCTTGGATTCTTTTTGTCCACCAAATCAGGCAAACTTGTTGTACTTGCCATGCCCCTCCATGTGTTTCAGATCTTTCCAGGTATAGGAATCGTCTTCATGCGGGTACAGCGCAGCTTTCTCGATGACATGATACATGTTGGCCTTGTGATGATCCTGGAGACCAAACTTGATGGTCTCATCGCACATCTCCAGCTCCCAAGACAGTATCTGGGTCACAGTAGGCCAGGCAGGCCAGTCAAATGTGTGGTAATATTCTTTCTTGAACAGGTACATATAGCAGTACCCGCTCCTTTGCCATGGCTGATCCTTGGGGATGTCTGTGATGGGCGCACTTGGTAATTTTGGACGAGTCAATGTGTTGACCCAATTGTCCATGTATGTGATGTCTTCCCCAACAAGTTTGAGGAAGTCCGCTAGTCCTACTAGTGGATATGTGCCAGGGTCGGTCTTCATAATAAGCAGTGAGACCAAGAAAGGGGTGTTACACCTTGTTGGGGAATTTATCCTTTTCAGGTGGGCCTTCATGTAAGGATCGGGTCATTTCCCATCCAATCATTCCTGGTTGGCGATCTCCGCGGCCGCCCTGTTGTAACTATGGGTTTTGATGTTCCCGTTCTCGGTGTGCATCAGCCGATTCCGCTCCTTGGCTGACAAGACCAAGCCGTTGTGTTGTAGTGTGATAATATTCCAGCCCATCAACAGGAGCTGGATGTTCGACAGCATGTCAAACAGTTGTTGCCAGATTTCGGACTCCAGATCCATATCGTGAAGCAGTCCCTCCAAGGTCTGCCTATCCTTCTCCATTTGGGCGAGCTCTTGCTCAACCCGCTTCTGATACCGGCGCTCATCCCAGCGTTGCCTGAGTAACTCTTCCCAGGCTTCCTCCTGAATGCGGAGGGACTCCTGTTCCAGCTGCCACAGCTGAAACGCCTGTTGTTGTTGTTGGAGACGATGCTCCCTGTGCTGCGCCTTGCACCATGTGTAATATGCCCATATGTGGGCATCATGTTGTTGGTTGTCCATAATGAGGGCAACTGACCAAGTAATTTCTTCTGTGCACTCCTGCGCCCATTCAATTCCAAATTGTTTACCAGCCTGCAAGAGAGTGAGACCGGCGCGGGGGATGATGTAGTTGAACAAAGAAGCCATGGTTGCCTCCCTGATTGTTGCCTTAGACCTTTTAAGTAAAAAGGCTGTTGACTCTTCTTCAATACTCGCATGTCCTAATGTGAATATTCTTTGATGCGGTCAATAACGCACCCACACTCAATTCTTTGATTTAGTCCCACCAAATGACCCAATAGCATGGTGCCCGGGGTTTCACTCGAGTGTCCTCGTGCTCAGATTGTTAGATCTGATATGTGATTGGTATCTCGAGACTGTTCTCCTTGCTACACAGCATGCTAAAGGACTGCCTTCACTCGTTCCTGAGTTTTTCCGAGACAAACAGTGTATTCCGCTGACCAGTGCCTGCCTGCACTTTCAATCACATGGAGATACTCTCGTCTGAATGCCTTTTGTAGACAGAAACCTTTTGGTAGTAGTTCCTGATAATGATCAAGGAGGCTATCTGCTGTCAACGTTGATGGTGGTCCTCGAGAGCTGCTCAGTGGTCACGTGGTGTAACGTGCACCGAGGTCAGTTGCACAGGCTTGAGGGAACTCGTCGAGAGCATGCACAACAGCGAGCAAATGATGCCCGAGGTGGTTGCAAACAACAACGAGAGGTGTGGTAAGAAAGACTCTAGATTATGTTAAGACAAATCTAAACACAACCACAGGTCTCAGACAAGGAGGAGAGAAAAAGAGTAGTATTGACACAGTAGACCAGTAAGCTGGATTAGAGCAAACTATCTAGAGTCTTAGGACTCCTACCTATGGATACGCCCTCCTTATATACCTTGGCCCATGGTCTGTGCACACAGACTACACTGCCTCCGAGGCTGTGTACGCACAGCAACAGCCTAGATCCCTCCATAGCCAGACTCGTCCGGACCCCTATGCCTAGACCTTTGTACAGCCACCCATGGCTTACCTAACTGGTCCTTCCATAATGGATCCCCCCAAGCCCCTATGTGTATTGGTATGTCGTCCTGCATCCATAGGCCTCCAGATAAAATATAGAAAAATAAGAGAAAATAAGTAAAGTCGTAACAGTCTGTTAGACACAGAGTCATACATCTGTGATGACAAGAGTATTGTATCACTGTCATAGACAGTGACCAGACACCTCTCCAGGTGTTTTGAGTATTGTATCACTGTCAGAGACAGTGACCAGAGACCTCTCCAGGTCTTACACTCATAGAGTGGAGATACTTACATGCTGGTAGGCAAGAAAGAGCAACTGAATGTATATTCTCTAAAGTAAAATATAAAAAGAAATACCCTCTAAGGGTCAAACCAGTGATAGCCACGTTGAGGGCTATACTTAGGGGTATTTGGGGTGAAGTTTGTTCAACAGGCACCAAGTTTGGAGCTGATTGGCCAAACCCTGCAACTCCGAGGAGCACAGGGAAGCTGTTGAGGTAATGGCCTCATCCTGTGGTGCAATGCTACCTGGAAGCAAAACTGACCATGAAGCCTGGGCAGACTGGCTAAAAACATCTGCAATAGGTTGGACAGTATCGATGGGAGCAGAAGATATACTGAAGAGGAGCATGTCAGCCCTCTGGATAAGTGCAATGATTTTGTTAACAGTTGTGACCATCAAATTGGGATCACGGGGGTAGGATATCCTCATATGAGGAGTAGAAGCCATGCCCTTATGGCGGGAGGCAGTGGATGGGGTGTGGATCGGTTATTGATAAGGGGATGGTGGTGGTAAGAGCGTGAGAAGGGTCCATATACATAGGTTTACAGGTAGTACTATACATTTGAAACCAACTAAAAAACAACACTCTTTCATGCCATCTTGTCACTTTGAATCCTCACCATCTCATTAAACGAATTCAGTCATTTTAGAGACAAACTTAGTATGATATCACCTACGTCTTTGATGGGAGGCATGTATCTGCTGGTGCAATTCATCCAAACCTTCTGTGAATGCCAAAGTAGTTGGATGATGGGCTCCCATGACTTGGTGCATTGAATTTATTGCATTGGATAACATGGGCTCTGCTTCACTCCACCTTCCCTGCTTACTGTATGTGATTGCCAAACAAGCAATACTGGTGAGGGTGTCTGGGTGGTCTAATCCAAGCTTTGCCTTTCTTGCATTCATCACATCCAACTGCAGCTTCTCTGCTTCACTCCACCTTCCCTGCTTACTGTATGTGATTGCCAAATTAGCAATACTGCTGAGAGTGTCTGGGTGGTCTGATCCAAGCTTTGCCTTGCTTGCATTCATCACATCCAACTGCAGCTTCTCTGCTTCATTCCACCTTCCCTGATCACTGTATGTGATTGCCAAATTGTTCATAATGATGAGAGTGGCTGGGTGGTCTGATCCAAGCTTTGCCTTTCTGGCATTCATCACATCCAACTGCAGCTTCTCTGCTTCATTCCACCTTCCCTGATCACTGTATGTGATTGCCAAATCGTTCATAATGATGAGAGTGGCTGGGTGGTCTGCTCCAAGCTTTTCTTTTCTTGCATTCATCACATCCAGCTGCAGCTTCTCTGCTTCATTCCACCTTCCCTGAGACCTGTATGTGTTTGCCAATTTGTTCATGCTGATGAGAGTGTCTGGGTGGTCAGATCCAAGCTTTACTTTTCTTACATTCATGACATCCAACAGCATCTTTTCTGATTCATTCCACCTTCCCTGATGACTGTATGTGATTGCTAAATTGTGCATACTGGTGAGAGTGTCTGGGTGGTCTGATCCAAGCTTTGCCTTTCTTGCATTCATCACATCCAAATGCAGCTTCTCTGCTTCATTCCACCTTCCCTGAGACCTGTATATGCATGCCAAATTGTTCATACTGCTGAGAGTGTCTGGGTGGTCAGATCCAAGCTTTGCCTTTCTTGCATTCATCACATCCAAATGCAGCTTCTCTGCTTCATTCCACCTTCCCTGAGACCTGTATGTGATTGCTAAATTGGTCATACTGGTGAGAGTGGCTGGGTGGTCTGATCCAAGCTTTGCCTTGCTTGCACTCATCACATCCAAATGCAGCTTCTCTGCTTCATTCCACCCTCCCTGATCACTGTATGTGCTTGCCAAATTGTTCATGCTTCTGAGAGTGTCTGGGTGGTCTGATCCAAGCTTCTCTTTTGTTGCATTCATCACATCCAGCTGCAGCTTCTCTGCTTCATTCCACCTTCCCTGCTCAACATATGTGCTTGCCAAATTGTTTATACTGCTGAGAGTGTATGGGTGGTCTGATCCAAGCTTTGCCTTTCTTGCATTCATCACATCTAACTGCAGCTTCTCTGCTTCATTCCACCTTCCCTGATCACTGTATGTGATTGCCAAATTGTTCATGCTGTTGAGAGTGTTTGGGTGGTCTGATCCAAGCTTTAATTTGAATGCATTCATCACATCCAACTGCAGTTTCTGTGCTTCATTCCACCTTCCCTGAGACCTGTATGTGAGTGCCAAATTGCCCATGCTTCTGAGAGTGTCTGGGTGGTCTGATCCAAGCTTCTCTTTTCTTGCATTCATCACATCCAAATGCAGCTTCTCTGATTCATTCCACCTTCCTTGAGAGCTGTATGTGACTGCCAAATTGTTCATACTGCTGAGTGTGTCTGGGTGATCTGACCCAAGCCTTTCACATCTTTGATTCGCTGCCACAGTCAACAACTGCTCTTTCTCTTTCCAATCACCAACTTTATGAAACATAAATGCAAACCTCTCATGCTCATCATCATAGTAAGTTGCTCTCATCTGCATGTCAAGTCCATATTGACAATTTGATTTGACATGTGGAGCAACTAGTTGACAAAATGCATGGTTGTCCATGTCATAATCATTCTCTATTGAGCAGGAGAGCAATGCTCTTGCTTTCCAGTAATAGGTTTCAACCTCTATCTTAGGTATCCTGTCACTGCACCATGAATGAACTAATGGGTGCATTGTAAACTGTTTACTGTTCCTCCTGATCAATGAAAATGAGGCCAGTACATGGATACCTTCCATGAATTGTGTCCTGTCCCATTCACCCTTCTCATTCAAGAACAATGTTTGAGAATCCAACAGTGTCACTGATATTGGAAGTCTTGTAGTAACATTTTTGAAGAATTTGGCTATTTTTGGAAAATGTATAAAGTAGGAAGCTTTGAGGACCCTCTTCACATATTGTGCTGCAGCATTCTTGAATATGTCTTCTGGAATATTGGTATGATGCAGAAAGGCAAATATCTTCACTAATGTCATGGCACCCTGTGCTGCAACTGCTCTTGGACATGCCTCCCTTGTAGCCCTAGCCTCAATCTCTTGCATAGACATTTCCCATGTCCCATATGTAGAAAATTGATAATTGGATGCACCCTTAAATGTAGCTCTGGAAAATGATTCTTTCTGATGCTTGGAATATTTTTCCAGATAATCCTCAAGACTACAAGCACAAGTCCTGATATATGACCCAGCTTGATCAAGGGCAAGAGGAATGCCACCCATTTTGGAAACAAGTTGTTTGGCTAACAATCTGAGATGATCAGATGAATCATCCAATGAGGCTGACTGTAGTAATAGCAACATAGCTTCTTCCTCTCCCATTTCACTGACCTCCATTGAATTCTTTGTGATTCTTTTCAAATCAGGATTCCTGCTTGTTATCAATATACTGCCAGTGTCTCCAGGTGGAGGATATTTTTCAACAATATCATAATCTCCATCTGCACCATCATATATAATGAGCCAGTTGTCTCTCTCAGATATCAATTTGAGACCCAATGCAGCTGAAATTGTTTTCCCAGGAATGACATTCTCTTCCTGAGCTATCTGTTTCAATGCAAGGTCAATAGTGTTCTCAGAGGATGCATCAATCCAGAATGTATGAAGAAATCTGTGAAATCAATTATTTTGAATATCTCAATATTTTGAATACTCACAATTTATCATTCTGTTCAATAAATTTGAGGCAAATCTGAGACTTGCCAATGCCTCCCATTCCATATAGAAGAAATGATCTCTGAGCCTTCCCCCCTGTTGCATTCTGTGCAAAATATTCATTCAACTTATCAAGGTATTTTTCACGACCCTTGAACATAGTGCTAGAATGTTTCAAAGGTGGTAAAGGTGGCAGATTTAAAGTAGGTGGGGCTGAATTGTTGTAATAGTGGTTAACCTCAGGTAGATGTCAGAATGCAATGCCAATTCCATTGAAAACATGACAAACGTTTCCATGAACTTCGTTGAATTCTGCATGCCCGACTGAAAAATCGTGTGCCCCCGGAAAAGGGGCCCGAGTTTGTCGTGGACTGAGGGGGGCATACGTGATTTGCTGGTCATAGTCTACATGTAGAGAAAATTATCATCAAGCACATTGTAGTAAAGATGAAAGTTACCACAATTGTAGCAACAAGGTGAGTACGTGGTGGTGGTCAAGATCAAAGCGCGGGTGTAACATCTGTCACACGAATAGCGTGTGAAATACCACCACGCTTTAGACTGGCGTGAACACGGGAGTGGAAGAACTGCTACAGCAACTGCGTCCACCATTCATTCTGTCTCCTCTCATGTCCCGTTTTTAATGACAATGTATTGGTGGAAGCAATGATTTGCGATGTGCACCAACGGAGATGGTGACATCCCATCACACTCGCTGGCACCCCTCCAACCGAACACAGAGCAGCTTCATGCCCCGAGGAATGAGACTGCGGTATCAAAAATGACCACGGTCATCCCCTCTGGAATAGTGAACGAGCCGCTTTTGCTCCCCGCCAACACATGATCGAACGACTTTGACGACGAAAGGTTCACGCATGCTATATGCAAACAATGCCAGTGCTCGGGAAAGACAGGGTGAGAGGATGGTTGAACGTACTACCAGTTTCTTATTACTTTCAACTAACGCATTCATCCATGAGTATTTAGCTGAGTCGTCTGTGGATTCTAGCATCACCAAATGACATCGATCATTCATCGGGCTCAAATCCACCATCACACATCTGTATCGGAGGTGGGGCCAGTTGAACCGAAGCAAAAGCCCGCACGAACGAGAGAATGGATGGGAAGCGGTCCGGAGGGAGACAATCTACTGATACCTGTTCGTGCTGTGCCATCCATGCGCTCCTTCTGTACGTCTGCTAACATTGCATAGGAAACTATCGGAGTTGTGACATCCTCGCGCGCATATCCTTCAGTAGCTTTGTCATCGGGACTTTCGCAAGGCGCACGACCGTCGAGTCCTCTTTTGGGAAGGAACCATAGGTGTGCCCATGAAATATATATATGAACATGACTATGTGCTCGCCAGAATCATCCTGCGTAGTAAAATTCACCCTCAAAACTTTGCTCTTGCGCAAATAGCCATCATCGCCGTTCTGGATTTTGGAGGGACGACAATTGTATGGAAACGCAACATAACACAAGCTCGTATGGGCGATAGCAAAGTGCGCGATCACTGGACGGACCGGTCGTGGCTTGAAGCTTACTAACCGGTTTCTTGGTAGCTGCTGGACGCGTCGCCAAAACGCCTGCACCAGTACGCCACGTAGCCAATGGCATGGGTATATACATTGTTGCATTCGCGCTGTCTGACAGTGCATTTCATAACCAACCGCGCTACTGGTTGTCGTCAATGGGCGGCTTGCTCTACCCAATTACTTTTCTTATTTTCATGTTTCACGATTGTGCCAACGTCGTGCGTCAAGGACGCGAATCTTCAAGAACGAGGTTGCAAGGTGGGACGGATCAGTAATCTTATGTTTGGATTGTGATGTCAAGGTCTAATATGAAAGTCGGTGTAGTACATAGATGTATGTAATTAGCACGGACTCGGATTTGCACTGTTGGACAGCTGGAGTAGACTTTTTGATGGATATATTTTCGCGATGCGTGATAACACTGAATCGTATTTTACACGCCATTGGAGCTATGTTCGATTCACAACAAAGCACGGTAGTAAGAACTGTAGGTTCCGTTGACCTACCGCTGCACGTCCGCTTTCATATCCCCAAATCCGTCAAATATGTTGTGGGTGGGTGGAAAACGTAGTGGACAGGCCTTGTCACGACCTGTCGGATGGTTACGTCAAGGCCACTTGGCATCGTCAACACACGGCGTTGCGTAACTGAAGTTGCATTCACGACTATAAAAGGTGTGCTGTGAGGGCTAGGGCTATGAGAGAGAAGGAAACTGGAAGTGATGTATGACTGACTTCTTTTGCAACACTTTTGGTGCGAATTTCCTTTCGTCAGACGCAGTGAGCCGTGGCTTAAGTACCATGGCTTTGACGGCTCACGAATTAGAAAACTAGAACCACCCAAAGCTAAAGCCATCACTTCACGCGCGGATGTAAGCGCCTCGCCGTTTATGCGTTCCATAGCTAGTCACTAGTCACTATTGAATACAGAGTTTTTCTGCACGGCAAAAAACTGAACATTGAGAACTTATCGTGGGCCTCCTCGCACAGGGCTGATTGCGTCGGTATGAACGTGTTGCTTGGCCGGTGACTTCGATATGTTTTACCACGATAGCAGCCTGGTATCCATGACTGGCACATCTAACCGATGCTGCATTTGAGCTGTATGCGTATGATTGAGCCTGGGATATATCTATGACCGACTCCGTCAATAAGGGTCGCGCCGCCATGCATATCAAGAGCGTGCCATGATGCCGGGTGTCTGTTAAAATTAATGACCTGTTCTTGTTAGCGAGAATAGCAAACCGTCCGGATGAGAAATAGAGTCGGGGAGAGTACAAACAGGACCATACGTCATGACCGTGACGGGCCTGAGTGGGTTAGAATTGGTTCTCGCGCTCACTCTCGATCGTAGTCTCTCTCTTTCTCTGCTGCAGATGACAAAGCTTTGGAATGGTTTAATATCATTCGAAAGGGCCTGCTCTACCTCCGTCCAGAGGCCACACTTCGCGATGAACTTATCGCCTCGCGGGCCGTCGGCTCTGACAAACTGTGGTCAAACGATAACATGTACAAGCACCTCGCCTTCCTGGCCAGCTCCTTTACAAAAAGAGTTTGTTTTCACTCACGTCGAGCGTTGATCTGTAGTTTATGATGGCCACAGAATGAAACGCCTTCGCGGATGATCATTGATACCTTCTTTTTTCGATCGACTGCTATGGTTCCGCCTCCTCAGAAAGTGATCGTAATGCTGGAGAACCAGGTTCCGGCTGTGCACCCGACTCTGGAGGGACGACAATTGGAGGATGGCTGGATGAAACGTAACGCAAGACAAGCTCGTATGAGCGATAGCAAAGTACGCGATCCCTAGATCAGTCGTGGCTTAAAGCTTACGAACCGGTTTCTGGTCTGCAGCTGCTGGGGACGCCGCCCGATACGTTGCACCAGCGCGCCACGTATGTAGTCAATGGGTCAATACATTTTTGCATTCGGCGGCTTGCTCTACCCAATTATTTTGCTTATTTTCATGTTTCACGATTGTGCCAATCCCATGCGCCAAGGACGCAAATCTTCAAGAACGATGATGCAAGGTGGGACGGAACCGTAATCTCATGTTTGGATTGTGATGCTGAATAATTCGGCTCCAGGGTTTAGAAAAACTGGATGTCCTGAAGTCGGCTGTTATCGCCCCTCATAACCTACATTTCCCGGGAGTTGCGGTATGAGGATTTCAAGTCCCCTACGAGATATTCATCTAAAATATATGAAAGTCGGTGTAGTACATAGATATATACACGAAACAGATGACGTCCCAGCCTTTTGGTACGGACTCAAATTTGCACTGTTGGACGGTCTCGGGTCATCGGCGCCTTCATAGCAGCAAACTTCTTGATGCATATATTTTCTACCCCCAAATCCGTCAAATCTATTGTGGACGGGTGGAAAACACATCCATACGTAGCGTCCCGTCGTCGAAGTGGGGATGGTCACGTCAAGGCCACTTGGCATCGTCAATACAAGGCGTTGCGTAACTGAAGTTGCATTCACGACTGTAAAAAGCGTGCTGCGAGGGCTGACTGCGTCGGTATGAAGGTATTGCTTGACCGATGACCGAAGTTCTTTAGCACGGGCCGTCCGTCGTCCACGATGCAACTTATTGACGACCAATTTCAACCTCCAAGGCATCTCAGAGGACAATGAATTTATGACGCATATGCTCGGTTTTGTCCATGGCAAGCTCACAGGCCTCGTTGGAAATCAACGAGGTCCTTAGATTATCCAAGCTAAGCGCGACCACCTCTACAAGCGTGCATGTTTAGAATTTGATAAAAAGGTCTACCCCTGCTGACTTATGCGTGTTCCCTCATAAATATCATGCCATTGCGACATCCAGTATCTGGGCCTCCAAATGCCGCTGTACGAGCGCAGACTGGCCTTGATCGCGGGCCACGCCGTCCCCGAATCGCGCGAGATCGAGGCCGGCGAGCAATATTCTATCAAGGACAATGACAAGTACACCCTCCTGCCCGAGGACACACACCGCGTGCTGCCATCCACGAGTTCTGGCTCACCGCTCTCATGAACCACGTCGTCCTCGGCGACATCATCACTGATCGCGATACCCAGGCTCTCAAATAGCTCATCGACATCCGTCTCTTCTATCTCGACGACGACGCGGACCCAGAGATCAAGGGCAAACCCGGCTTCAAACTCGTCTTCGTCTTCAGCCCCAATGCCTTTTTCGACAACGAACTGCTCGAAAAGATTTATCTCTACCAGGAAGAAGTCGGGTACTCGGGCGATTTCATGTTCGATCGCGCGATCGGGACCGAGATCAAGTGGAAGGACGACCAGGATCTGACGAAAGAGTTTGAGATCAAGAAACAGAGGAACAAGAGTGAGTTCTCTCATCTATACCTTTTGGCATTGTGTATGCGTGCTCACATACGGCGGTTTTGGATGTGCTAGCTACGAACCGCACGAGGCTCGTGCGCAAGGCGAGGCCCACAGAATCCTTTTTCAACTTTTTCAACCCGCCCCAGCCGCCACCCGATGACGCGATCGAGAGCGGAGAGGTGAATGATGACGAACTCGAAGAGATCGAGAGCAAGCTCGAGGTCGATTACCAGATTGGAGAAGATTTCAAGGAAAAGGTCTTCCGTCCCCCCCTCCCAATCTCATCCTCGGATCTTTACTCATTACTTATGTAGATCATCCCTCGCGCCATTGATTACTTTACGGGTAAAGCACTCGAATATGACATGCTGGACGAAGATGAGGACGATTACGAGGACCTCGAGGACGAGGACGAATTTGAAGACGAGGTGTGTATTTCTCATGGTCCGAGTCGGACTCTGTGATTCTTCTTCTGTCTCTTATCTTTGCGCCTGTTGTGATCCGCGTTTAACAGGACTCGGACTCGGATGGCGGCCTGCTCAATCTCAGACGTGGTGGTGGTGGCTTGCGTCAACGCGGAGGAGGTCGCGCTGCGGCTGCGGCTGCGGGGAACAATAATGGGAATGTGAACCTAAACAACAGTGATCGAATTGGCTCTCGTCCAAAAAGACTCTGGTTCGGTTTTTCTTTGTCTTTGTCTTTGTCTTTTTCCTTTTTTTCCCCGTCGCGCCGCGTTGTCTCTTGTGTTGCTGCTTACTGCATTATGATATCATGTTGTCACGTCCCATCGTTTCCATGGTTTTCAATCCAGACCAAGTTTCAAAAGTTCTTCTCTCTCTCTCTCTCTCTCTCCTGCACGGACGGATGGGACAGGACGTAGATTGTCAGAATAGATGCCATTGTGCCTGGTTAGGGGAAGGATGGGTATCAGCATGGCCTGATGCTGTTGATGAAATCTTGGTGCACCAGAGTACAACTGAAATGATGTATGTAGACCCCAAAGCAGTCCAGTCCGTTCATTCCCTCTCTCTCTCTCATCACTCTTATCATTGTTGTCATTGTCCCTATGGGTTGTGTATGCCTGTTAAGGGCCTCTGATGACATAAAGTTTCAAAACCACATAGATGGTCATGGTGAGCACATTATTCAGAAGGGCCATTATTGAGGACCACTTTGGAAACCACACCAACATTGTATCAGTCATACATAGGTTGACAGGTAGTACTATACATTTGAAACCAACTAAAAAACAACACTCTTTCATGCCATCTTCTTTCTCCTGCTCACACTTATCACTCTGAATCCCCACCATCTGATTAAACAAATTCAGTCATTTTAAAGACAAACTTAGTATTATATCACCTACCTCTTTGATGGGAGGCATGTATCTGCTGGTGCAATTCATCCAAATGTTTTGTGACATACAAGGTAGTTGGATGATGGGCTCCCATGACTTGGTGCATTGAATTTATTGCATTGGATAACATGGGCTCTGCTTCACTCCACCTTCCCTGGTTACTGTATGTGATTGCCAAATGAGCAATACTGATGAGAGTGTTTGGGTGGTCTGATCCAAGCTTTGCCTTTCTTGCATTCATCACATCCAAGTGCAGCTTCTCTGCTTCATTCCACCTTCCCTGAAACATGTACATAGATGCCACATTGTTCATGCTGTTGAGAGTGGCTGGGTGGTCTGATCCAAGCATTGCCTTTCTTGCATTCATCACATCCAACTGCAGCTTCTCTGCTTCATTCCACCTTCCCTGATCACTGTATGTGATTGCTAAATTGTTCATACTGGTGAGAGTGGCTGGGTGGTCTGATCCAAGCTTTGCCTTTCTTGCATTTATCACATCTAACTGCAGCTTCTCTGCTTCATTCCACCTTCCAAGTTTACTGTATGTGCTTGCCAAATTGTTTATACTGCTGAGAGTGTATGGGTGGTCTGATCCAAGCTTTGCCTTGCCTGCATTCATCACATCCAACAGCATCTTTTCTGCTTCATTCCACCTTCCCTGATGACTGTATGTGATTGCTAAATTGTGCATACTGGTGAGAGTGTCTGGGTGGTCTGATCCAAGCTTTGCCTTTCTTGCATTCATCACATCCAAATGCAGCTTCTCTGCTTCATTCCACCTTCCCTGAGACCTGTATGTGCATGCCAAATTATTCATACTGCTGAGAGTGTCTGGGTGGTCTGATCCAAGCTTTGCCTTGCTTGCATTCATCACATCCAACTGCAGCTTCTCTGCTTCATTCCACCTTCCCTGATGACTGTATGTGGATGCCAAATTGTTCATGCTCATGAGAGTGTCTGGGTGGTCTGATCCAAGCTTTGCCTTTCTTGCATTCATCACATCCAACTGCAGCTTCTCTGCTTCATTCCACATTCCCTGATCACTGTATGTGAGTGCCAAATTGTTCATGCTTCTGAGAGTGTCTGGGTGGTCTGATCCAAGCTTCTCATTTCTTGCATTCATCACATCCAGCTGCAGCTTCTCTGCTTCATTCCACCTTCCCTGCTTATGGTATGTGAGTGCCAAATTGTTCATGCTGTTGAGAGTGTCTGGGTTGTCAGATCCAAGCTTTGCCTTGCTTGCATTCATCACATCTAAATGCAGCTTCTCTGCTTCATTCCACCTTCCCTGATCACTGTATGTGAGTGCCAAATTATTCATACTGGCAAGAGTGTCTGGGTGGTCCAATCCAAGCCTTTCACATCCTTGATTCACTGCCACAGTTAACAACTGCTCTTTCTCTTTTCAATCACCAATGTTATGAAACATAAGTGCAAACCTCTCATGCTCATCATCATAGTAAGTTGTTCTCATCTTTATGTCAAGTCCATATTGACAATTTGATTTGACATGTGGAGCAACCATTTGACAAAATGCATGGTTGTCCATGTCATAATCATACTCTATTGAACAGGAGAGCAATGCTCTTGCTTTCCAGTAATAGGTTTCAATCTCTATCTTAGGTATCCTGTCACTGCACCATGAATGAACTAATGGGTGCATTGTAAGCTGTTTACTGTTCCTCCTGATCAATGAAAATGAGGCCAGTACATGGATACCTTCCATGAATTGTGTCCTGTCCCATTCACCCTTCTCATTCAAGAACAATGTTTGAGAATCCAACAGTGTCACTGATATTGGAAGTGTTTCTGTGCTCTTTTCCTTGTCTTTCATCATAACTTTAGTAGCATTTTTAAAGAGTTTGGCTATTTTTGGAAAATGCACAAAGCATGAAGCTTGTGATGGGATTATCAGATTTGCCTTCTCTTTGAGGACCCTCTTCACATATTGTGCTGCGGCATTCTTGAATACTTCTTCTGGAATATTGGTATGATGCAGAAAGGCAAATATCTTCACTAATGTCATGGCACTCTGTGCTGCAACTGCTCTTGGACATGCCTCCCTTGTAGCCCTAGCCTCAATGTCTTGCATAGATATTTCCCATGTTCCATATGTAGAAAATTGATAATTGGATGCACCCTTAAATGTAGCCCTGGAAAATGATTCTTTCTGATGCTTGGAATATTTCTCCAGATAATCCTCAAGGTTACAAGCACAAGTCCTGATATATGACCCAGCTTGATCAAGGGCAAGAGGAATGCCACCCATTTTGGAAACAAGTTGTTTGGCTAACAATCTGAGATGATCAGATGCATCATCCAATGAGGCTGACTGTAGTAATAGCAACATAGCATCTTCCTCTCCCATTTCACTGACCTCCATTGAATTCTTTGTGATTCTTTTCAAATCAGGATTCCTGCTTGTTATCAATATACTGCCAGTGTCTCCAGGTGGGAGATATTTTTCAACAATATCATGATCTCCATCTGCACCATCATATATCATGAGCCAGTTGTCTCTCTCAGATATCAATTTCAGACCCAATGCAGCTGAAATTGTTTTCCCAGGAATGACATTCTCTTCCTGAGCTATCTGTTTCAATGCGAGGTCAATAGTGTTCTCAGAGGATGCATCAATCCAGAATGTATGAGGAAACCTGTGAAATTAATTATTTTGAATATCTCAATATTTTGAATACTCACAAATTATCATTCTGTTCAATAAATTTGAGGCAGATCTGAGACTTGCCAATGCCTCCCATTCCATATAGAAGAAATGATCTCCGAGCCTTCCCCTCTGTTGCATTCTGTCCAAAATATTCATTCAACTTATCAAGGTATTTTTCACGACCCTTGAACATTGTGCTAGAATGTTTCAAAGGTGGTAAAGGTGGCAGAGTTAAAGTAGGTGGGGTTGAATTGTTGTAATAGTGGTTAACCTCAGGTAGATGTCAGAATGCAATGCCAATTCTATTGAAAACATGACAAACATTTCCATGAACTTCATTGAATTCTGCATGCCCGACTGAAAAATCGTGTGCCCCGGAAAAGAGGCTCGAGTTTGTAGTGGACTGAGGGGGCATACATGATTTGCTAGTCATAGTCTACATGTAGAGAAAATTATCATCAAGCACATTGTAGTAAAGATGAAAGTTACCACAATTGTAGCAACAAGGTGAGTACGTGGTGGTGGTCAAGATCAAAGCGCGGGTGTAACATCTGTCACACGAATAGCGTGTGAAATACCACCACGCTTTAGACTGGCATCGGCGTGAATATGGGAGTGGAAGAATTGCTACAGTAACTGCGTCTACCATTCATTTTGTTATCTGATGTCCCGTTTTTAATGACAATGTATTGGCGGAAGCAATGATTTGCGATGTGCACCAACGGAGATGGTGACATCCCATCACGCTCGCTGGCACCCCTCCAACCGAACACAGAGCAGCTTCATGACCCGAGGAAAGAGACTGCAGTATCAAAATTGACCACGGTCGTCCCCTCCAGAATAGCGAATGAGCCGCTTTGCTAACACATGGTCGAACGACTTTGACGCCGGAAGCTTCATGCATGGTTAGATGACGGTGTTCACCTCCACTAGAAAGCTAATCGCAATCCGGGAACTTGAGCGGATCTACGACGTGGAGATGGAATAGCTGTGTGCAAATAGTGTCAGCACTATGGGAAATGCAGGATGGGGGGATGTAAATTACCATCGCCCATGCACGTACTACCAGTGTCTTATTTCTTAAGTTTCAACTAACGTGTGCATTCATAAGGATAGTTGGCTGCTTTTGCGGACCAGACGCAGATTTTCGTATTAATGGATGTCCATCCTTCATTTCAGGCTCAATCCCGCCATTACATATCCGTTTCGAAGGCGGGCGTGCAATCAATGGAAGTAAAGGCTCCCTCCTTCATTTCAGGCTCAATCCCGCCATTACATATCCGTTTCGAAGGCGGGCGTGCAATCAACGGAAGTAAAGGCTCCATGAACGAGAGACAGAATGGGAAGCGGTCTGAGGGAGACAACCTGTTCGTTCCGCCCATGCCCTCCTTCTGTACATCCACTAATATCACGTAGGAAGAGTCGTGACTCCTCGCGCGCATGTATTTCAGTAGCAGCGGGCGCGAAGGAATCATGGGTGTGCCCACATAACACATGTATATATATGAATATATATTACTATGTGCTCCTCCTGCGTAGCGAAATTGACCCCTCAAAACATCGCTGCCGTAGAAGTCCAAGCTCCACCCCGAGAAGGCAGATACTTGTTCAATTGGAGGGAGATATCGCCCAAAACGCCTGCACCAGCATGCCACATAGTTCATGAGTACATATAGCAAAGGGAGTTGCTGTATGAGGACATCTTCACCAATTGTTATGTCAAGGTCTAATATGAAAGTCGCTGTAGTACATAGACGTACGCAATCGATGATCGATGACGTCCTAGCCTTTGGGCACGGAGTGGACTGGCATTTGATTCTCCCGCTCAAATTTGCACTGTTGGACGATTTCGGGTTGCTGGCACTTTCACTGTCATGCATGATAACATTTTACATGCCAAGCTATGTTCGATTTGCACAATTACACAACAAAGCACAGTAGTAAGAATTGTGAAAATCCGTTGGGCTACAGGCTGCACGTCGTGGTTGACCCATACTCACCTAGTATATATAGACTCATACGCTTTCATCCGTCAAATATGTTGTGGGTGGGTGGAAGACATAGTGGACAGGCCTTGCCACGACCTGTCGTCCAAGTGTGGATGGTCATGTCAAGGTTACTTGGCGTCGTCAATACAAGGCGTGGAGCTCGAAGTTGGATTCACGACTATAAAAAGCGTGCTGCGAGGGCTGCGAAGACCAGGGCTATGAGAGACGGTGAGTTGGAAGTGATGCAAGACTGACTTTTTTTGCACCGCTTTTGGTGCGACTTTCGTTTCGTCACAGACGCTTAGGTCCCATGGCTTTGACAGTCCACGATTTCGAAAACCAGAGTCACCTGTAAGCCATCATTTCAGGCGCGGATGCAAGCACCTCACAGTTTATGCGTTCCATAGGATGCGAACTCATCGTGGGCCTTCTCAGACAGGGCTGACTGCGTCGGTATGAAGGTGTTGCTTGACCGATGACCGAAGTTCTTTAGCACGGGCCGTCCGTCGTCCACGATGCAACTTAATTTCACCCTCCAAGGCATCTCAGAGGACAATGAATTGATGACGCATATGCTCGGTTTTGAATCGGGCGAGATCGAGGCCGGCGAGCAATATTCTATCAAGGACAACGACAAGTACACCCTCGTGCCCAAGGACACACACCGCGTGCTGCCATCCACGAGTTCTGGCTCACCGCTCTCAGGAATCACATCGTCCTCGGCGACATCATCACCGATCGCGATGCCCAGGCTCTCAAATCGCTCATGTCTTCAGCCCCAATCCCTTTTCCGACAACGACCTGCTCGAAAAGACTTATCTCTACCAGGAAGAAGTCGGGTACTCATGTTTGATTGTGTGATCAAGACCGAGATCAAGTGGAAGGACGACCAGGATCTGAAGAAAGAGTTTGAGATCAAGACACAGAGGAACAAGAGTGAGTTTTCATCTACGTGTGCGTTTGTATGCGTGCTCACACACGGCGGTTTTGGACGCGCTAGCTACTAACCGTGCGAAGCTCGTGCGCAAGGCGAGGCCCACAGAATACTTTTTCAACTTTTCAACCCGCCCCAGCCGCTGACGCGATCGAGAATGGAGAGGTGGATGATGACGAACTCGAAGAGATCGAGAGCAATCAGGTCGATTACCAGATTGGAGAAGATTTCAAAGAAAAGGTCTCCCGTCCCCCTCCCAGTATCTTCGGCTCTTTTCTCACTACTATATAGATTATCCCTCGCGCCGTTGGTTACTTTGCGGGCAAAGCGCTCGAATACGACATGCTGGACGAAGATGAGGATGATTACGAGGACCTCGAGGATGAGGTGTGTTTCTCGTTGGCCAGACTCTTTTATTCTTCTATCTCTTATCTTTGCTCCTGTTGTGATCCGTGTTTAACAGGACTCGGACTCGGATGGCGGCCTACTCAATCTCAGACGTGGTGGCGGTGGCTTGCGTCAACGCGGAAGAGGTCGCGCTGCGGCTGCGGCTGCGGGGAACAATAATGGGAATGTGAATTCTGATGAGTTTAAACAACAGTGATCATATTCGCTCTCATCCAAAAGACTCTGGTTCGGCTTTTATGTTTCTTTTCTTTTTTCTTCCCTCTCGCGCTACGTGATTTTGTGTTGTTGCTGCATTATGATATCATTTTGTCACGTCCCATCGTTTCCATGTTTTCAATCCAGACCGAGTTTCAAATTCTTCTCTTTCTCTCTCTCCTGCACTGACGGACGGGACGAGAGGTAGAATGTCAGAATATATGCCATTGTGCCTGGTCAGGGGAATGTTGGGTATCAACATGGCCTGCATCCGTAGACAAAATCTTGGCGCGCCAGATCCTGATGTCACAATTTCGATAGTTTCCTATGTGATGTTAGTAGAAGTACAGAAGGAGCGCACGGATGGCACGAACAGGAATCAGTAGGTTGTCTCCCTCCGGACCGCTTCCCGTTCTTTCTCTCGTTCGTGCGGGCTTTGCTTCTGTTGAACTTCTAATCCGTAAACGAAGCCGAATACTCGTGAATGAATGCGTCAGTTGAAAGAAATAAGAAACTGGTAGTACGTGCATGCGTGACAATCTTTCCCGTAGCGCTGACGATATTTGCACATGGCTATTCCATCTCCACGTCATGGATCCGCACGAGTTCCAGCTTTGCAATTAGCTTTCTGGTGGAGGCGAACACCCTCATCTAATCAATTCCATGCATGAACCTTTCGTCGTCGTCGTCGTTCGGTCGTGTGTTGGCGGGGAGCAAAAGCGGCTCATACATTATTCTGGAAGGGACCAGCGCGGTCAGCTGTGATACTGCAGTCTCGTCATGAAGCTGCTCTGTGTTCAGTTGGTAAGGTCACCATCAGTGTTGAAGCCGTCCGTTGGCGCTTTTGAGTATGTCGAAAGATAATGAATGGTAGATGCAGCTTCTGTATCAATTGTCCACTCCCATAATTCACGCCGACACTAGGGTGGGATTTACTGTTGGTGTGACAGCTGTTACACCCGCGCTTTCGTCTTGACCACCACATACTCACCTTGTTACTACAATTGGTAACTCTCTCATCTTTATCACAACATGTTTGACGATAATTCTCTCCACCACTAGATTATGACCAGAAAACCACTTATGCCCCCACAGTCCACTACAAGCTCGGGTCCCTTTTCTGCGGCACATGGTTTTTCAGTCAGACATGTAGAACTTAATGAAGTTCATGGAAATGTATGTTCATGTCTTTCAATGGAATTGTTTCATTCTAATATCTACCCAAGGTTAACAATAACCACTATTACAATAATCCAACCCCACCTACTTTGACTCTGCCACCTTTACCACCTTTGAAACATTCTAGCACTATGTTCAAGGGTCGTGAAAAATACCTTGATAAGTTGAATGAATACTTTGGACAGATTTCAACAGGGGGAAGGGCTCGGAAATCATTTCTTCTATATGGAATGGGAGGCATTGGCAAGACTCAGATCTGCCTCAAATACATTGAACAGAATGATGAATTGTGAGCATTCAATATATTCAGACATTCCAAATAATTGATTTGACAGGTTTCTTCATACATTCTGGATTGATGCATCATCTGAGAATACTATTGACCTCACATTGAAGCAGATAGCTCAGGAAGAGAATGGCATTTCTGGGAAAGCAGTTTCAGCTGCATTGGGTCTCAAATTGATATCTGAGAGGGACAACTGGCTCATGATATATGATGGTGCAGATGGAGATCATGATATTGTTGAAAAATATCTCCCACCAGGAAACACTGGGAGTATTTTGATAACAAGCAGGAATCCTGATTTGAGAAGAATCACAAAGAATTCAATGGAGGTCAGTGAAATGGGAGAGGAAGAAGCTATTTTGCTATTACTACAGTCAGCCTCATTGGATGATTCATCTGATCATCTCAGATTGTTAGCCAAACAACTTGTTTCCAAAATGGGTGGCATTCCTCTTGCCCTTGATCAAGCTGGGTCATATATCTGGACTTGTGCTTGTAGCCTTGAGGATTATCTGGAGAAATATTCCAAGCATCAGAAAGAGTCATTTACCAGAACTACATTTAAGGGTGCATCCAATTATCAATTATCAACATATGGAACATGGGAAATATCTATGCAAGAGATTGAGGCTAGGGCTACAAGGGAGGCATGTCCAAGAGCAGTTGCAGCACAGAGTGCCATGACATTAGTGAAGATATTTGCCTTTCTGCATCATACCAATATTCCAGAAGAAATATTCAAGAATGCTGCAGCACAATATGTGAAGAGGGTCCTCAAAGAGAAGGCAAATCTGATAATCCCAACACAAGCTTCATGCTTTGTACATTTTCCAAAAATAGCCAAACTCTTTAAAAATGCTACTAAAGTTATGAAGAAAGACAAGCAAAATAACACAAAAATTCTTCCAATATCAGTGACACTGTTGGATTCTCAAACACTCTTCTTGAATGAGAAGGGTGAATGGGACAGGACACAATTCATGGAAGGTATCCATGTACTGGCCTCATTTTCATTGATCAGGAGGAACAGTAAACAGTTTACAATGCACCCATTAGTTCATTCATGGAGCAGTGACAGGATACCTAAGATAGAGGTTGAAACCTATTACTGGAAAGCAAGAGCATTGCTCTCCTGCTCAATAGAGTATGATTATGACATGGACAACCATGCATTTTGTCAACTGGTTGCTCCACATGTCAAATCAAATTGTCAATATGGACTTGACATGAAGATGAGAGCAACTTACTATGATGATGAACATGAGAGGTTTGCATTTATGTTTCATAAAATTGGTGATTGGAAAGAGAAAGAGCAGTTGTTGACTGTAGCAGTGAATCAAAGATGTGAAAGGCTTGGATCAGATCACCCAGACACACTCAGCAGTATGAACAATGTGGCAAACACATACAGGTCTCAGGGAAGGTGGAATGAATCAGAGAAGCTGCATTTGGATGTGATGAATGCAAGAAAAGAGAAGCTTGGATCAGACCACTCAGACACTCTCAGAAGCATGAACAATTTGGCAAGCACATACAGTGATCAGGGAAGGTGGAATGAATCAGAGAATCTGCATTTGCATGTGATGAATGCAAGAAAAGAAAAGCTTGGATTAAACCACCCAAACGCTCTCAACAGCATGAACAATTTGGCATGCACATACATGTTTCAGGGAAGGTGGAATGAAGCAGAGAAGCTGCATTTGGATGTGATGAATGCAAGAAAGGCAAAGCTTGGATCAGACCACCCAAACACTCTCAACAGCATGAACAATTTGGCATGCACATACATGTTTCAGGGAAGGTGGAATGAAGCAGAGAAGCTGCAGTTGGATGTGATGAATGCAAGAATGGCAAAGCTTGGATCAAACCATCCACACACTCTCATCAGTATTGCTAATTTGGCAATCACATACAGTAAGCAGGGAAGGTGGAGTGAAGCAGAGCCCATGTTATCCAATGCAATAAATCCAATGCACCAAGTCATGGGAGCCCATCATCCAACTACCTTGTATGTCACAAAATATTTGGATGAATTGCACCAGTGGATCCAGGCCTCCCATCAAAGAGGTAGGTGATATCATACTAAGTTTGTCTTTAAAATGACTGAATTTGTTTAATGAGGTGGTGGGGATTCAGGGTGACAAGTGTGAGCAGGAGAAAGAAGACAGCATGAAAGAGTGTTGTTTTTTTAGTGTAACATCCACAGCTGTCCTACACATGTTGGCCCTTCTATTGTTCTCTCCTTATCTTATCTTATCTCTCCCATTTATTGTTGTAATCCTTATTCTTCTCAACAAGCTATTATTTGACCCTTGAAGTCTTGTAGTATATATTTACCTGTATGATGTAATGTACAGTAGCTTTCTCAACAAACACCTTGACTATGTACTTACTGTTTGATGTCAAGACCGAGGAACTCTAGAACTTCAGTATGATGCATCTCAAGCTTAACACTCAAGACTGCATCTTCACATTTTTTACATATCTTTAATTTTTCTGAAACCTATTGTAATAACTCCGGGATTGATCACCCCATGAGCAGACCAGACTGTATAACGCAATTGCAAACAAACTGAAAATCATGGTGAAATCAAGTTTGACTACAAACCTTCAGAACCTAGCCCAGGAACTCTCACAGGCTGAGGAGGGCAGAACTGCTGGCAAAAGTAAGTGTTGGACATTTGGCCTTGTCAGAAATGATGGAGGCCACTCCAAAAGCAAGCTGGCGGGTAAGTGGGGGCTAGGTGAGCCAGAGGACAGTGCATGACAAACCCGCACAGGCTGTAAAAAATAAGCAGAACCATCAGTCATACAATTGGAGGACAAGGGACCCTTACATTGCAAGGTCACTGACCTCAACTGCCACTTCAGCTGCAACCCGGATGGGATGCCTGTCAAGGGATGGGATCAGGTAAGTGACCAGAGATCAAGTCATGGAGTTGGGGATGAGAATGAAAGCATGGCGGAGTGTTTGCATCAGACTCACACAGGGATTGGCGCATTTGAGCAGTGAGTTCACACAGGGATTGGCATGTTTGAACAGTGAGCTCATGCAGGGATTGGCGCATTTGAGCAGTAGGCTCACACAGGACAATATAACAGAGGTGCATTTGAGTGGTGAGCTCACACCAGTGGAAGGGTTAAATTGTTTGAGCAGTGAGCTCACGCAGGATGTGTGGGAGTGCCCCAATTGGGACATGATGATGGATATAGGAAACAGGGGATATGACAGGCTAAATCTGGAGAGCAGGTTTTTGAGAGCAGACAGAATGTTCAAACTGCACTTACCAAAATGCCCATCTCTCCCAGAATTGGGAGCCAAGACCATCACCTTTCCAATGTGGTTTGAGTCAGAGACCCATAATGAGCCAGAGAATCCCAGTTATAGTCAGTTATTGAGTAAACAGGTATTGGCCAGTACTCACAAGGAAGAGTCACAGTGACTGAGGATCAGGAGGAGGCCAAAGAACCAGATCCCCCTCCCATGGCGAAATTGGAGGGTGGGAGTGCCAAAGACAGATGGTCAAAAGGAAAAAAGGTGGACCCACAGGAGAAGGGACCCTTATATGATAAATTAAGGACCCAAAATGGAAAACAGGCAAGCAGAACAGGGAAGAACATACCCTCTCTGTTCAGTCAAGGGCCGGAACACTTCAAACGGGATCCATCTGAAAAACCGGATGGTGGATGGTTTTGGGCAACCACACACAGTCTGGCACAGAAGGAACAAGAAGAACCAGAAGAGCCATCATTGCCTGAGAGCTCTGACTCGGATTCTGGGGACGAGAATCAGCCATTGAGCACATCTAGCTCAGATGACTCATCATCTCCACCTGGGTCTGACAGAAGTGGAGGGCGGGATAAATGGTGCTGGAAGAAGTCTAAAAAGAAGACAAAAGAAAGACACCATTTGTGTATGACAGTGCAGCAGACCTAGGTGCATTTGACTGCTGGATGTACAAAGTTGATACATGGTGCAATTGGAACAATGTAAATTTGAGAACTGTGGTTAAAATCTTGGTACAGTTCATGACTGGCAAAGCTGGTAAATTCTTTATGAAGCATGTAGCAAATAGCCAGCAGAAATGGACTACAAAGTCCATATATGAGGGGTTATTTGATTACTGCTTCCTGGCACACTTTAAGTTAGAACTGCAAGAGAAAATGATGAGCACTGTTCAGGGAACACTCAATGTTTGGGACTATGCCTGTGAACTTGAATCAATGGCATTACAATTTCTGGATGTCACTGAGTGGGAAATTACTCAAATATTCTGGCAAGGATTAAATGTCAATTTATGTTATCACCTGATTGAGAAGGGACTAAACCCTGAGCAAACTGGATTGGAGTGCCTTATCAAGTATGCGACCCACAAAGAAGATGCTGCTGAAATTTTGTGCCAAGAAAAGTGTGAATGGCAGGGCAACCCCACTTGGCACTGATGGGGCTGCTTTGTCAATTGATCAAGTGGCCCACAACCAGCCATGAGTTTGGATAACCAAAGGCAGACCAGATGGGCAGGTAAACACACTGAAAAACTGCCAGACAAGAAATTTGTGGGCCCAAAACCTGAAAACCATAACTCACAAAAATCAGATGATAGGAAACTGGCTTGGTCTAAACTAACACCAGAGGAGTGGGACAAGTTGCGGGCAGAGCAGCACTGCTTCTCCTGCAAGGAAATAGGCCATGAGAGTCGGAATTGCCATAGCTGTCAAACTGTGAAGGCACCAGCAATTAGGTCTGGTGCAATAAAAATAGCAGAAGTGGATGCTGAAGGAGAGCAAATCCATGCAGTTGAACTATCCATAGGAGCCATTAAAGTATGCCTGAACAAAGAAACTGGAGAATGCACCAAAGAAAGAACAGACCCTGTAGGCAGTCTTGAACTAACCCCAGATGAAGTGGGCATTGAGGAATACATTTGAAGGCAGTTCAGTTCAGTGCCTATTTTGACAGTGCTGAAGATGAGCAATGCTTCAGCATTGCCTTATTTAGCCCATACCCATACCTGAAGTATGAAGTCATAGATTGGGATCATCTAGAATACATGTACCTATTGAGTGATGAGGATCTGAAGAGGGAACAATTTGACATAGGCCAGATAATCAAGTCAAACTGGTACAATGGGGAGGTATTCCCATGGATGGTACCTTTTGGGTATTTCAGTGAAACAGATGACAGTGGGTTAATAAAGGACACAAACTGGATAGCTGAATGGTTGAAGGAGGGCCTGGACACTCTCAGTAGGGCACATGTAGGGTGGGTGTCAGTACCAGAATATGTGCTGGAAGTGTTCGAAACAGAAACAGGGTTTTTGATACATATTGAGGCTGAGAACATAGAGGAGGAAGTCACTCATGACATGGTGACACAGGAGGACTTCTTGTTGGTGACAGTCTTGGACCTATGGGAGCAATATATGGCCATTAGGCAGAGACATCAGGACCAAACACACACAATAGTACAGCTGAATGCCATTAGTAACCAAGATAGATGAAAAAAGAATCAACCCATGCACCAAAAAGCAGAGGCTGACCTTTGACCAGACACAGCAAAGACAGTGCTACCACTGCTACGCACAGTAAACCACACAATTCCAATCATTGATGAAAACAAAGTCTATTGGTATCAACCTGCCCACTGCCCAGAAGTTCTGCAACCACTTTGGCACAAGAAGCGCAATGAGTATTTGGCTAACAAATGGTGGAAACAGGAGACAGGGAACCCCTCTGCACCATTGTTAGTACTAGCAAAGCCTCCAAAGGCAAATGGTGAAGTATGCATTTGGACAGTGCTGGATAAACATGAGCAGAATGCAAATATGAGGAAATTGGTGGCTCCATTACCAGACATTAACTCCATTTTGCGCAATGTCTTGTGCTATGCATACCGATCATTGATTGATGCTAAGGATGTTATGGACAATGCCCTTGTCATGGTTCATTCTAAGTCAACAGTGACAAGCAGAGTCTCGGTCCGCTCCCAGCCACTGGACAAAGGGTTTGGTCACTAAGTCAAACAATGACAAAGGTCCAAAGAACAATGAGAGAGAAGAGCATCAAGATTGATCAAGGTTGAGAGCAAAAATTGTCTAAGTTGGAACTGGAGTTACTCTACAGTACATGGAGTTTATGTACGATTAGAGAACAAAGGAAACCATAAAGGGAATGAGGCAGTGACTACCTAAGAAAGGAAACATGAAGGTAGCTACAAAAGGAGATAGTGTCCTGGCTGTACAATGTGCAGTCAATGAGTAATAATGATGGATATGAAACAGTCCACTGAAACAGAAAGATGAAACGAAAAGAGAACTGTAACATTACCCCCTTCATATGCAAGAAGTCACCAACTTCTACCAAGAATTCGTCCAACCATGGTCTGCCTAGACTCCAACCATTCGATGACATTTTTGACGTCCTTTTCTGCAGTTTCCATCCACCATTGTATAGTTTGGATGGCTTGCTGTAGTTGTTTTGCTTGGGTGAGCATAGCATCTCGTTCATTATACATGAGTGAGTGGTGAGGGTGAGGGTGGTAACAAAGTCAAGTGGTTCAGAGAACATATTGAAATAGGTGATGAGGATGGTGAGGTTTTTGCTGATGTTGTCAAGCATAGTGTTATGGGTTTGGACAATGGGTATATGAGTAGGGGAGATGGGGGTGGTGACCAGGTTGTTGAGGTCCACGGAATGTTCATGGAGCACAGGGAGGTTGGCGAGGTCAAAGTCATCTATGGTAGTGGTGGTGGTGATGAAGACCTCGAGTGGGAGGTTGTGAGTGATGGTGGCAAAGGGGGCAACAGTGGTGGTATCAACGTAATAGTGGCCACAAGTGGTGACCAACAGGGCGAAGAGGAGGGCAGCAATGTAAGTGATGACAATGAAGAAGAACATTGTTGAGAGTGTATGAAGTTGGGAAATGTCCTCATTGTTAGGAGCACTTTTATACTCAATTGAGCACTTTGTCATCCCAATTGACTGTCAGGAGCTCCCCATCCAAGAATTGATAGGATGATGCAGGTGCTCTGATGCTGGGAGCATATTCAAGCTCTTCATCAGATTCTTCTGATTTGCTTAGCTTGTTTCTGGTTGTGGCGGAGACTTCATTCTCAAGGTCTGTGCCTGTTTCAGGGGTAAGGTCCTGTGGTGCTGTGCTTTCAGGTGAATTGGGTATGGTGGGTCCATCTATGCTGTCAAATGCATCCAAGAACTCAAGGCTTTTAAGTGCCCTGTTAAGGTTTGAAATTGTGTCTGGGATTTGTTGGGTAGCAACACATCTGTAGATATCTATCTCTTTGCTTGCAAGTTTCAACTGTTGAGCAAAGTCAAAGACTGCAGGGTTTTCTTGGTGAAGGGCTGTTTCAGTATACACATCATATGTGTGATTTAAGGGTCTGTTGGGTGATGGAAGGTAGGGTGACACTGTGTCAGGATAGTATGGTAGTTCCTCTGGGTCAAATGTAAGATCCATATATTTTGGAAGGTAGTGTACATGAGCATTGAATGGGATCTCAACATGTCCCTGTGGGTGTGTCAAATGTCCAGTGGTGAGTCTGGGAGTTTTGTATGCAATCAGTTGATTTGCTTGGGTTCAGATGAAATTGATTAATTGAGGTAATCCTAAAGGAGTGGTTGAGGGATGGTAAATGGGAAACATAATAATTCGGCCTTTGAAACTTTTGTAGGGTTTTGGGGAGTATCGTCCTTGAGTGGAACAATATTTCTTTGTGTATTGGATGTTTTGTTTGAGGGTTTGGCAGTTGTGGTAGTGAGACATAGGATTTCACCAGCAATTTACACTCCCCCCCCCAAACGAGTGGAATCCAAGCTCAGTCCGAGGACTCCGAGTAGAATCCGAGTCCAGTCTGAGGAAGTGATAAAAAGTGATAAAATCCGAGTAGACTCCGAGTTCAATCCGAGCTCAGTCCGAGTTGGGAACTTTTACCATTCAATCCGAGCCCATTCTTAACTAACTGTCCCAATGCAGTATCACATTAAGTTGCCTATATCTCCATGATAACACCTTCAAATTACATTATTCTTGATTTCCCATGTAGCCTCTACTTTGGTTAATATTATTTGCACTGATTGTTTGGCCTTGTTTGGCCTAGATAGAATTCTGTGTTACCAGCAAGAAAAATCATCTATTTGACTATATCTACAGAAACACCTTCAAATTACATAATTCTTTATTCAGTATATACCCCTACTTATGCTCATAATTTCTATATATACACTTTGGCTTTTTTTGGGCTTCATGTTATTCTATGCTATTAGCAAACAAAAGACATTAAATTGGCCATATCTCCATTGCAACAGTTCAAATTACATAATTTTAAAAGAAAAGTGTAACCTGTATATAAGATAAGTTGTAATTAACTGTATCACTACATATCATCAGCTGAATCCCTCTCATCCTTATCGATATTCACCCCTTGCTTTCTGATTACTTGCTTTGTGTGATAATAAAGCATGGTATGTAAGAACCAGTTAAAATTCCAGGATTTCATTCTCCTCAAGATATTATCAAAGCCACCCAACCAAGCATTCAATTGTTCACAGGCTTGTGTATTAAATGCACGCTTGAGGTAAGGCTGCCCTTTTGCATCTATTGCCACAATTACCAGGTTGGGAGCTGATCCATCCAATGGTGCAGGATTGCACCATGTACGACATAACTGATCTGATGCACGATGATTGACATAATGATAAGAGTCAACAATGAATCTGCTTGTATTTTTCCAGCTTTCCCATAAGCCACTGTTAACACACCTCTTGAGTACCAAGCAAGCCTTGTCAATACATATATATGAAGGTCTGCTTTCAACACTTGGATATACCAGATTGAGGAAGTTCAATATGTTTCTTGGTGATTCAGAATTTGAAAACTTTGCCCATGCTATTACAACACCACATGGTGCACAGATAGTCTCAACACAGTAAGTTCTTGGAGGTGTGAAGAGTTCCTCATGTGTCACCTGATCTTCCTCCTCCCCCTCCTCAGTATCATGTGCCTGTTGTGAAGGAGCAAAAGCTGACATCCAAGGCATTGTCTGATCTGCTCTTCTCATGGCCCTTCTATATCCTCCCAGTACATTAGTCTTATGATTGATGACATGCCTTTGCCACCTGTCCATATGCTGCTCACAGGCTTGAGTGCCTTGGATCTTTACATTGGTGCAACCACCAACATGGCAAACCCTTCCAACTAGATTTTCATGAAAAGCACAGTATACTCCACCACGAGCATTTAACAAGTCTGAAGTGCAACCTTCATATCCACAATACTGGAAGAGAACTTGAATGCCAATTAATAGGCCTGGATAAAAAAACTTACTGTATGTCCTGTTATAATTCCATCCATGACAATCATTTTCACAGGTGCACAATCCTCAATGATGTTACTCTGAAATGTTTGTGCAATACCTGCATCCTCCATGCCAACAATAGCTGATTGTTAGGACTAGTCCCACACAACCACAGGTCTCACTCGAGAAGATAGAGGAGAAGAGAATAGATTCGACACAGTAGAAAAGTAAGCTGGGTGAGAGCAAACTATCTAGAGTCTTAGGACTCCTACCTACGGATACGCCCTCCTTATATACCTTTGGTCCTGGTCTGTGCGCACAGACTACACTGCCTCCAAGGCTGTGTACGCGCAGCAACGTTCCAGACCCCTCCATAGCCAGACTCGCCCGGACCCCTATGCCTAGACCTTCGTACAGCCACCCATGGCTTACCTAACCGGTCCTTCCATAACTGATCCCCCCAAGCCCCTATGCGTATTGGTATACCTCCAAGCGTCCGTAGGCCTCCAGATAAAATATAGAAAAATAGTAGAAAATAAGAGAAAACGTCCAGAGTCGTAACATGACCCCCTCCTTAAGGCTTCACGTCCCGGGAAGCCATGCGTGTCGTAAAGATTATTTCGAGTTCCTAACGAACTCATGCCGCGCGTCTTCTTCGGCATATATGTCTCGGCGATCGCCCTTCCAACGCTGCCAATTTCGTTTGAGCTTTTCTAGATATTCGCGCTCAAACTTGCCATCCTCCCACCCATATAGCCGCTTTGCTATAGGGATCGCCGTATGATTCTGCCATTTCCGGAAACTCGCGCTTATGTCGCGCACGTTAACCATCCGCCGGGGTGCACTAGGATTCGCTTTGTGGAATTTTTGAACTTCCTTCTTGGCGTTGCCTAAATTTTCCGCCGGTTCCCAAGTTGATTCCTCGACTGGATAGTTTTTCCATTTGACGAGGTATTCCAGACGACCACCGCCGCGCCCACTGACACGGCTGTCCATAACTTCCTCCACTTCGTATTCATCACCCTGGGACTCTTCGACCATCTGCGCTTCTTTGTGCGAAGCAGCTCTTTCCTTCTGACCAGGAAAAACCGGTTCCTTGTATGGTTTAAGATGGATTTCGTTGAACACGTTATAGATTTTCCAGGACGCTGGAATCTTCAACTGATATGCCGACTGTCCGATTTTCTTAACAACCTCCAGGGGACCCACAAATTTACCGTCCAGTTTTTTGGTGATGCGTAGAGTCGGGAGGTTGGCGGTGCTCAAATAGACTTTGTCGCCTTTTTGGTATTGGCGCGCAGGAGCCTTGGACTCGTCATACTTGCGCTTCATCGTTTCCGCGGCTTTTTCCAGGGCAGCGGTAGCATTGGCGTGAATTCCCTCAACCTGTTTAGCTAAGTCCTCGACCGCTACTACTTTTGGAACGTAAGTCGGATTTAGCCCCTTGTACGGATGTCGCCCGTAGTTCATGAAGAACGGAGAGTATCCCGTCGCTGAATGCACTCGGTCGTTATGACAGAATTGCGCTACAGCCAGCCAGTCACTCCAATTATTCTGCCGATGATTTACAAACATCGTGAGGAATTCCTTGACTGTTTGATTGACGCGTTCCGTTTGTCCGTCTGTTTGCGGGTGATATGCAGTTGAGCGATTTGCCTTAATCCCCAACATCCCATATAAGTCGTCCATAAACTTGGACACAAATTGTGGGCCCCTATCGCTAATGACCTTCTTAGGCAGTCCGTGTTCTCTGAATACGTTATCCCGGAAAAGTGTGGCAACCCCTTGCGAAGTAATAGTGGATGTCGTGGGTAGGAAATATGACTTCTTGGTAAAACGATCTACAATTACCAGAATCATGTCATTTCCTTTCGACTCTGGAAGTGGTCCTATCAAGTCCATTGATATGATTTCCCAAGGCGCCTCCGGTACCTCATTAGGATGAAGTGGCGCCGCTCTAGTCTGTCTGTCCGGTTTAACCTTTTGACAGGTTTCGCATCCAGTAATATAATTCTGGATGTCTTTTCGCATTTGTGGCCACCAAAAGTCCCTAGTCACTAGTTCGACCGTTTTGTCTATTCCCGGATGTCCCCAGGAGTGGTAAATTGCCAGGAGCGCTTCGCGTGTATGTATGTTTGCAGGTACGTATATCCTGCCTTTCCATTCCACCAGTCCATTAATGACCTTAAATTCTTCTTTGTCTTCCTCGAGACCTTTCCGTACTTGCGTTTCCCACTGCCGATTAGGGATTTTCCGGATATCTTTAATGATATCTTCAATTGCCCTATCATCATCATATACTCGGATAAATAGATCATCTTTGAGCAGGATGACTCCTTCGTTATCTGGGCCTCCCGGGTGATGATCTGTTCGCCGAGACAGAATGTCTGCCTTGGAATTGGATTTCCCTGATCGATGCTTAATGACAAAGCTGTATTCCTGCAGATCTGTGACCCATCGCGCTTGTCGTCGATTGAGATTTTGCGGTTTCCGGAAGTATGTCAGGTTTTGATGATCCGTTAATACTTCCACAATCTCCTTGGCACCCTTAAGGTAGTGCGACCACTCGTAAAAGGCGTGCATTACCGCAAGCATTTCCTTATCATAGATCTCGTAATTCCGCTCAGCGTCATTTAAGGCTTTTGAGATAAAAGCCACCGGTCGCCAGGATTGATCCTTTCCTTGCTGTGACAAAATTCCGCCAATTGCAAAATCTGATGCATCTACTTCGATGCGGAACTGACCCTCGTCGTCGGGAATTTTGAGTACAACCTCCCTCACCACAAGGTCTTTCAGTCCCTGAAAGGCGGTGTCTTGCAATTCAGTCCAGAGCCAGTCATCCTTTCCGGTCAACTTGGTCAGCGGCTTAGCCATTGACGCAAATCCTTCCACAAATCGTCGATAAAAATTCACAAAGCCCAGAAACTGCTGTAATTCCCGTTTACAGGTTGGTGTCGGCCATTCCGCTATTGCTTTAACTTTGCCGGCCTCCATACGGATGGAGTCTTCACTGATCACCAAGCCCAAAAAATCGATTTCCGGCCGATCGAACCAGCACTTTTCCGGTTTTAAGGATAACTTGTGGTTTTCCAGCTTTGCCAGTATTCGATTAACATGTTTGGTGTGTTCCTCCTGTGTAGATGAAAACACCAAAATATCGTCCATGTAAATGACCACCCATCCTTCTGCAACTTCTTGTCGGAAGATGTCATTCATCATTGTTTGGAATGTTGCAGGCGAATTGGTGAGTCCAAAGAACATGACTAGTGGTTCAAACAGTCCCCGATTCGTCCTGAATGCCGCTTTCCACTCATCGCCCTGTTTGATGCGAACATTGTTGTATCCCCAACGGATATCCATCTTGGAGAATATCTTAGCCTTAGACAACTTGTCCACCAGTTCGCCAATAAGTGGTAGTGGGTAGCGATTCTTTATTGTCATCTCGTTCAGTCGTCGGTAGTCTTGTACCGGTCGTAATTTGCCATCCTTTTTCTTTACAAAGAAGAAGGGGGACGCCATAGGAGATTTACTTGGTTGAATTCGTCCTGACTCCAAATTTTCCTTCAGGAATTCGTCCAACTGTGCCTGTTCATCCCGGTTAAGTGGATAAATTTTACAATCCACTGGTTTAGATCCCGGTATTAACTCGATGGCATGATCCCATGGGCGTCGTGGTGGTAATTCATCGAAGGTCTCTTTTTCAAAGACCTTCCGGTGCCCTAAGTAGTGTTTTGGCACCACTTCCTCTAGTGTGCGCTTTTGGGCGGCTTCTGATTCCTTAGCGGCTATATTGGTTGCTACCGAGCGTAGTTGTAGCTCTGGTTCCCCAATGTCAATTGCCAACAGGCGTTCGCCTTCTTCCAGTTGTTCTAGCGGATCCGACTCATCCTCTGGCTCTTCTACTTGTGACGCCGTCCAACAGGTTCCTGGGCATCGCGTGAACCGTACTTCCTTCCATTTCCAGTCGATGGCCGGATTATGGTGCTTCAGCCAATCGTGGCCTAAGAACAGATCTGTCTTCCCCAAACGCGCCACACTGCATTCGATTATTTCTTCATGATCCCCAATTCGCAGCTTGAATTGTGTCATGTATTCAATGCTTCCCATTGAATTCCGGGATCCGTCCGCATTGTAGACTGGTAGTGGTTTTATCAACCGCCGTTTATTTAATTTGTGTCGTTCCACAAATTCCTCGTTAACACAGGAGCCAGTACACCCTGAATCAACTAATGCTAATACATCAATTGTTTCGCCCGTGTCCATGGTTGTTAACACACAGTGCAGATCTATTTCCTGCTTGCCTGTTGCGTGTACCAACTGCTGACGCAATTGTGTCAGGTTCCACAGCGCTTCCGGTTCCGATAGTTTATTGAGGTCATTTACCAACTTGGCATTGACCTCGTTGACTCGTTTAGTCGGTACCCATTCCTTTAAGCAACGAACTGCAGTTTCATTGTTTTCCTGCCAGATTCGTCTTAACACCCATTCAGGGGTCCATGGAGTCAACCGATTCGTTTTTACGCTCACACTCAAGTTTCGTATCCGGTGAATGAGGGGAGAACATTCATATAATAATTCTGGTACTTTTACACAAGAATCATTGTCCAATACCGAAACTCTATTAGCCAGCAGCGCGGAGCGCGTGCCTACTGGCTGTCGCCAAAACCCTTTTCTTTTCCCCATTCTTTCCATTGCTCCTCTGTGAGCTCTTCGATTTTTATCTCCCTAACACGGCCTTTTCCTTTCTCGGCCCATGTGTGTTTCTTGGGTTCTTTACATTCTCTTGCAAAGTGACCCTTCTTTCCGCAGTTATAACATGCACCCGGTGCACGTTTGACCTTATCCACATCCATTGCATTGGAATCGTGGGTAGATGTTGACGCCTGAGCTGGTTTATAGGTGCGCGGGGTTGTCTGAGGTTTTTGATAGTCCTCCTTGAACGGCGTCTTTTTCTGCCTATCGCCATATGCGTCCCGCGCTCTTCGGTATGCACGTGCTAATTCCGTGACCCTCTCCATGATCCGTTCCAACGTATCTCCTGCATCGAGATCTCCAACTCGGATCAATTCGAACCCTAGGTTTGGATTCAACCCTTTCTGGAAATGGTCCTTGGCTGCACTCGCATTCCATCCTGTCAAGGGTAGCAGAGCCTTAAACTCGATGATGTAATCTTCAACGGCCCGACTTCCTTGTTGTAGCTTCTGGATTTGTTCCACGGCATGTTCCCTAGTTTCTTTGGACATGAAAAAGTCATGCATCTGCCGTTTCAGATCCGCCCATCCTAAAAAGGGGGGTTTCAGGGTTTGAGGGTTGCGCTGATAGTGTGCCGCTACTCCTATTGTAGCAGGGACAAAATGTCCTTCCCTTCGGTGTTGATAGGATAGATTTGCCGGCCATCCTTCTTCAGCCACCTTTTGATTAAAGTCGGTGTCACTATCAATTTGCTCCTTGAGTTTAACCGCAGCCCATGTTCCGGCCCGGTCACCTTTCCCTTTTCGGATTCGCCCGAGCGTAATATAGATGCGTCTACCATAATCGTTCTCATGTGCCAACTCGAAGTATACATCCATAGCTCGGCACCACGCGTCCACTTGCGCTGGATCACCTTCATAATGATCGGGTAACTCCAATTTCACCAGCGATCTACTAGGTGGTGGAGGTCGGGTGTTTTGATATTCCGTTACGGCTTGCTGAAACAAATTTCCCATGTGCGCCGCCATTTGATTAGTCCCTTCATTCCATTCTTGGATGACTTCATCCCTTTCGGCCACTTGTTGCGGAGTTGATCCCCCTGCTACAGTTAATGGTTCCGGTCTTGGGTTTGCATTTGGCCCGAAATAGTAGTTGTACTGATAAATTGCTGATTGCAAATACGCTGTCATTGTATTTGTCCAGCCAAAACCTATTTCGACGTGTCCAAGATCCCCATTAACGATTGCCTGGATCATCGGCCATCCATCTGTCCCATGAGAACTCGCCTGCACATGAAACCCAACCCATTTGTTTTGTCGAACCACTTTAAATTTAACAGACTGGTTTGAGCGGTACTGAGGATCAACCTGGTTTACCCAATGCGTGGTAGGAAATGCAGGCCATTCGAATCGATTCCACAGTTCTTCCTTGAACAGGGCTAAGTAGCAATATCCGGGAATGGCGGGTGTTACATGATCGAAGATTTTGACCACCGTTTGCACCTGTTGTTGGAATCGCCTATTTGGGTGATTCCCTGGAAGGTTGAATCGAATCCGTCGAATTTCGCGACTCAGGAACCGTGTCAGGTTGTCATTTCTGGATGCTCCAACTGTATATTGTCCGAAACCATTGCCTTGCAACCGATACATTTCTTCCCATCCATGCATCCCATGTTCTCGACTAGATACATGAATTCGCTCGAGTTCAGGCATTATTGTCGACTCAATAATTGCCGTGCTCTCTCTGTAGGCTGGTTGCCAAGACAAGATTTTGTCGACAGTGGGAAACGCGGGCCAGTTAAAAGCGTCCCAATACCTGTGCTTAATGAGTATCAAGTAACAATAACCGGGGATGCGGTTATGTAACATGGCGATCCGGGGTCTCTTTAGATATCGGTCTGCCCCTGCGTCCCATTCAATAGCTCCCATATGTTTACGATCATGACCGGACCGTACTAATGACGTGATCATATCCCAACCCTTAGGTCCTTTGGGAACTCGCTCAATATGGTAGCAGTCATTATATCCATAGGTGCGTCGGATATTCACACGGCCGTGAGTATTGCGAAGGTTGTAATCCCATGAGTTGATTTCCTGAATTTGTGGAAACGCCGGCCACTCGTACATGTCCCAAAATTGGTTTTTAATTAGAATGAGGTAGCAATATCCGGGCACATCCGGATGTAATGCATGCTTTGTATGAGCAGGACGTGGGTACGGGTAAGGAATAGCTATTTCCTTTTCGACTTCCCGCTTCCAATTGTTGATGGTCCTCGCCTTTTCCTCATTAAACCCCTGTTTGGGTTCAGGATCTGCGGACTCCCAATCCGCTGCACAAGGGATGGTACCGTTGTACCAATTTGCGTCTGCCCCTGCGGTTCTGGTTAGCGACTTGCTAGGTCCAGATTTAACAGTTACCGCTTGGGCGTATGACATGGGCGCTGACGTTGAGCGCGCTGTTGATGGTTGTCCCGCAACCCAGGACGAGATGGTGGAGGCTCGTGCCTTCCCTTTCTTGGATTCTTTTTGTCCGCCAAATCGGGCGAACTTATTGTATTTACTGCGGCCCTCCATAAGTTTCATGTCCTTCCATGTATAGGACTCGTCTTCATGTGGGCGCAGTGCGGCTTTCTCGATGACATGAAACATGTCATTTTTGTGGTGGTCCTGGAGACCAAACTTGACGGTTTCGTCGCGCATCTCTGGTTCCCAGGACAGGATTTGCGTTACAGTTGGCCATGCCGGCCAATCGAACGTGTGGTAGAATTCCTTCTTGAACAGGTACATATAGCAGTACCCGCTCCTTCGCCATGGCTTTCCCTCGTGGGTGTCCATGACGGGCGCGCTTGGTAGTTTTGGGCGAACCAGGGTATTAACCCAGTCCTCCGTGTATGCGAGATCTTCCCCAACGAGTTTGAGGAAGTCCGCGAGTCCCAGCAGGGGTGATGTGCCAGGGTCATTTTTCATAATGAGCGGGGATACCAGGAATGGCGTGTTGTACCGTGTAGGCATGTCCTTCCGCTTTAGGCGTGCCTTCATGTATGGATCGGGTTGTTTCCCGTCTAATCGTTCCTGGTTGGCGATCTCCGCAGTCGCCCTGTTATAGCTACGGGTCTTGATGTTCCCGTTTTCGGCGTGCATCAGCCGATTTCTTTCTTTGGCTGACAAGACCAATCCGTTATGTCGTAATGTGATGATGTTCCAGCCCATCAACAAGAGCTGGATGTTCGACGGCGTGTCGAACAGACGTTGGCGGATCTCAGATTCTGGATCCATATCGTTGAGCAGCCCCTCCAGGGTCTGCCTGTCCTTCTCCATTTGTTCGAGCTCTTGCTCGACCTTCTTCTGGTATCGCCGTTCCTCACGGCGCTGCTTGAGAAGTTCTTCCCAAGCGTCCTCCTGAATTCGGAGGGACTCTTGTTCCAGCCGCCACAGCTGAAACGCATGTTGTCGTTGTTGGAGACGACGCTCCCTGTGTTGCGCCTTGCGCCATGTGTAGTATGCCCTAACGTGGGCGTCACGCTGCGTTGTGCGAAAAATGACCGACCGAGTGATTTCTTCTGCGCGTAGAATTGATCCAACAGTGATTTAGACTCGAGAACGTTTTCTCTTATTTTCGATCGACTATTTTTCTATATTTTATACTGGAGGGCCTACGGACGGCTTGGATGGTATAGCCAATTATCGCGATAGGGGCTTGGGGGGATCAGTTTATGGAAGACCTTAGGAAGGGCATGGGTGGCTGTCAAGGTCTTGGCATAGGGGCCGGCGAGTCTGGCTAGGAGGGTCTGGAACTTTGCTGCCTAACAACAGCCTTGGAGGCAGTGTAAGTCGTGCGCACAGACCAGGACCAAAGGTATATAAGGAGGGGCGTATCAGGAGGGAGGGAGTCCTAAACTCTATGATTTTGCCATCACCCATCTTACTTGTCTACTGTGTCGAAAGCTATTACTGATTCTCCTCTATCTGCTCGAGTGATACACTGTGGTGTGTGGGATCTAGTGTCAACATAAATCTAGAGTCTTTACTAACCCAACACGCTCTCGCCGTCGTTGACCAACCAACCCGGGCATCTCTTGGCTCCGCGGGTCGCGCGCGTCCTCGACGATTCCCTCAGACTGCGCGACGGACCTCGGTACAAGTTACACCACGTGACTACTGAGCCGCCTCGAGGATCACCTACGAGTCGACAGCAGATAGTCCTCCTGAATCGTCATCAGGGACTAATACCGAAAGGGTACTGTCTACAAAAGCATTCGGACGAGATTAGATCTGTGTGATGGAAAGTGCGGGCAGGCACTGGTCAACAGACTAAACCGTTTGTCTCGGAAAAGCTCAGGAACGAGCGAAAGCAATCTGGTAAGCGTGCCGGTAGCAAGGAGAACAGTCTCGGAGATACCAAATACGTATCGGATCTAACGATCTGAGCACGAGGCACTCGAGTGAAGCCCCAGGCACCACCTATTAGGTCATTTGGTGAAAACTAAATCCAAGAATTGAGTGCGGGTGCGTTATTGACCGCATCATGAATATATTCGCATTAGGACGTGCGAGTATGGAAGAAGAGTCAACAGCCTTTTTACTTAAAAGGTCTAGGCGACAACAGGGAAGCAACTATGGCTTCATTTTTTCAACTACATCACCCCCCGCGCCGGCCGTCACTCTCGTGCAGGTCGGAAAACGTTTGGTATCGAATGGGCCGGAAGAAGTG